>JAVJGJ010000037.1:63680227-63694356 GCA_035590215.1 Microhierax caerulescens | reverse complement strand
TGCTACATCTTGATGAGCTTATTCAATAGTCGGGTTAATCACTGCTTTAGTTGCAGCCTGTTAGTGATTCTTTATATCATAATTATATCAAAAGTAGTAAATACTGATCTTTAGTCCTCAAAGCATGTGAGAGATGTCCTCAAGAAGGAAGAAAATATCTCAGAAATAAAGTTGATATTAACTAATTCCAGGTATTTTCTAACAGAAATAAGATAGGTGTCAAAACACATCTTCTCTAGCATCCACTGCATTCTATTAAAACATAGTCCCTATCTTCAACACACTTAACCACTGCAAACACATGAAGGTTCCTTACAGATACCATAAAGTTGGCCATGGAGAAAAACCCTCTAAGACTCGATTCAAAGTTTTAGAAGGCAAGTATTTTTTATTACATCACTGGAAGCACAGGGGAATGCTTCCTCTTAACATGCTCACCAAGTTACTCAAGGGTACATATTACATACAGTAGACTACTTGCACATTCATAGTGCACTACATATTCATTTTCATTCACACACAGGATTAATTGGTTACAAGTTTCTCACTTCTAATGCAAACTAGTACACATCCTCAGATGACACTACTGATGCTTTTTACCAAGCATATATGCTCCCCAAGCGGGGTTTGCCCTCTTTCAGGGGTACTATTTGAGTCAGAGGTCGCAATCTCCCACTACCACAATTATCTTTGTCCTACTTTCAACTGATTTTGTGGGTTGCAATGCCTTTTCAGCTTGTCTGTTTTGATGACTTGAGAGTCAGCTTGGTCTAAACTTTGTGCAGAGATTTGTTTAAGATATAGCTAAACACTAAATCAGAGTTTGGTAATTCAGGAGTTTAGGTGCTTTGTCCCTTATATGACAGATCAAAAGGTTAAGACTTTTTGCTGAGCCAGCAACCTTCCTTTAACAGAGTACTTTGACATAAATGTATAGGTAGTATCTATACAGTGGCATTGGTATCACTTGCATGTAATGATAGAAATCAGTGCTTAAAGAGCTGTAGTTTTCTGTGGCTCAGATGTTGAGAACAAATTATATAAACACCAAAACCTTCACCAAAACCAAATTCAGAATGAATTTGAATGGTTACTTCTCTAGTTACTCTTCCAACTGACAATGCCAAGGAAAAATTATTTTAATGTGTTCTTACTTTTCATTCTCCCTCTGAACTTTCATCGTGGGTCCTCACTGCAGTTAACTGCCAAGTTTTGTGTCTTGCTTTTACAAAGCCTTTGAACATTGTCCCCATTCCACGGTAATGGGGTGTTAATTTTTCAAATACAGCCTCTCAGATGCCATACTCACTGGGTATAGATTGCTTCAGGGACTCTTTGGATGTATATTCCTTTATCGAGTTAATGTCACCATTAGTTCTGATTGCCTCTTTAAGTGCCTTCTTGTGTTCTGCTCAGAGTATTACAAATTCTTATTGTTGTCTTCTTTTGGGCAATTTTACTTTAATGCTTTGTTTGTTTGCAGTCTCCCTGATTTGTACAGGAGCTTTTGCCTCAATTTTCCTTCAAAGTGGATTCCAGTTGTGTTATTAGGTGGAGTACAAAGTGGTTTTCCATCACTTCAGACAGTTTTATACTTGCTTAATGAGGTTAGAGTTTCTGTTTCTGGGGATGTGACTTGCCTTATTTAGTGGGGTTTTACTCATGCACACTATTCAATGACTTTGTTGGCTGAATCTTTTCAATTCCCTTCTGTGTATTTGGTGTTTCTTGCAATATTTTTCAGAGTTATGACCAATTGCAACTGTTTGATTTCATGCCTGAGTTGTGCAGAAAATTCTGCTTATCAATAACTTCTCAAAGGCTGATGAACTTCTGTATTTGTGTATATTATTAGGCTACAGGATTCACCAAATCCCCCCCTAACAAATTTTGCTTTGATGTAATTTACCTGTGCATGCATGAGTAAGTGTCATTTAATGGGAATTGTACATCAGACTAGAAAGGCTGCATTTTTCCTGTTGCACTCTATTCCCTGGTTAGGAATCGCTTTACATATTTTAGTCTACTCATAACAAACTAGGTTATATAAACCTGTGCTTTAGACCTCTGGGTTTGTTCATCCCTGAAGAACTGAGTGAGCTGAGACATTACAACTCCATCCTTCAGGAAGGAAAAGATAATAATTTAAATACCTGAGTACTAATTTTTCCTCCTGGATGCATTGTTAGATGAGCAGAACTAAGTTTAGCAGAATACTAAACAAACAAAGGACTATGTCAGTAGCTCCATTGCAAACATTTAAACTATTCTGATTTTGGCAAATGAATTTGTCACAGAATCTATCATATTAAGGAGGAAAATGGCCTACTGTCACTGTGAGCCTCCTCTGGCTTCCTAAAGAAGGTTTGATTCATATCCCCCAGGGTGGCTGCTTCTGGCATGCCCACCACTCTTCTTCTGCCACAAAGCTCAAAGCAGCTCAGGCTGTCCTATGACATGATTTTGGTGCTCTAAAAGCTATTTATTTTTTAATCTCAGCCCAGCTAATGCATATCAGTCTTTTAAAGGTAAAAGCACAATGAGGATAATGCATGTTAGTTTTGCTTTGAGGTTAACTTCAAGTACTGCACCAGGTGATGTATCATATCACCTCAGGTAAAAAGCATAGCATTTACTACTTTTTCTGCTTTAAAGCCATGAAGCCATGAGCATTAGTAGCTGTGGAGATAAATTATTTCAGTTCTGAAATGCTTCAGTCAGAAAAGCTTCCATAGCCACATTTTAAAGATTATCTCCAAGGAAAAGGAATTTGTCTTAGTTTATGTTTCTTCATGGCTCATAAACAAGTCTGAAGAGTTTTGTTTACTTTAAAGAGATGATTAGTGGAGTTCCCAATATCAGAGGCTGACTTAAAATTAAATAGAAATAGAATATTTTTTTTTTTAAAGAATAATTTTAATTTTCATTTAACTGTGTAACTCTTTGGATGCAACTGAATCATATTTTAAAGCCTTTCCCAGTGACTGTCAAACCAAGAAAGTCCCTGAGGAAAAGGCAACTGTTACGGAGTAAATGGGATCACTGATGTGGGCTTCTGAGTAAATCATTCAACAGACTCCTTCATGAATGGGATTATTGCATTATAGGAGGTGTTCCTTGAACACAAGGCTTTGAATCCTGCACCTGAACAGATTTCACTTACTCAGCTTCAGGAGTTTTGATATTAGATGTTCAAGTCAGGACAAAGCATCTTTAGTGCTGTGCTAGTCATTTACTCGGACAGCAAGTATTTCCAGAAGATAGCTCATCTCATTGAAGAACCAGTGTCCAGAATACGCTGGATGAATCGCCCTTCATCTGCTTTTATCTATTGGCTATTAGGGGAAATTAGATTTATCTTGATCCCTAAGAATAAAGAAATAATCGTATTATCTTAATTAATGCTATGTGATTAGTTCTGTGATCCTAGAAGAACTTTGTTATTATCTTGGCGACAAATCTGTGAACCACAACTTCAAGAGAGTAATTATGAGATTTATTAATGCATTTATCTGGGAATAAAATATTTCATGTTTAAACAACCCTTTGTAATTGTCAAAACAAGAGTATAATTGTTGTCAACACAGATCATGTCTCAATTTATTTAAGTATCATTTATGTTCTTGGGCACTCAGACTTGCAGGTATAAAATTTTGTGATTCAATGCTCTGGAATCAAGTACTGTAACTAAAAATAATTATTTCTGTGCATCAGAAGTCACTAATTGCTCAGTTACCTTGCAGATTTTGAAAGTATAGACTAGGCTAGACTGCTTTTTGAATTTTCAGCCTTTCACTCTTGCAAAATTTGGAAGACACTTCAGCAACTGTCAAAAGACACTTCTGGCTTGTTCACTTTTAGCAGCCAGAATATACCTAGAGTTCATGCATCTACACAGGTTTCTTTGACATGGTTTTGGAGATTTATGCTACCAAAACCCAAAAAATTAATTCCCTGTAAGACTTTATTGAGAGATAGGTCATATCAACAGCAATACTCCCATTGACTCAGGAATTAGTATAATTGTAACTCACTAGCAGCTGTATTTTGACATTTCTTTAACATCTCTTAATAATGGTAATACTCATTGTCTTCACAAAAATCCTTAATTTAGATCTTGCTGTTTTAAGAAGTGGTGCTAGGAATGAGAAAATACGTTGGCACAAACTTCCAGGAAAAAAAGATGTGATCCTGTAGAAGCTTGAGTTAATTTGAAAAAAAAAAAAAAAAAGAAAATCCACCTAGTGAAAGCTCACAGCCTCATGTATGCTGGGATAGAAAATAGCAACCACTGTCTGAATTAAAATTTTGGGAGCAGTGGTGGAGAAATATGAAAACATTATAATGAGAAGAATTTACCACAGGTAATGACAGCTCATGGAAATCAAAGAGGTAGAACATTAAATTGCTCATACTTTCTATTGTTATTCATGTGGATGCCTTAGGAATGTTTGGTATTTTCCAGTTTTTGGTGCGAAAAGGTGAAAGAAGCAATCCTACTATGAGAATTTCAAACCTACCTATATGATGTGAATGCTGTTTTTACTTCAACGTGAATAAAAGCAGGTTGCTCAAATTCTAATGGTCTCATACATTTAAGTGAAGACTAGAAAAAATGAAAGGACTTTTTTCAAGACGTGTTTGTTCCTAGGACCTTTGCTGTTGCATTAGGATGAAAAACGTACATTGGCGATATGAAGCCAAATGAGCAGGAAGTGCTAGGCTACTAACTTCTATTGATGCTGTTGCAAAAAGTGAGAGGTCTCCTGTAGCAGCCTCTGATCTTTTCCCCAGGATCTATATTAGGGAAAAAGTGAGCTTTCCAGTGCTCCAGAGCGAACTGGGTAGAATCAAAACCATTTTATAACCCTTGGCAGCACGTAAATATGGGCAACTACTTATCTTGCTTATGTCTACAGTTGATCCTGGCTGATAAGTAATTACAAAGTCATTATTGTTGTAGGCGAGGAAAGACTCTTTCTTTGCAAAAGCAAGGGAGGTGGAGAATAAGAAAGGCTACAGTAGTTGACATGTGTATGAATACATGTATACATAATTATTTAGACCTTTTGTGAAGGTAAAATAGAGAAAGTAGAAATTATGGAATTAAATGCCGATGGTAATAGGTAAGGTTGATAAAAAATTCTGCAAGGACAGAGAAACAGTGCCTTTGGCAAGGAATCAGGCAATGCTGCATGAAGAGAAATCACTGCTGTAGTGGAAAAATTCTACAGAAATAAATAGCTCAGGGCAGATTTCACTGGATCACAAGAAAGAATATGTTGATGAATATTGACATATAAATTGTCCATGGTCCTCAACTAATTCAAAATCTCTTCTGTATAAGTATAAATTGTTCTTTTTCTGAGTTTTTTTGTATGCCATGACTATATGACTCTCCACAGAAACGTTGATGTCTTATTATATATCACATGTATTTGCTATCTATCACTCTCTTCCCAATGACTATTCTTAGAATACTTTCTAAATATCTTTTAATTAAAAGTTTTTAAATATTTCTTCTTTATCATATGATAGCTTTGCATTTACATTTCTAGGTAAAGAGATTTAGACAATTAATTATGTATACACTATCCATGTGATTTTTTACACAGTGATTATTAATATTTTCCCCAGATACTTCTTAATAATTTTTATTATTTGGTTTGAATAAAAATCATATTTTTGCTACCAGTCTTTCTCCTCTGTAATTTATTCGAAGCTTTAATCAATTTTCTTTATTTGTGTACTGGCTAAAGTAATGTGTGTAGGAAAGATTGTTCACCGTGTTTACATCTCAAGTATCTCTACTTTGTTGGAATGCTTGATTATTCCCTTAGAGAGAAATGTTAATTAGAAGTGATGGAGAATCTTGTTTGCTTTTTAGGATATATCTACTGATGAAGTATTGGACAAAATATTTTCCTGATAGTTCAAGAAGCCTCACTGTCCAGCCCATTGATCCATTTTCATAAAGCATATATTGCAGAAGTTGGTGGTATGTGCTTATTTTACTTGATACAGAATTGAGTATAGATTATTATGGTTTATTTGATCCAAATTGTGTTATTTATGCTAGTGCCTCCCACAATGTATTCCACCACTTTTTGTCTGTTTAGTTCAAACCTCCCTTTTTAGTCTAGCTTGTTCTGCAATTATTGTGAAGTTACATTAGATTGAAGGTATTACATCACTTGACATTTACACGTATCTTTCAATATTGTTCTCATATCAACTGTGATGCTACAGTGCCTTCCTAGACCTACTTCTTTCAAATTTATTAACAAAACAATACTCCAGGATTTTTTGTTTTGTTTTGCTTTGGGTTTCTTTCATCAAAACTCATTCTCCTTTTGACAGTATATCAATAGAAACAACAAAAAAAAGAGGTTCTGTAGGAGTAAGGCTGAGATAGGATAAGTTTATGAAGTGGAACCTTCTGTGAAAATGTGCACTTACCACTTCCATGGATCTTTTACTCTGAATATCTGAATATCTGAATCTGATTTCATTTTCAGGGAAAGATGACTGCAAATTTGGTACCAAAGTTGACAGAACACAAAACCCATGTGTGGTGAAATAGCTGATGAAAGAATCTCATTTAATTATATTGCAATTAAATTTAGATAAAGTAATCAAATGTGTGACATTTTCCAGGATCTTGTTTTGTGTCTCAAGAAAGAAATAGGTATTTTTACTGTTTAAACCTAAGATGGTTTTGTCATATACATCTTTCTTAAAAACAAAGAAGAAAAAATGCCTTTGCATACAGTTACTGGGAGAAGTTGTTGGCTAAGGGTAGTACAAATTTAATCTGCTAGTGGAATTCCAGAAAGAAAGCATTTTAAAGTTACCCTTACAATCTGAAATTAGCAAGTACAAGCCCCACATAAGATCAAATGTAGTATACTATATAGCAGTTCTTACATGAGGAATGTAACTTCATTTTTACTTATTTATTTATTTATTTATTTCTGTTTGGTTGTGTTGTTGTTTTTTTTTTTTTTTTAATTCGTATTGCAGGTAATCCATTGCATCTATTTATATTTTTTTTCTTAATTTTTGATTAAGGCAATTATTCCAAAGACACCTTGATCTTGGACTGAATTTGCTTGGATGTTTTCTGGACATTAAATCTTTTTTTTCATAGTCTACTCCAGGTTTCAAGTAAATATCTCACTATTTGAAAGAATCCTCACTGTTTTTTACAGACCAAAACTTCCAGTAGTTGGTGAAAATGACCCAGAATTTGTGTTCACCTTTCCCAGGTGATGAATTATCTGTTCAATCATTTGTTATATGACAGCTATTGTGAAACTAAAGCTATTTACAGATTACTGAGTCAAGACAATTGATTAGGTAAGCTTTGCTAGATGAGATTTACTGGGGCTATTTTCTTTCCTTAAGATGGGAGGGAAATGTCTTTCCAGCATGCACTAGGTTAGTGTCTCCTTCACTGCTAAGGTGCCTAAAAGGCATGAAAAACTAGTAGGAAGCTACAGGCAAATCTTTCCTTTCAGATGGTTGAAGTGAAAGCAATGGTAAATGTGTATTGATTTCTTCAGGTATGACAGTGTTACTTGTGTCCTGAAGTAATTTGTTTAGATGCTTATTTTTATAAGTAAAACAGACCCTGAAGGAAGGGGTATGTCTATATGTTTGCACTTCATATTTGTATTATTGTCCTTGTAATTGCTCATCATCTCATAATGCCTATTCCTTATATAGGCTGATTTAGACTCCGGAAAAAAAACCCAAAACATCCGTGTTTACCTTTCATGAATAAAGTCATACAGGTAATGAAGCCTTCCCCAGAACAGTGTGCTGTTTCCGTGGCGCACATTGGTAGAACAGCTTGACGGAATACAGAGAGGGTTTCAGGAACGACAGGTGCTGCCTGCTGTACTTTGTGGAGAGCTGGAAAGATTTCTCTCCCATTTGACAATGATATACATAAAATGTGTGGCAGCACAGCTTGAAAAAAGCTGGGTCATGCCCTTGCTCTGTATTTATCTCCACACAGTTCTTGAAGCCATTAGTGAAGACAGCAGTAACAGAATTCCTGCTGAGCAGGCAGCTGTAGGCAGGTCCCAACACAGTGAGCTGAGCTGGGCATTTAACACAGGGCTTAAAAGTTCTAGGTAACTTTTGGCCATGCCATTGGATGCAGAAAGTGCAAAACCAGCTTTTCAGGGTGGAATGGAAAAACTCTTCCAGCAGCTGAGGAGGCTCCTGTCATGGTGGCTGCTTCCAAAGCACATCCATCACTATCACAAACGGGGATAAGCCAGGTTTAGTACTTCTTTCCTGCCTGTGACTCGTGGCATTTGACACTTTTTCTTGACTCAAAAATTGATGTGCTCTTTAAAGTAGGACACACTGTACACCTCTGAGTGATAATGCATATGTGATGGATAGCCCTGTTAATTGATGGAATAGCTCAGCTGAGGAGTCACTGGAGTCAAACTTCGCATTAACCTCGCTCCAGCTCAGGAATATCAAACACCTATCAAACCAGCAGAAGCCAGAGGTTGCCTGTTAAAAGTAAAGTTGTGGAGCATGTTGAGATCAAATCAATGATTTGCACCCTATTATGCCTTAACCTGTCTTTGCCATATCGTTTGTAAAATGTGCCGCTTCTTAACATGATTTCCTGTCACATTACCTGGCTTAGGTTTTCAGACAGACTAATAGTGAAAGTATCAATATGGATGACAAGGAGCCGTTTAATGATGAATATGCCGTATCAGGCATGACATATCGTTCATCTTACCAAAGTATTTCTGAAAGCATTAAAACTGACATATCCATAGCTCATATTGGAGAATGCTATTTTAGAACAAAGCTATCTCCACCTGAACCATGGTTTTAAATAATATTAATTAAAATGTCTTAGGAAAGTTGTACAACCTAAACTAAAAAATGCAAGCTTTGTTTTGAAAAAATCAGGCATAGTAGCAATTCAGAGGTTATACAGATTAAAACAAAAAAATAACCCCATCATTTATTTTTCACATCTGTTGGTAAAAGTTATTGAAAAATAGTTTGGATTTGTGTGATATGTTTATTCTATGTATTTCAAAACCTCATATTTGATGTAAGGAAATATAGCAATTTTACAGAGAATAATCCTCAAGATGTGAGAGACTTGTCAAAAAAAATCAATACAAAATTTAGAAGCGGGTTAAAAAATTCTGGCATATTAGCAATAACTTGGTAATTGGGTCAAATGTGCATCAGTCCCTGATTATAGAGGGACATTAAAAAAATATAACTGCAGCAAGAAATTAGCTGCTGCTGCTGTAGACTGTCAATACCTTTTTAACTATTAATGCCTTTTTGTGGTAAAGATTTTTTTACATTATAGTTGACAAGGAAGTATGCAGACATCGCAAATACAAGTAACATTTTTTACAGTCTGTTATTACAAAATATTTAAAATACTGACAAAGCTAATTTTAAAAGTCCACAGACAAAAACTGAAATGTGAATTGTAATTTAAAAAGAGATTTAAAGGTTAAACTTTTCATTAAACCATGATTTTAGACACTTTAAATGCCATTACAGGTGTCCACTGGACTTTCTATGTTATGCTGATTCTTTATGTGTATGTAATTTCTTTCCATGTTCTTATCAACAGAATAAGTGATGTTCCCACTCAGAGATGGTTCCCATCTACACCAGGATGAAATGCTTCAGTTTTCTAAAATATTGTTCTGCCTGTATGATATTCTGGTCTTGAGTTTTTAAATTGTGGTATGGAACTTAACTTATCCTTACTAGTGTTGTACTGATGAGTAGTAAAATCTAATTACTATCCTGTTTCAGTAGAAAGAAAGAAAGAACGAACATTCATGCTCCATCTTTAAAAAACATTAGTAGAATAACTTGACAGGATTCTGCAAAGCAGACTTTCCATTCCTAGTGAAAAATAACTTTGCTCATGGGTTGATTTTTTTTCTTTTTTCAAAAATACAAAAAGAAAATAAAATTTGACTTTCTCTAAAGAAAGGTGTTTTGAAGAAAAATCAATGATCCAGTTGCATAATCTGAAAGAAGATAGGTAATCAGTAGCCTGAGTTTTTTCATCAAATAAGATTTGACTATATTAACCTAACTGGACTGGAATTAAATTCTGTTTAATTTCAGCTAGAAGAATAAACTCTTGTAAGCAATACCAAATAGAGTAACTTAGTGATAAAAAACCTGTTCCCTCCAAAATGCACCAACTTCATTGTAGCTGCTGACAATGGATTCATCTCATTTTTGGTAGAGCTTTTTCACTAAAAAGAATGTAAATAAAACCATATACATACACATTATGTATGTGGGAAAATAATCTCCAATTGTATTGAAGATTTAACTTTTACTTTGCACTGTACTTTAAAAAAAAGAAAATGGCATAGAGCATGTTGCATAAAAAGAAGAATGACCAAAAATCAGTGGCAAAATGAAGAAACTATAAGAAAAATAGTTAAAAACAAAGGGGAAAAAAAAAACAAATGAGCACCACAAAAAAATATGGAAAAACAATATTGAAGTGAAGAAAAGGAAGAGCTAAATCAGAGATAAGAATGCATCCAAGGGAAAGTGAAAACAGGAAAAACCCCAAAATTTTAAAAGTGAAATTATGGAGTATTAAATTTAATAGGTGCTGAATTTCAACATTTGCACAATATATTTTTAATTGAAGTAAATACCAATAAAAGAAATATCTGAAAAGGGGCTCTATTCTGAAAATCCATTGCTGTTTTCTAATTAGAAGGTTCTAATTTCTAATATTATAATGTTCTCACAAACTTCACACATTGCCAGAAAGTACAAACTTTTAGTTCGATTGTATTTTAGGCTTAAGGAAATTTCAATGTGAGATCCATGAATTTTCAACAAAAAAAGTTAAAAAATAATCAACAAAACCTTATAATTTTTAGTTATAAAATATTGTGTTACAGAATACATTTAAAAAATCAAAAAATAAAATTTGTTTAAAAATTGAAGAATATTAATGTTATACTGAAATATATAAAGAAATCACAGACAAGGAAAACTGTGATTTTTAAAGCAAGTATTACAGATATTTTCCAGGCATCAGCACTAGGCACAGTGCAATCCTGTCAAATTACTTGGACTGAAAAAACAACCTCTTCTTGTAAAATAAATGCATATCTAAAACATTTAAAGATAAAATGCAGGTTAAACTACACTGCTAAATGTCATACTAATTGGTGTGGAATTATATCGCTACTTTTAGAACAGCACGACGTCAGTGACCTGCAAATTCAGAGCCTTGCCAAGTGAGAAACATTACACGGTCGTTTACTGAAAAGGTTTAATATTCAAATACTATGTTATAACATTTTGTACTTGATTTCTTAACCTCATTGTCTGCTGCTGAAACTGTAGCAGAAAGAAAAGCTGCAATTTTGGAAGATAAACACTTAATGAGTGATGGTGTTACTGACATCACTGCTGTTGATTCCTGATCAAACGGTCTCATGTTTTACTTAAACCAAAAGGTGTTTCTCTGAGACTGAATATCCTAACCAGGTAGCCTTACAACTGAAATCAGAGAAGTCTACCACATTTCAGAGCTGCTTTGAAAGGTGTGCTTTGAGGACCGCAAAAGAGCTGCAGTCTACGTTCATTCAAGAGACGGGAACAAGCTGGTCTGGCAAGCCATGCATTTCAGCACCTCATCCCACACACAGAAATAGCACAGGAGTGCTTTGACACAGAAAATCTATTCTCAACCACAGTGAAGAGCAAGCTACCTGAGAAGTTATCACTGCCAAAACTTGTTAATCAATACCTTTTTCCAGAGGAAAAAAAAGGCCTCAATGCCAGTAGACCAGAGCACACAGCATTGGGCACTTTAGCTGTCAGTGGCAGTAAAGCAAGCCTGGGCAGAGAGGAAGTCAGTTCCAAATTTCTCAGTGTCAGACTAGTTTCTTGAAACCCAGAGGTACGTATGTAAAAGAAGATGCAATTATTCAACACTGCAGGAGAAAGAAAAAGGCCCCTATGGCATTTTTAAGGATGTGTTGCTGCCTGATAACCAGTGCAGAGAAAGACATACACCATTATTTAAATGATTCTGACCTGGAAACATGCCACATCCAGTCTGTGAGTTTCACTCTACACATGTAAATCCCTAATTTGGGGGGCATAAAGCTCTCTGAGGTCTCAGATATGGAACTGAAGTAGCAAATGTAGTGAATTATTACACTTCTAATTAATAAAACATGAGAACAGTCTCTGTGTACATATATTTCAGTATATAAAAGTTTTGCCCAACTTTGCCTGATTCACTGTGACTTAAACCACATATGAGCAGGCACGTCTTTCAATGAACTGGCCTACAAATACACAATATTGATTTTGTGTTTATTTTTGATAGATACTTTAGAAGGGTGGATACACCTTCATTTTTTATAAAAGTAGAAGTTAGAAAATACTAGATGGCCAAAGAGAAGAAAATAACAAGTGCAGTAATAATAACAACAACAACAACAATAATAATAATAATAATAATAATAATAATAATTTTGAAATAATGAAACAAAATTACAGATTTTTCTTCTCAATTATATTTTTTGTATGCAGTACAAAAAACTAGAATGTTCACCCAAAGTTCCTTTACCTCTTGAAGGTCTTTGCACGGTCAAACTAGTTTTAGTTTACCCCATGCAATATCTTTTCCCTTCCATTGAGAACACATGGAAACCATTTTCTCCTAGTGAACATGTGAAAATGAGAAGATCTGATTTCATTACCTCCTGGTATGTACCTTAAATGACTGGTTCATCTTTGAAAGAGAAAGAGAGAACCTGTTTAGCTGAAACAAACACAGAGGGGTTGGCAAAGAACCACTAAAAATGCCAAAAGAAATGTTTAGCTTCACCTTAGCAAAAAAAGTGAACATCACAGATCAGGAGAATAAATTTGAAGTCTACTGAGCTGTATGATGCTCATTACATTTACATGCAATGTAAAATTCTAAGTGCTAACAAATAATTCCCACAGATGACTGAGAATCAAGTTACAGAATCAGTAATGAGTGCAAGGAAATAATAGATTATTTTAAGGATGAATTTAATTCCTCGCACAAAATTTTCTGTAAACTGAAGGTCATGTTACATAAGCTTGATCTAAAATGTACACAAATAATTACTGTATGTCATGTTCTTGCAATATCTGTTTATCACACTGGAGTCAATGAGGTTATGTCAGGGACAAATCAGGTCTTGAGAGTATATTCCATTTGTCAGTGCTAGGGTAAATTCCTGGTTTAGAGTATTTATATTAAGCTAAAATATATTCCATCACTCATAAACCAGTCTTGAGTACATACCCAATTTATCAGTGCTAGGGCAAGTTCTAGGATTACAGCATTTATATTGAACCTAAAATGTACCTCATCGTTCAGACGAGACATATTCTCAAGGCAGAATTCATCCCTCATAGAGTTTGATCTGCTTCAGTGGGTTTACTGACCATGAATGAATTTGGCCCAATGATCTTATTAATTAAAATTTTAATAATCAATTGTCTTTTAAGAGGTACAGCTGAGAAAGTGACCTGTTATCCTCTCATTCTGATGTTGAACAATGTCACCTGGTCAAGCAGAATCAACTATTGTGCTGATCTGAAATCAGAATAACTTCTTGGATTAAAATAACTCAAATTAATAGCTCTAATCTTATAATTTAAATTTAAATAGTCTTTCAGATTATTTTCCAGTGCCTTATGATGTTTAAGACATGAAAAATGAAATGACAGTATTATTTTTAATTCCAAATATATGTAAATATTTATTTTATAGGTATGCTTGTCAAAAATGACAGTAACAATGACAAGGTAACAACAATTCAGGCCATGTTCACTCGGGCTCAGCTATTTTCTTAGCAAAGAGCAAGGCAAGCAGATTAATGAATGAATTACCCCTTAAATAACTGGATTTTCTCAGCTTAAGCAGTATAGCAGTATTCTAAGTTTAGAAGCACTTAGAAGTCACCTTCTTGAAATGCTTTATATAGAAGAACCAATCAACACAGCACCGCTTTTTTTTTTTTTTTTTTTTTTTTTTTTGGTTTTTTTTTTTTTTATTTTTTTGTTTTTGTGTCGTTTTT
>JAVJGJ010000037.1:63664211-63675917 GCA_035590215.1 Microhierax caerulescens | reverse complement strand
AGATACTTACTCAATATGAAATCATCAAAATTTTATTTATCAACAACAAAATAATTTTTTTGGGTTTTTCTCCCCCCCCCCCCCCTCAAATCACAATCATCATATTTTCCACTATACTTTGAAAAGTACAAGAGATGATGGTACTTCTTAATATGTACAGTGAAATGAAGATCACTTCTGAAAAGAAAAGGAGTTGCTTCTGATAAAAACTCATGAGATTCAATGTTTATGGGTTAATGCAGAAGCCAGAAGCTAACATTTTATCTTGCTGGAAAACTCTGGGAGCAAAAGTAGAATAGTCACCATTCTTCATTGTAAGTTAAATATATAACCTCAGGGTAACAAGCAGGGATTACTGCTTGCCTCAGGGAAAAAAAAAAACAAAACCAAACAACGAACACGTTAAATGCTATCTTGCTTATCACAAGACAATATTGAAAATATCACTGCAAGCTGGAGAAGTTATGGTTCTAGCTGGAATTGTAAGGGGAGAGAAAAAACAGTTCTTGTCCTATTCTTTAAGTACATCAGGGAGAAGTAGAAATAACCCCCCCAGAAGTTTAAGTTAGTACATACAGGGAATTTGATTTCCAAAGAAAGATGTAAGAAGTTGAGTCTGAATAAATCTTAGTGGAAAACGAAAATAGGGAAACTGTATCGTCAAAGAATTCAGAATTACTAAGTATGACTGTTTTTTTCTTTATATTTGTACAGTCTCCATTGAGGACCAGTAAAGGAAGGAAAGAGGAAAAAAAGACATACCCCCAAAACCCACACAATCTCCAAAAACCCCTAAAACCAAAACACCTTCAGCCTTATTACAATGTTTGTGTTCGAACTACTCAGCATTTACAGAAAACTTGAAACTTTCTCTGTTGCTGTTAAGGCAATATGTAAATATACCATCTTAAATCTAGTTTCACGTTCTAATGTACGATAATTTTCAAAAGAGAACTTGGAAAGCAGTTTGCTCAGAAGTCTTCTCAATATGATAGAAGTAAATTTTCCTGGTGAAATGGAAGTATTAGAATTGAATAAAGGGATTCTGATTTCTCAGTCCTGCCACCTTCATCCACAAAATGGAGTATGTGTGTCTTATGAGGGTCCTTATATATATATATATATATATACATATATACATATATACACACGTATATATAACTGTCTCTGGAAGGTTTCCTATCATATTCAATACTTTTCTGGGTGTATAAACATGAAGGTGGGGTTTTTTTTTGTTTTTTTTTTGGCTTGACTTTGGCTTTCCATGGAAGCCTTTCTTTTTCTGGTTTAGACTTACCTAGGTAAGTTATTAAAGGGAATCACCAACACAAAACAACTGCAATGCGTCTAACTAGGTATCAGCTCCAAAGAATTCCTGATTTAATATGCCAATACTAACTAACCATTGAACACAAGTGAGTCAGCATCACTGTCTTTCTCAAAGTTGCCAATCAATCAAAAGTACATTGTTAACAGAATTTTCTGTGATTTTTTAAAAATAATACGTAATGTAGATACAACAAGTTTTAGGTACTCAGCTATTGTATTGAAAGTGCATTGCTCTTCATTACATATAAAAATGTAAGAAAAATATGGTGTAAGATATTATGATATTATGCCCTCCATATTAAATGTTTATAACCTATGTCCTTTGTAATGTGTTTCCATACGTAGAAAGATGCACTGAGGATAAAGACAGGGAGTTTTCAGCAGAGCTCCAAGGGTTAATTTCCTACAAGATTTATTAATACAGGGAATAAAACATTTTTAAAAATAAAACATTTTGTTTTTCCTGCAGAAGTAAATTGTTCAAACTAAGGCATTTCTTCAAGGTCACAGAAGTAAAAGCTTGCTTTTTTAGAGCCTTGATATATCTAAAGAGAAATTTCTAAGAAATTCCCTAAAGGAAATAATTACTTTGAAAAACAACCTTTATTGAATATAGTTGGAGGAGTATTTCTTCAGAGTACATTGCATTTGAGGTATTTTTTCAATGAAATTAATTAAAGCCCTGTTCAAACCACCTTTCTTTATTTTTCTAACCAAGTTATTTGCTGTCCAGCACAAAATCAAATTGAGTGTAAAATAGAATCAATTTGTCTGACAGTGAAATAATGAAAACTCGTAATTAATTGAGAAAATTTAGCTTTATTTATCTTAACTAAAGGACACCATAGGCATGGTGTACTAAATTGGGTAGGTAGTATATTTCCAGAAACCTTGGCTCATAGGTTAAAAAAGTTGATGTTTGTTTATTTGGGTTTTTTTAATATCCTTAGACACTCTTTGGAAATATTTATGTCCTTTTCTTGCATCTAGGGACAGAGCTATCACCATTTTTAGACACCATTTGGAAAGCCAGACCTCTGTGCCCATCTTAGGTGTAGCTTAACTACAGGCACTCAAAGGCCATCACCATGGTAGACAAGGCAATTCATGTAACTCTAAGAACATGTCTCTGAATAATGGAGCTTTTCCAGCCTGGACAGCCTGGGACTGCCTAGTCAGTGTAGTACACTGTATGTGTGTATGTAGACATATATACATGTCCATATGTATGTACATGTCTGTAATAGGACACAGAATTTTAATTTAAATTAATATGAATGTAATTTTAATTCATGTGCGCAGATTTTAACAAAATATTAAACATTATCTAAATATATTTATTTTCATACATTTTTAATTTAACTATATGCAAACTGAGGATGAGATACAGTGATTAATATAAAAAACTAATAGATCAATTATTTATTAATTTGAATAAGTAATTTCAAAACAGAGAAACTATTGGCCTCTCTAAACGTGTTGAAAGAATAAAATATTTTGACATCCAATGTAATTTGTATGTACTAAGGTTGTATATAAATACATTTGTTCAACACATGAACAAATCCTTACATATTATTTCCTGAAAATAAGGTATTAACAAATGCAGACCAAATCTGGCTGCATCATAGCACTTTTATTGTGAATTGTGACATGAAACCAGTATGACAGTCTCATACAACTTGAGATTTTTTTCTTGTGCACCAGAAATCAGAAAGGATTGGCTAAGACATTTAGGTTTGTGCCTAAAAGACAGGATATATACGAGGACTTGCAGTTTAAATTGTAAAGGTAAGTAAATACTTAGAGTCAAGTAGTAAGGAAGAGAAGGAAAAACAGTTTTTAAGAAATTAAAAAAGTGTGGGATAAAATAATTCAGTGCAAACTGTTAAAATCTGAGATTAAACACTGAAATCTACTTTGCTAAAGTAAGAAGTAGGATTGAAGCAAATCTTGATCACTTTTGCGTCTTGGGCAACAAATGCACTAATCTCATGCTCTAAAGTTTTTGTTAGTTATATGCAGAAATACTTTCTCCTTCTAGCATGAAAGCATTTGATGTGTAGTTTTGTAAAATGTTTCTAGTCTCTGAATTGCAGGATTTTGATCAGGGTTAGAAGCAAGCTGATAAGGAAAGAATATTGGTGTGGCCAGTCATGGAAAGAATGTGTTGCTTTTCTGATTAGTGTATCTGGTTGTGGCAGTGTGCTCCCTGCCCCCAGCCTGACCTTTATTTTCAGAAACGCTGCTCAAGTGATAACCACCAGTGGTGGTGGTAATGGATGCATCTGGTGGTGAAGGCCTCATCCAACTCAAAGTGGATTCAGGGGAGATAACACAATATCCAAGGGATAATTTTAAAAACGTGACCACATAACCACAGTGCTGGTAAAGGTCTTACTCAAGCCAAGTTTGGCAGAAACGAACACCTATAGCTGGTATGCAAATTGACTATGAGTCTATTATCTTAGTCCATAAATACTGGACAGCCCAAGGCCTGTTGTGCTCTCCTGCACCACAGCAGGCTGCATGCCAGGGTCTCCCCTTGAGTCGGGATGCCTCTCAAGGTTACTCCTCGATGCTGACAGATTCCCTGCCTCAGCAGATTCAGTAAGTGAATTGGGAATAAGTGCACCGAAACTTTGAAATCTTAACTAAGTTGTATGAAGGGTCACTGCACATATATAAACTTTTAGACATAAACTGTTGACCAAGGCTGAGACCAAGTCTGGATCCAGCTGCACCTAAACTCCCCTCTGACAAGGAATTTAAAATGCAAGTGGATCCTTTCTGAACCTCTTGACCCAACAGTAGGGTGTCCTTGACTGTTTTGTCTGACCCTGTCATCTATGCAGTAAATACTCAAGTGTACCTTGCCATTGAATCCTGCTAAACCCCTGTCACATTACCACTGAACTTTGCTAACTCACTGTCTTATATCAATAAAATATATTGCTGCTTCTCTCTTACAAGTGAAGTGCATGACTCCATCCGAAACATTTGTTTGCATATTTGAGGGAATAAAGCTGAGCCAGATGCGGAATGAGGATAGAATTTTCCCCAGTTTAAGTTGTGAGCACCCTTGTTTTTTACTGTGGAGCATGATATTGACCTTCTTTATAAAAGAGTTCATAATTCACCAAGGATTTTCTAGCAATGATGAAGGACTTTCACACAATATGTAAATAATTATTAGATATTAAAGCTTGGACTTGAAATTTAGAATCAAGAAAGAATGCCTTTGTGACAATAGCATATTTTTTCTTTTTTTTTTTTCTGTCTTGAGCAATACTGCCAAAATTTAGCTATTTAAATGTCTTTGAAAGATCCCCGCCCATCAGATGCTCTGAGAATTAACATTTTATGTTTCAGTAACTGTAACCTCTTAAGAGTTATATATTTCACTCACGATAGATAAAAAAGAGAATGGGATATATTTGATTCAGGGCTTCTGGGGCTGTTTGAAACACTGATTGTAAACAGGGAACTTGTGGAGGGAGAGAACTGCTGAAGGAACCAATCTGTTTCATTATCATAGGATGAGAAGACTGGGCAGGATAGAGAAGACAACTTGGATAAGGAGCCTCAGGAAGAATATGGGAACCCACGGAGGAACACTGGCAAGCTTTAGTGGGCAAAAGGGTTAAAAGGGACAGGAAAATAGTGTGGACTTGGGGAAAAGAAACAAGGACTTGAACAGTATGAGACAATCCTGGTGGCCAGAGAACACAGGCTGGGTGTGGGAATGATATTCCAGCAAGATAAAATGGTGTTTTCAAACAATCCTGGGATAAACAGCCTGAAGTTGGAATTGTTCAGTCAGGTTAGATGGGGTTTTGAGCAACCTGATCTAGTGAAAGATGCCCCTGCCAATGGCAGGGTGGGTGGACTAGATCATCTTTAAAGGTCCCTTCCAACCAAAACTGTTCTGTACTTCTGTGATTCAATGAAATGATAAGTCTAGAATTGCTGAAGTGGGAAGAATGAAAAGGGGAAGAGAAATTTTAAGAGGAAACACTGCTAGACAGCATCAGCCTGGAGATGAATGACAGAAAAAGAAAAAAAAAGTGAGTGAAGGGAGGTGGCTTCTACTTTTTTAAAAGTAAAATCCAGAGTTCCTGAGTCTGGTCCTTTAAAATAGAAAACTCACTAGCACGTGTGCCTCAGGAATGTCTGTTGGATGTCATTAGTTCTTATCTTCTTATCACATCATTCACTGAAGATGGTATAGAGTTGTGTGATATCATTTAATCCATTATCTTCAGGGATCTAGAAGATTTGGAGATTGTGGCAATAGTTTTGAGCACTTAAATGAAAGAATTTCCGTATTTTCTTTTTTAAAGTTTTTCCCTAGTTAGGGGAACTACAGCCACAGAAGCATGTGCAACTACATTTACATTTATTAAAAATATTTGTAAAGAAGAACCATTTTTAAGGTTGAAACATTAAGCACTTTAAAGTTAGAAAATGTCTGCCTGTGGGTTGCGTATGCTTCATATGACCTGACCTCCCTTCCACCTTTCTTGGCAGTATGGTTTCCAATTAACAACAGTGACAGCCAGGCTCTTCTGCTTTCAAAGAAAAAAGAAAGCAACTATAACCTCAGTTCCATAGCACATACACTGAATATCAAAAACATTAAAGTTACTACTAGGACAATACAAAATACTGCAGGTGACACAAGGGAGAATAATTACACATGAAGAAAATGCAATTCTTTTAATTAACCACACACAACAGTCAGCAACCTTTTTCTCCTTTGCAATGCTGCTACCAGCTTTGCATACCTTACTACAGTATGAGAACACCTACCACAGCTTGGAGGGCAAGGAAAGTAGCTATGGCAGTAATGACAGAGATTGCATTGAGTTCTTAGCACTAATTGTGGGGTATGTTCAGTAATGGATTTGCTGTACATCCATACCCAGAGATTTTGTTTCATTAAGACAGCCAGAGTATAAACCTTTTGTATCCTGATGAGAGAAAAATGTTGATGCTCATTTCAAGAAAATGCTTAATCATGCACTAATTTTGAGTATGTGGCAAAGTTCTCTGAATTTAAATGCTTGTCCTGTGGAACTGAGTCTTAATAAGAGGACAGCTTAGAATGGATGTATTTTTCCACACATTTCAAGGGCAATCAGACAACACACATAGTTCATATATAGGCAAGTTTGACAACCATTCAAAGTGGTAACATTTACCAACACTTGCACAAAAAAAAGATAAAAAAAATTCTCCAGTCCTTACTTGTAGTGGAATTTACCTCTTTTAATTTTAGATGTATAAAATCTAGGCATTTAATCCACATGATTGAAAAAACCTTCCTAGTCAGCAGTGAAAGAGACCTCCAGATAAAAACTGATCTGAAAAAACGTATAAATTACATCTTTACCTCTCTGGTGGCTAAAAAAAGAGCCCTGATGTTTGGCCTTGGTAAGACATCAAGACTTCAGATGGCTAAAATGATGTAACATGAACCCCATCTTTGAGTGGTGGACCTATACTCTACATATAGACTCTGTAAACTGACATCAAATCTGTCAAATCTAGACTTGTAAATCTGGTATATTGATGTTCAGATTGTTTGGCATAAATTCAGCTCAGCTTGAGACTATAAACTGGGTATGCAGGATTACACAACCTGGACTTTTACCTAATAAACGTTACCTACGTGGAAACACTTTGCTGTCTGACTGAGGGTGAAATACAGACAAAATAATCATGATTGGAGTTACTGACTCTGGTCAACACCCGTAGTGAGGTGTGGGTTTGCAATTCCTCCTGACCACAGGTCAGTGATTTATAGCACTGCATATAGGGACATGCCAAAAGTCCATCCACATTTCCTTCAATTTCAGAGGGAAATATATACAGGATATATAACTGCAAAAATTGGCTTAGCTCCTTGCAGCTTCCCTATTTGTTATCTTTTTTCTTAATTTCTTTTATTTCCTTTACTACCTCATTATTTCATCAGTTTGTCTTTTTAAAAGAACCTGATAGTTACTGCTTTGGTTGTAAGAAGTTAGTATCAGCAGATAATAGCACTTGACAAAACTGTGAAAATGGCTCCCTAACTAGATCCCGAAGTCAGCAGAGGGAGAAAAGGGGTATTTACAGATAAAAATGGGTAGTATGGAAATGCATGGCTGGAATCATTATTTTTTTGGGCGGTTATGTAGCTATGAGGAAAAAGAAAAAAAGAAATATATATGCCTACCATATAAATAAATCATTCACTGAACACATAGATGGTTTGAAAGATCCAGATGTACAAATCAGTCCTTTCTGCCGGTACTGTTTCTTGTAATAACTTGAATTCATCAGTCATAATTAAATTTGAGCATCTTTTATATGAAGTAGCACTATGAAACACACAAAAAGGGAAAACTTAATTCAAGCCAACAGGTATGTGCTAAATGTAGCTTTTAGATTTATTGTACTTATTCTTTCACTTTGCTATTAAATGACTATTAGAAAAAGAACAGAGTAAACCCCTGTATTCATAGAAAAGCAAAGAAAAACAACAGATGTGTATCTGCATGGATATAAATATATACTCATATTTATAACCCCCAGTTTATTAGAGACGGGACTGAATAAACATGCTGCATAAACTACTTTGCAGTTTTGGATTGTTTTTTGTAAGTCAGGACTCTGGCATATTAAATACTGTACAGAGATCTGTGAAGGCATGGTAGCTTCTATTTAAAACAGTTAACAATCTTTGTTTAACATGAGAGATAGCAGACAACATACAAAGTAAGGAAGCAAGTAGAATGGAATACTTGTGGTAATAGCCACAGAGAGACACAGAGTGGTTATCATCTGCTACTACCTAGAAAACCTTTTTGGAAGAACTCATTCTTTCAAAAAATTTAGTTCAATAGTGGCAGTCATGGGAGATGGAAAATATTAGCTCAGCATCCTAGTTTTATGCTAACATGTACCAAAATCTTAAGAATATACCTGGTTGCATTTCTGAATCCCTTACTTAGGTTTCTGAAGGAAATGTTTTAAATCCAAAGTAATTTCCCCTGAAATACCTATATTAAGTGAAGCTTCCTGATTATCTTTTTTTTTTTTTTTCTTCTTTTTAATTCACCTAAGTATAACTCTCCACAAAGCAATACTCTAAATTTCTTTTGATACACAACTCCACAAACTCATTCAAGAATCCAGAAGATATCTACGACTGATCTTCTGAATAAAAATTCTTTTCTGGAAACTTCTGTGAAGACAGTTTGCATTACTTCTCATCTGATTTATATGGAGTTTTACAGTAAAAGGCATTCTTAGAGCTGATTAGACTTTACAACTGTCTCAAAAAAATTGGAATTTACAATCACAATTCTCTGAAATCCCAAAGTTTGGGACTGAGCAACAAAGAGTGACAATTTCATGTTAATATAGAAAAGGCAGGATAACACCAAATGTATAGATTTCAAATAACATATAGGCAACTACTGTGTCTAATTTATTTATTTTGTACCTCTTAGTCTTTGGTTTGAACAAATAAATTATTGTATTTCTTACCCTTAATAAAAGCCAAGTCTGTTAAGCCAGGGTTAATTAGTAGAGTTCTGCATTTGTATAATTCTGAAAGGCAGAGGCAAATGAGAAGACCTCTTTTATTATTATTTTTTATCATATTTATTTTAATTTGAATATTTTTATGCTTCATAGTTCATTGTTGATAAATTATTGTTATCAGTCCATATTGGACCACCATCACCCAAATTAGGAAGTGATTATTAAAATGAACACCTTCCATTTTGGGAGACTGCAAAATCAAGAAGATTCAAGTCTCGATTGCAGTTCAAGCTTTCCATTTTCTGCCTTAAATAAATCTGAAATCAGAATTGTCTAATGCCTGGTGTATATTTGCAGCAGCCAAACTCCTTGTTGTGTTTTAACCCCGGCTGGTAATTAAGCACCACGCAGCTGCTCGCTCACTCCCCCCCTCCCCCACAGGGATGGGGAGGGGAGTTGGAAAGGAATGTAAAACTCAAGGGTTGAGATAAAAAAATAAATAACTGAAATAGAATAAAAATGCAAGAAAATAACAACAATGGCAACAGTTTTAAAGGAAAGAGAGAGGAGAAGAATAAAATCCAGAGGGAACCACTCACCACCCACTGACCGATGCCCAGCCAGTGCCCCAGGAATGATCAGCACTGCACTAGCTCCTACGAAGATAATTAACTCCATCCCAGCTGAAACCAGGAAACCCCTCCAAGTTGTTTTGCTCCACCCACAACATTTACATAAGGCATGAGAAACCACCAGTGCCTTTCCTGCATTCCAGATACCTACTTTCAAAACCCACTTCTGTGCTACAAAATAGTTACTCTTTATGTGTTTTATGTCCAGTTCTTTCCCAGTCTTTATGTTCAAGGAAGTGTTCTCAAAAGTAAGGGAAAAGGTACATATTTGTCATCTGGGATATACTGTTGTATTATAACTCTCTAAAAGTATGTAGGTAAAATAAGAAACTTGTATAAGAGTAAGTACATGAGTCAGGATTACTCATCATAACTGAAAAAGAAAAATGTTCTGAAGAATATCTGAATTTACTAAAGTTATCCTGTGTCTCTTTTTTTTTTTTTTAAATCTGCATAAAACTATAACATTTGCTAATAAGACTGGAGAAATGTTTATCAATCACCCTGCTCACAGCAATTATACTACTGTCACCTGGGGTGTACAATTTTGACAAGTGTCCTAACATCATTCTTTTTAATGGCTGCATTTTAAACTTGCCTTTAGTTTGTTTGACATCCAAGTGTTCTCCCAGTAAAAAAGGTGTTGTAAAACTCTGAATATGATCAAACAGTTTTGGGAGTCATTATAAAACTGAGATATGCATTTATTAAATGTGAAGAGAATGTGGTATCAGAGGCTTACAGTGTCAAAGTATCTGATGGATCAAAGAAGACAGAGACTAGGTAAAATGTGACACTATCAAAAATACTAATCTCAGTAGTTTAAAAGAACAGGGCTATACAATACATCTAACTTAGAAAGAACACAATGCACACAGGTTCTGATTTGCACAACAGGTTGTTTTCCACAGTAAAAATAATCCAGAAGTTTCCATTGCAACACTGTATTATTTCTTAAGCATACTCCACCCCAAAACTTGGGGTGCCTTTTCATCATAATCATCCAGCTGATTCAGGCAACAGATCCTAATGAGGCAGAGAAGCTGGGAAAAATTATTACATTTCCTAAGAAACACAAATACCCTTCTAATGGCTAATTTAGAAAAAGGATGACTCAGCATCAAGGAGGAACTCTTAGTACACCTGTATTTTAAGAGAAAAACGAGTGATTTTTTTTCTCACATTTCATTAAAAAACAATACTAAACCTAAAAATAATATAGACATTGTTAAATAAGACAGAGTATAAAATACATGTGTGGGGTTTTAAAATCAGAAGAAGTCAAGAGAAAGATATTTTAGTGTCTCAGAGGACGAGCATTGAACGATAGGAAAGTTGTTCCAATGATTTGACTTCAAAGAGGAAAAAATAAATATAGGCCTCTTGATTTTTTCTTTTAAGATTATTGGAATTTGTTAGTAATTTAAAACATTGAGATTGATTATGCAAAATGCCTTAATGAAACAATGAAACATATCACAATTGGCTAATTATATTTGTAGAGTTGGAATTTATGGGGCAGGTTTTCTTAATTGAGGCAGAACATTCATAGTAGCTGACTTTTATGAATGTTGATTTAGAACTATAGAAGTACAGAATCATTGAGGTTGGAAAAGACCTTTGAGATCATCAGGTCCACCCATTAACCCAGGACTGCCAAGTCCATCACTGAACCATGTCCCTAAGCACCACATCTATGTGTTTTTTAAACACTTCCAGGGAAGGTGATTCTACAACTCCCTGGGTGTAGAGGAATGGAGCTGGGTTAATTAGCATTGATAATATACAGCTGTGGGCTGGCTTCAGGGGTGGTGGGTTGGTTGATGTAGATAAGGTGCAGCTGTGGCGGGTTCTGTTAAGGGACTGAGAGATAATGAAGAGGGGGCAGCTGAGGAAGAAGCAGAGAGAGGGAGAAGCAAGAGAAGAGAGAGTGGGCCTTGGATGAGGGGAAGGCAGCAGAGGGACTGGGATGGAGAGTGTGCCAGTATGTGATGGTAAAAGACCTTGTTGCAGCTGGCTAGTTTTGAGAGTGCTGTGACACCTGGGAGCCTTTTTCAACGCTTCACCACTCCTTTACTGAAGAAATGTTGCCTAATATCCCATCTAAACCTCCCCTGGTGCAATTTGAGGCCGTTTTCTCTTGTCCTATCACTTCTTGCTTGGGAAAACAGACCAACATCCATCTTGCTACAACCTCCTTTGATGTGGT
>JAVJGJ010000037.1:63639900-63653968 GCA_035590215.1 Microhierax caerulescens | reverse complement strand
GTCATCTGTGGCTGCTTGGTTTCCCCCCGCAACCCCCGGCGCGGGGGGGTGGGTGAGGGTGGGGCGGGCAGGGGGGTGTCTGTGAATACCAGGGGGCCAGATTGAGGACCCTGGGGGGCTGTATCTGGCCCGCGGGCCGTAGTGTGAGGACCCCTGCCTTAAACTGTGAATATTCTTTATATTCTTTAGACCTAAACAACTGACCTGATCCTCGGACTAGGATTGGATATAGCAACACCTAAACTTTATTAAGAGTTAGAAAGCAAGGGGATCCATTCTGAACCTCCTGACTCAATGGGAGAGCCTCCCTTACTCTTACATTTTTAGTCTAAGTGTAAACCATTCCAGCTTAATTTTAATTTTATTACTCTTTGTGTGATTAATCTACGTAGTAAGTAATAGAGTGACCCTTGCTACTGAACTTTGTGAAGTCACAGTTCCACAAATTCCTGTTAAAACTTTTTCACTCATGCCTTTGACGGTGATTCTTTAAGCAGCTTAACCTAAACTACTCTTTGTTGACACCTTAAGAATAATGAAAACATCTTTAAAAGACTCTTTGTAATTTGTATTCTGTCTTGGAGAAAAGTTATAGTCCCATGATCTTCTGTGCAACTGTGAAAGCTAGAAATATTTCCAAATGAAAATTGAGATTTGAAGTCCAAGACACTGGAAATAAATATTTTAACTTAAACTTTTGAGATTATATGACATGAAGGGTAAACTTTCTAACATAGACAAACTGGGCTGTGCTAAAATCATTGTACAGAAAGGAATACATGAAATAATCAGAAGGTAGTAGTAAAAGAGTATATATGAACCATAAAAGGTGTTATTTTATAAGAAAAATATATATTATGTACACATATTATTATGTCATGTCTTTCAGAGTATAAGGCATTCAGTTGCTTATAATGTCACATTCATATTGCTCATAGTTTGTGCTTCATAATCAGTAGAGAAACGTGGTCAGTTTATTTGTGGTTTAAGCAATTAATTCTTTTTCCTGAATCTTACCATTCCTTATAAAAATAGAATTTTCCAAAATCTAAATGATTTCTGTGTAGCAATGACTTTACATACATCTCTAGTAAATCTCCTTCCAACATTGATGAAACTCCACATTTTTTTTTTGTGAGATCAAAATAATAATCCAAACAGAATATTCAGGCCTTTATAAAAAAAGTATACCAGGAATAGTCCTTCCCTGTGATTTGCCTAGATCTATCTTGCAACAACTATCTACCACTTGAATGTATTATATTCCTAAATTTAGCACCCTCCCAACACAACTCTCTTTACATACAGCAATTCTTTCAATTTCTAAACCAACCTCTCCTGTTCTCTCCATTGAGGCCTGGAAATGGATGTATGAAACTACAGTTCATGCAGTAGCTGTATCCCATATAATCATTCCCAAATATTAGCCAGATTAGAACCATCCCAGCAAAGAATAGTATGCAGGACAGTGGCCCAGGTATTAATTTGGTTTCTTAGCTATGTTTTCAGTCTCATGACAGGTTTGATACTAGTACAGTAACAGTAAAAAGGCCGCAGCCTGACCTGGCAGTGCAGGGCCTTGGGGCTTGTCTGGGCTTGTTTTGGCCTGAGCTGCTTTCAAGCTTGTTCTGCTGGGATAGCGGTTACCTGGTAGTCAGGTTGTACTGCCAAAATTTATTTTGGTGTGGGTCTGGTGTATAGAAATAACAAGTAGTTATTTTGCACAGGATTGAATTGCCTACTCCAGGGTGAAATGTGATAGGGAAAAGTACAGACACAGGATAATACCAGGAGGTACTCTGTAAATGCAAATTATAGTGGTCAAGCAATGCTCGCTACTGGTGGGCAACCTTGTGAACCAGATAAAACTGATTGTAGAGATGAAGAGAGGAGAAAAATGGAGTAACTGGAAATCAATGAAAAGGCAAATCACAACAACAGACTGTGCTAAGAAAACATAAAAATTGTTTTCAGTGCCTCAGAGACATTTTGTGTAAAAGGTGGCACCAGCAAAGTGTTTTGGGAGGGTTGGGAAAGACAGGCTGAGACCCATCCTCTACTGGCTCCTGCACTGCGGTTACACACAGCAGCATTTTGGACAGGTATAACTAATGATATCTACACAATACTCTTTTATTTTCTTCTACTTTCATCAGTGTAAATTTGAAATCTGAATTTAAAATATAGAAGAAAGAAATGAAGTCAAAGGTAAGAAAAGAGCAACTTGGACCAGAAAAGTGTGGCAACGATTCTCTCAGACCAAACTGTGATGCCTCAAGATAGCCATGGAAAAATGTCCTAACTGCACAAATTGCTAGTTTAACAGCGCTTACTCACAGCTAATCTGGCAGGTTTGTACAAAAGGAAACATTCAGGTTTTCTCTGTGGTGCTACATATGTGCTCTGTCTTACTGACAAGTTTGTATTTAGTCATAGAAAATCGTTAGTAGGATTTCAATCATTCAGGTTATTTCTTCCTGAGCTGCCTTTCTCCTCATTGCCTGAATGGTTCTGACTGAGCTTGCCAAGACTCATATTTGCTTGATTACAGAATCTGGGACATTCTTACTTTTCATATGAAATACACTTTCCTTCCTCTCTAATACTTTTTGTGTTTTTTAAACATTTTTTTTCATACGTATAAAGATGGTAGACACAGTTCAGACCTTGATTTAAATTTTCCAAAAATCAGTATCCATTTTGGTTTCAAACCAGTTCTAATTAACTGAAATGTTGAACAATTTTCATTTCTTTTTCTAAAATGAAAAATTTAGGAGCTGATTAAAATTATCAGGATCAGGATATTCATCCAGAAAAAAATGGTACTTACTTGTAATTGCCTTATTTATGCACAACCAGTCCAGTGAAAAGTTGCCGATGGTTTAAAATCAGGAATATGTCATGGTTTCTGCTTCAGCTGATGAAAGAAGTAAAATTTCCTAGATAACCTCTATTTTTGCGAAGCTATATCCCCCCCCCCCCCCCACTTTAAAATAAATTGATTTTGGGTGTTCTATTCATAACTAGATCTATCAATGTTTTGTACATCACTTCTTGACTCAGCCTCCCTCAGTCCTTTATCAGTGATAGCATTTCCACCAGCAACCTGCAGTTGTAAATAGGCTGGCTCTGTGATCTCTGCTAGCAATGCTGTGGAAAAGCAAGAAAATTTGAAGTTTGTTTCTTCACCCAACAATATCAAATTCCATACTACCCAGATTGTCTCCTGTGGAATAGTTTATTTTCTGAAATAACGGAATTTAGTTCATTCTTCAGTTCCTGATTTAGCAGATCTCTGAACTCTCCAGCTCCTGGAATTGCCTTGCCAGTGGGAACAGGCAGGAAACTTTACAGGTGGCTTGGAGTTAGAGTGGGGACATCAACAAAGAACTATCTGGGACCCTTGATTATACAGAACTGGAGGCTCTCTCCAGATAATTGCTCTTCAAATTCTTGCCAGACAGAAACTAACAGATAGCAAAAGATGAGCTTCAGCAGATATGAATGCTGAGCAAGCTTTAAGACTGTGATTTTTGTAGGAGGGTACCTAATGCAGCATTTAGCCTTATATCTTTCTGGGTTTATATGTTTGACATTCAGTGAAAAGTATAAATATCACTAGAATAACCATTTTACTAAGTAATTTCCTTTCCTTCCTTGAAAGGTGGAGAAACGGATGGCAGATTTTTACTTTGGCTCTTAATCATTGTTTCTGTGTCACTGTCAGTAACATAAAGAACGATCTTGGGTTTTACATTCAGCACTCATCTTTATGATAATATCAAGAAGTCAGGCACTAATTGCTTCACATTCTTTAAGTCAATTGTATTTTTCTTTAAAATGAGCAATATGTATTTAAGAAAACATCTGTCCATAGTACTAGTAGTGTTTTCAAGTGCTGAAAATCATTTTTCTTCTTGCAAACAAGAACATTTTCTTCTATGTAAACTGCTGTAATCATAGTGACTCCATTATGACTCGGCTACAGTAACATTTCCATAATATGTGACTTTCAGAAAAATTTCCTCCTTTACAGTTTTATGAGATATGGGACATACAGAGATATCATGCACTGAAGAACTCCCCGCTGAAGTACATGCACATATATTTTTATAAAGGAAATACAATATAACATCAGAATATATATTTTGACAAAGGGACTGAAATATGTTAGGGAAAAAAGAAAAAATAACATCTTTACCAAAACATGCAATTGGAATCCATGTATATGCATGCATGTATTGAGAAGAAAAAAAATGGTCTTGGAGAAAAAAAAAAAAATCTCTTTTGCCCTAATGATACATTTTAACATTCCAATTTTTTTCCTGTTTGAATTGGGAGAGAAATAAGGATTTTCCATCTTTTTTTTTTTTTTTTTTCCACTGAAAATCTGAGAAAGAAATATTTCTGCCACTGCAAAGACATACTTATCTGGTAGGATACATTATTATAAATTCAGAAAGCTCTTTTCAAAAAGCCCTAGTACAATCAAAATTGAACTTTTATCTAAGAAAAACCAAGAGAGTAACAAGCAATCATGTATTATGAGCACGCAGTCTAGCAATACTGGAACTTTTATAGTTTGTACCAAAAGGTTTAGCTATACATATGACTAGATAGTCATTACAAGAAAGATAATTGAGTCTTGTAATTCTGATATTCAAGAGAATAGAAGAGAACTGACTGTTGAGTTCTTATCAGATTACAAGACTAAGATATAAATAGTCTACAAAACCTGTTTATATTATGGTCAGAGCATACTGAAGACTCCAAGTCAAATTCCTATTCCAAATTGAGATTCAAAGACAGGTTTTTTAATTTATGGATTCCCCTCTTCAGGGGAGGTGTGGGTATCAAGTGAATATTTGAACATAATATTTTCACAGTTCATCTTGACCCCGTACCCAATGTACTAAGCAAAATGTTTTACAGTAAGTTCCTGACTGCCTCTATTTATCTTTAAATGTATATATATATACAGCCAATTAGTCCATGACTGAGATATTGTCCTTAAAATTGCAGAAAAAGGACTGTCACAATAACACAACATGAAAATGTACAAAGTTCCACACATTTTGTTTAGAGTCTCTTTTATCTCTAATGTTGAAACACAAGGACAGCAACCTCATTCCTTAGAATAAACTAAGGTATGCCTCCTTTTTTTTTTTTTTTTTTTTTCTGAGAAAAATAGCAGAAATTATTCTGGTGGCTTTCTGCCAATTCAGGATTGCCCTTTTTTTTGGGGGAAAAATCCCACAGCCAAGCGAAAGTACTTTTATACCACCTCTGTGTTAACAGATAAGCATAGCATTCTACAAACGTGAGATCTAGGAAACTATTATCTCATGCTATTCCTTTCAGGTCATTAAAAGGAATATTTTTTACAATTGTGGCAATAATCAAAGATAAATTTCTAAGTAAGTGTCCTGGGTTTCTTTGTTTAAACCCATAACAAATCAAGAGATTTATCATTATTAAAAAAGAACAACTTTTAACCATTACTTTCTTTACTTTTTATTTGGTTTTGATGATAGACATAACAAAGGAAGACAATGTTGTGACCATAGGCATATAATTTCTTTTAATAATATTTTCTAATAAAATTATTATTATTATTACTGGTGAAAGGAACAAGGTTGCATTTTCCGACTTGGTTATCCCATTATAAATCAAAGTTCTTCTTTTTAAACAAAAATATTAGTCTCTTGATATTTGTATTCATAGCAGACATGCTTCCAAGTCACTATAAAGCTATTGTTAGCTGTATGATTTAAAATGTAATAACAGGAAAACACTGGAACTTGGAGTGTGTTATGCATATGTTGCAGGGAAGCAAATGACATTGGGTATAGCTCTGACAGTATCACCCTCACAGTAATGGAATTGACTGATTGTTTATTGCTGTGTTCACAACTGTGCATAGAATGCAATTATCTATACAAAGCTTTTGGAATTTGGAAGTGCAAGCTGAATAAACAATATTTTTATAGGAGCAAGTTATAGAACTCACTGGCAAAAAGTTTTAGCACCCAGACTTAAAATTCACTTTCTAAAAGAAATGAGACCAAGTAACTGTGCCTTGTTCTTTCTCCTAAATAACAGGAAAAAAGTCAAGGACAAGTTTCTTCAATAAAACCCACAAACATATTTGTATCGCCCACTGATTCTGCTGTAAAAGGGGTGGCAGGGGTGGTGTGGTGTGTGTGAAGGTTGAGAAAAAAGAAAGATAGAAAGAAACAACTAGAAACCCACAAGATTGTCCAGGCTCTCATTTTATTCATTAAATATGTGATATGAAGGACACTGAAGTTACTGGGTGTATTTCCACTGGATTGAGGCAAGCAATGGAAACTAAATCCCACTAGAGACTTGTAAACTGTCTAACATCACCCCACCAGAATACAGATAAGCAATAATTAAATCTTTAAATCCCATATTGCTTGCAAGGATTTTAACTTGACCTGTAAGCAAAATTGATAAGAGCTCTCCTCACTCTGAGAAACTTCAAATCCAACAAATCCAGTTTCTTATTCTGTTACAGTTTGATGCAAATTGTATAAACAATGCTAGATACAAAATTTGAGTAGTGCACAGTAGGAACACTGAACCGAGTGGCTACAGGTACTTTTGCTGTTAAAGAATAAAAAAAATAATCAAACATCTATACCATTTTTAAAAAACCCAAACAAACAATATTTTGAGTATCTTGATAATGAGAAAAGCTGACAGATTTAGAATACAGTAGAAAATACTTATTTTCTAATTAAAAAAAAATAATTGAGTTTTAGTTCTGCTGTATCTTGTTTTCCTCAGAATACTTAAAATATCTAGGTGGGTGTGGGCATGTGGGGAGTATGGGGGTGTTGCAACTTAACTAGACAATCTGTTTATATGCACTTGATATGCACCAAATTTCCTAATATTTTCTTTCATTTTTCTTTCTCTGATGCATTTTCTTTCCATTGTAATAAATCAGCCAGGGTAAAAATTATTAGTTTCCTTTTTATTGTCCCAAAACATAACTTTGTATCAACCGACACAATTAGTCTATTCATAGAATTATCATGAATAGGGGAAAACAAACATACAAGGAAACCTACAAACAAAAACTCCAAACAAGAATCCTAGAGAATGTGAAAAATGTAAATCTGAATTTATGCATTTGGTAAACAGATGCATTGGGTCAATAGGTGTTTCTGAGAGAAGAACTGGAAAAACTTATTTCAAATAGCTTTGAAATATCTCTTTTCTCTTTGTTCAATTCTGAAATAGCTCATAGTGGTGGAAGGTCGTGCATAATCATGATGCCTCTGTAGATGTTCATCAGTCTGACAAGGGTAATTCAGTTTTGGATTTTATTTTGACATTGAATCTAAATCCTGGTTAAAACTGGGCCAAATGGGAACAAGGATTATTTCTGTTCCTAGATATAAGATTTACCAGTAATGTCCATAGAGGTTACCTTGTAGGGAAAAGGAGGCAAGAATATTTTTTATTGCTGTCCCCAACTCTGGGTTATATTACATCACACAGTTTGGCCTTGTGACAGCAAGTATATGGGTAGGACATAGTACAACATGATATGAAGATGTGTGATAAAGGCACAAGGATAGACTATAATTACAATGAAAACCATCAAAAGAACAATATAGGTTATGCAAACACCAGTTTGCTTATGTATAGCAAATAATCAGCTAAAATGAATTATTTCTAATTCTCCAGATCTCTTGACCATAGATAGCTGGAAGACTGCTAAATATTGCTCTGAATGTGCCAACAGCTGAGAAGGGCCAAATGGATTGGCATTTTTCACACTTGCTAGTAGAATTTTAAATAACAGAGACCTTCAGAATTTTTTGCTTTTGTATTGTTTGTTTGATTTATTTAGTTAGTTGTTCTGATAAATGCAGAATGTGGACACCTCTAGCCACAGTGTGATGGATTCTATTGTGCATTTGATTACATCTGATTTTTTCCTTTTGCTTCCCCTGTAACAATAGCCACTCTCTTTTGAACGGAGAAAAATATTTTTTTTTAAAAAGTAAGCTTCAAATTCGGCTTCCATATGGAGAAGATAGTTAAAACTTTATAGGCAGAATTTACAAATATCATTATCTCATTGACATCCTACATAAATGATAATTTAAATTGTATATTTAAGTGTTGTGTGTAATTATTTGATAATATGAAGGGTTTAAAATGTTTTGTTACACTCCCAATGAGAAAATAATATATAAAAAAATCCATGCTACTTTGTTGCAATAAGAAAGTTGGTTGGTTATATTTTTCAGAAATATAGATATTTTTACAGGGACTCTCAATAAAAAAAAATTATCTGTAAATGGACAGTTTCATTTCTCATTTTGTATAGCAAAACACACTGGAAAAGAATACTGCTATGGAGATCGTTAAAGTAGTTTTAGTAGCACACTGCAGGTGTTTAAGGAGGATTACTGATTTACGTGCTGTTGGCTGTGAGGGTGAAGAGAATAAGAATGAGAGCTGTTTGAATTTAGGGAAGTAAGAAAGATCACTGTGGCCCAATACTCTGTCTCGAGATCAAATACGTATACGTATTGATACGAGTATCAGTTCAAATACGTTTTTTGAACTACCTTTCCTATTCTGGTTTTTGTGGGATTTTTTTTTTTTTGTTTGTTTGTCTGGTTTTGGGTTTTTGTCCTTTATAATAATGAAAGCCAAAAGTTTCTTTACTGGAGAATATTTGTTTTCATGATATCTGTGGCCAGGGGATGCAAAAAATAAAAGGTACTAAAAAAAAAAAGTTAATGAGCTTTTTGTATGAAATATCATTTAATTTGCTGATTCAAGAAGTTCAGAAAAGCTTCAGGTAAATACAATTTTTGACTAAATATCCTGGAAGGTCTTTTTAACCTTCTTACACAAAGATTCTACTATAAACGTTGCCAAATGTGGGTATGCAGTGATCTGTAAAAGTATAGGCAAACTGTAATGGGAAACATACTTTTCAGCTTTTTACATTCTTTTGTGGGCATTTGATATTAATTAGAGAAAAAAAAATAGAATACTGTTTTGGAGAAGGAAATATAGAAGTTATCCTATATCTACAGAGAAGTTTTGCTACTTATATATTGCTTAGATATTCTCCAGTTTAACTATTCCAATGTAAGAAATACTGAAAAACTTCAATAGTAGGAATTCTTTAATAGGATTCAGTTAAATACTTTGATGATGCCCTCCTGTTTACTTTGCATCCAAAACTGGCGCTAGAGATTTGCAACTGAGAATAGGTATAAAGGAATCCATCCAGCAACATCAGCCAGTAGTGCTTAGCCATCTGTTCATGTTTACTACTTGACAAATGAGATCATCATTGCCTATTTCAGGGAGAATAAGCATATTTTTCTACACCTTGTGAACGTGCACTAAGCAAATCTATGTGGGTTTGCTTTGTTTTGTATTAACCTGTCTAAATCTGGGTTCCCTAGTACTGGAAGGATATTGACTGTCTAGAGCAAGCTCAGCAGACGACAGCAAATCCAGTAGAGGGCCACCAAGTTAGGGGCAGAAACAGAAGGCGAAGCAGGAAAGGCTGCCAGCTGGGTTTGTTCATTTTGGAAAAAGCTAAGAGGGGATTTCACTGCTCTCATCAACAAACTAATGGGAGGATACAGAGAAGGCCAAGCTAAATTCCTTTTGGAGGTGCACAGTGAAAGGGTGAAAAGCAAGGACACAACTGCATCAAGAAAAAATTCTACTGGGATATTTTTTTAAAAAAAACAAACAACAAACAAACAACCAAAAAGCAACAACAAAAAAAAAATTATTAATAATCTAACATTAAGTTAGATAAGATCTGATCAGGAGGTTGTACCAGATGGACCTCTAAGGGCTCTTATAACCAAAATAATTCTGTGAAATTTATTTTTAAAAAATTAAATATAGCAATACATATAGTACAAAGGCATCTTAGAGCTTGGGAAGTGTTCAAGTCTGTTTAATAATTTATACTTTCTTTCCCCTTGTACTGTTGAGACCTCCAAGTATTCCAAAATGGGCATTTCTGAGCGTTTTTTTTCTACACAGATGACACCTATGTAACTACTTTTGAACATCGCAATTTGAAAATATTGACAGCACTGAAATAACTCTTTTTCAGTTCCTAGTTCTTCAAAAGGCTGCAAATTTCACTTCTGTAAGCCCTATTCATTGTAAGCTTTGCTTCTAGAGCTAGATGATTTGTTTTGCATATTGCAATACTTGATTGTGTTTAAACTGCTAATTCAAAACCTTACTCTACTGGCAATGAATTCTGGACCTAGAAGTATACAATTTGCAGAAACATTCTGGTTTGGGCTATTACACAGATTATCTTGAAATTTTCTCTACCATGGTACAATATAATTCAAATGCACACAATGAATTTAATAAATTTTATTAATAATATTTTGATAAAGTCTTCAAAAACAAATTTGAGGATGATTCTTGTGGAGATCTGTAAACAGAGCAACCCCACGTTCCAGATATGCCTGGAAGTCCTTACATACTCTAGTACTACAAATACTCATTGAGAAAGCCAACAATGGACTTTAAGAAATCTACAATAACTTTTGTTTTGATAGATGACTGCTCACTTTGAGTTTTACATCTGAACAACTTGAGGTCCAAGATATATGTTAAAGCACCCGTTTTTAATATTTTGAATAAGACATTCCAAGTAATGAATACCACAATTTAACAGGTATATTCATAGCCATGTACACAGTGTGGCTGAGACAACTTACTCAGTTCTATGAAGTTCTGAAAACCATTTTATAATGGATAAATTAATTAAATCATAAATACATGATATAGACATAATAATATCTATATTGGCAAATAATCACCATGCAAAAAAACAAATCCTCCCAATTTTTTTATACTCATGAAAAATATATGGGTTTTGCAAAATGTCCTAAAAATGCACAGATTAAGGATGCTAATGACTAAGGAAAAGTATCTCTGGAAAGGAGATCCTGTCATGAACTCCATTAAAAGTAGCTGGCAATGTACCAAAAATTGTGTTAATTATAACACTGTATCTTGTGAAAGATTAATTTGTTTTTAAAAAATCATGTTAAATTATTGAGAAAGAGATTTCAAAAGGGTCAAAGGACATACAGTTTCTGTTGAAAGATGACAGATTCTTTAACTCATTTTTGAGGATTCAAAAATCAACACTTCCAGGAGAACTGGGTCAAAAACAGTTAACTTGTAAAAGCTATGTAGAAACTAACTTAAATCAGTCTGGATGAAAGATTACAGGTATAATCCCCTTAATAAATCGCACCAGCTAATAACCAACCTTTCCAAATTTGAACAGTTATATTTGCTAAAAATTCAATATCCATCCTGTGTAGATTATTAACCTAGAAATGAAGTAGGCAAACATGACTGTAGCAAGATTTGTATGATAAAAAAAATTATAATTTGTAGGCAGGTAAAGCAAAGGAAAAGAAGGAAAACAAAAAGGGAAAAAAAATACCCAAAACACTTGGTCAGTACTACCATAGAATCTCCCACTGTCTCTAGACGGAAATTTAACCAGATGTCTGGATTTCATTTTTAAGTAAATTTGCACACCCTCATGCACCAAGGAGGCAAATTTATTAATTCCTTTATAGTCTTTTCCCTTTTCCCACCTGTTGGCTAGATAACTCCAAAAACAGCTATGCATCAACTCCTACAAGACAGTAGGTGAGAAAGTCAACACCACAACCAAATAAACCTGATGAAAGAGGGACAGTCAATGTGAAGGTCCTTGTCTTTGGGAGTGTAGTAAAGGTATCAGTCACTGATGCAACCAAGAGTCCAGACAAAGGAAGGTAGAGAAGGATTCTCATGGATGCCCATGCAGGAGGTGGTCCCTCACTGAAGAAAACCAGTCACAAACTTACCTGTCATGCAGACTTTTGCCTTTTGAAATGAATGAGTGCACAACCAAACTTCTGAGTATGTTTTTATGCAGAAATTAAATCAATAAAGATTACTTCCACTATATGTTTTTATGCAGAAATTAAATTAATAAAGATTACTTCCACTGTAATAGGCACTGCTGAATCATCCTGGTTGTCATTTGTTATCTATGTGAAAAATAAAAAGGTTTTTCTCATTGTCCCAAGCTTCTGACATCTAAGGAGTCATCTGCTATGAATTGTAACTATTACTGATGTCAAAGGACCAAAATTCAAACAATCATTTAATGTTGTCTGACATGAGAGAAAACATAATTGAATTCTAAAAAAGTCGTGTCACATTCTGTGAAATGATTGCTGCCTGGATGGCAGCAATAACCCCACACACAGAAAAAAGAGCTGGCAAATGGATCAGATGCATTTTTGTTTAATTATTACATTAAAAATACCTTAACAAAACCTTTATTTTTTGCCTTTTTTCTTCCTTTTTTTCCAGAGCAAAAATTTTTTAAAAGATATGGACCAGGGAATAAGCAAGAACACATCTGTACCATTCCTAAAATATTTAAAACTGAAGAAAAAATCAAGAGATCAAGAGTACTCATAATTTACATGGGAGGCCTCTTTAACATAACAGTTACAATCTTGGCTCACATTGCACTGTTATTAAGAAGTATGACAGTCTTCAGGCCTAGTAAATACGGAAAATTATGCCATATTTATTAAGGACTCTGGTGTAAACAGCATTGGCACCCTTTGCTCTATGCTAGAACACAGTTATGCTGAACTCTTGTTGCTAATGATCTGATTGTTTATATGTAAGCCAGGCAACCCCAGTACACTAATTCTGAAGTTCTTAATTTGTAAATATCCAATATAGTACAGGCTGGGCCATGGATTTAAATTCCTCAATAATCAGCTTAAAAAAACCTGGAGGAAAAGGTAGGAAACTTTGATGGAAAAAATCCAAATATCCAAACATGGAGAATTTCTCAGGAATAGATTAATTTACATTAAATACAATATAAATAAGATATGTTGCATTGACTGAAAGTGTTCTTATGAAATATTTTACTTGCTAACAATTTCCTTTGCTAATTAAACTTGCTCACTCCTTTGATAACAATCCTTGATGCTATTTTTTTTTATCATGGACCAAAAGGGATAATTCAGGGTTAATGTAATGGAATAATTCACAAGGTTATACTTACTTTTTTAGATGGATTAAGTTATAACTGCCCGCATGACAGGATAGCTTAAAACCAGAAATTTTGTGTCACCATCATGACTTTTTGACTGCTGTAGCTCTGCATCATTTCAGCTCAACACATCTTAGTGATGACTTCAATTAAAGTTAATACATCCTCATTATGCTTAGAATAAAACTGTCACAGTTAGTTTCTGGCATACCAAGACTAAATTAATTTAAGCATTTTCTTGATCTGTAAACTAGTATCTATCTAAAGATATTAGAAAAAGAAAAAAAGATAATATCTAATCTAAAGATATTAGAAAAGATAAAAGAAAAAGATACTATGTTTTCTACCAAAGTTCATACAGTTACAGGGAATTTTCCTCAGGATATGAAAATACTATGACCCTGAGTCAGGAAAGGATCTGGAGAGCACATAAATCCATATGCGCTCAAATGCTTGTTAGAATCTTTTTTTCCAATGGGCCATCAGCTTAAGATCAAGAAATAAGGAAATTAAATGCTAAATATAAATTTCACAGCCTGTATTTTCTGAGATGCCCAATCCAATAGACGTTCTTAGAGCATTATTGATACGTATTGGATCAATGCTGCATTGCATAAGAAAGATTGATGCATATATACAGAAAGAAGGAAACATACCTTTTATATAGCAGTCCATTGGTTGGGAGGTGGTGTGGTTTCCACAGAAAAACTAGAGTATCTTCAAGAGGAATATATGATGACCTACTCTCTCCTCTGCTGGTTTTTATCAGGTCAGAAAAGGTCCAAGAACCACTTCTGGAAGACTTACTTACCAAATTTTTTATATATCTATATATCTATCTCTCTCTATCTATCTCTCTCTATCTCTATCTCTATCTCTATCTCTATCTCTATCTCTATCTCTATCTCTATCTCTATCTCTATCTCTATCTCT
>JAVJGJ010000037.1:63598453-63639800 GCA_035590215.1 Microhierax caerulescens | reverse complement strand
TCTCTATCTCTATCTATCTCTATCTCTATCTCTATCTCTATCTCTATCTCTATCTCTATCTCTATCTCTATCTCTATATCTATATCTATCTATCTATATATATACACACACACATGTAACACCACAATAGTTTTACTTAGAAAAACAAGGCAACAAAGAACCCAAACATTTCTCACATATTTAAAACAAAGGCTGCAGGTGGTTTGGACACATTCAAGAAATTATTCAGGGGTATGGTGCATTATAGATAAGTCTTCCCCAACCTAGAGTGCTCATTTGATTGTCCCCACAGAATACACAGCGCGTTGCACACGGACTGTTCCAGGTGCTGTTCTGGGGCTGGGTTCAGCCCTGTGAGCAGTGACATGCCCAGAGTTCTGACAAAGTCCTGGACTTTGGAGTTAGGTTTTGTGGACCTAACTCTGAGGCATGAGTATCTTCACTGGCTATTATTGGGGAGATGGTTTTGTCCTTTATTGAATTAAGATGCGTTCCTAAACAAGGAAAATATTAATATATTGTGGAAGAATATGAATATTGATTCATTAATGTCATCAAAACCCTCCACAGATAAGTAAGGTAAATAATATGAATTTCAATACTACAGTTGTTTTCTTTGACTTATGCATGACTAGTCACTTGTGTAAAATTAATCACATTCATAAATATCTTCAGAATTGCATCTGTCTTTAATTGTGACAACACAAGAAACTATAAAGCAGTGGTTTGAGAACATGGCTCAACATAAAAATAGTCAGATTCATTCTAAACAAATTATTAGTGAATATGCCATAGCTTTGGAATGTATAACTCAAAGCAGTCTTCTCTTTGCACTTCACACTTTTCTGCCTTGAAATATCTATTGTGTTCAGATTTTATTAATTTCTCTCCGAGTACATGTTTAGAATTCATTTATTTGGAAGTTAATTTTGCATGTATACTTCCCTATGTATTTTAATCAAAATCCAAGTCTGAAAACATAAAAAGACTGTCTCCTATGTCAAACTCTGTAAATCAAAAACCAACTATACAATTTTATGGAAATGATTTATGCAAAACAGCTATTTGAACCAGAAAAATAGTCACATGAGAAAGAAACAACAGAGAAAGAAGCCTGAGAACACATGGCAGGAACACAATTGTAATTACAATCAGCTTTTATTTGTCAGACTTAGAAATACAAAATGTGCATTCACAAAAATAAACATAAAACAATTTGTCCCAGGGTTCCATGCAATTTTACCCCATTCCTTTCAGAGAACTACATAGATATGAAGAAAAAACTAATTCAAAAAGAGAAAATATGTGGAAAATTGTGTAAAATATAAATCATCTATTTGAAACATCCAATTGCTGACCCAGTCAGATTTATTTAAAGTAAAACACCACCTCCTGCATATCCAATTAATGGTTGCCATGGCAAATAAGAGTTCCCACTGCACTGCCTTATTGCAATATGCATGGCAATTGCAAGTATATCACTCAGAATATTTCCATAATGATATTAGCTGATCTATCCAGCATCAGACAATTAATTTTGTGAAGCATCAGGTGTTCAATATTTATCCTCATAAAAATTAAATACACACATTCACATATCACATGGAAATGGATTTCTTTATACATCACCATCCTACTTTCTCTCATTAAATATTTCCTTAGCAATTAGATCAGGATGGAGACAGATGTTTGGTAAGTTTTCTGCAAGAAATGGCCATGATCTCTACAATATTTTAATTTTTGAACAACATCTAGTTTTAAAATGTGTTCAGATAAAGAATACATTTTGTAAAAAAAAGTGTTTCATTACTGAGCCTATACTGGCTTCTAAACATGATCCTCAGTGAAATACAACTTCATTCTATTGGAACGTTAAGGATTTTTCTGCAGGATAATGGCTGTATCAGGCAGACCTTAGCACTGCTAGATTTTGTATGCAGTGAGCACAAAGAATTTACTGCCCCCCCCCCTCCCCCCAACACACACACACACACACACACCTACATGTTAATAAGGGAGCCATCTAGGGGAAGAGTAAAGTCTAGCCTGAACTTCTTACTCTGCTTTGAACAGGGATATCTTTGAAATGTTGTGATGCAGGGCTCCAAACTTCACCTTTGGAAATGTTTTAACAGTTTTCTTTTGAGCAACACATGTGGTCATTTATATAATCACTATCTGACTCATGGTGCAGTCTAGCCTGGAGAGATAGCTGCTACCAGTACACTACTCACTACTCTCTTCTCTAGGCTATAATCTCATCTTTTAGTAGGACTCATTTTCTATCTCTGTGAAGCTGGGTTTTGTGATGAAATGAATGCTGGAAGTAGTCCACTCTAAAGAGACCCAAAGAATAAGCGCAATCAAGAAGCCCTCTGATTCAGAGAGGCTGGGATCAGGGAGTTCAAGGTTATGCCCATAGAATGATTTCTGGGTTTCTGGATGGTCATAGTTTGAATCTCTCAGTAATTCTGAGAGAAGGTACTGGATTTTTAGACAATTTCTTCTCTTTGAAGTGAGATTGCTTATAACGTTATGGAATCATGCTCTTCCTTCAGCTTAACCTTTCAGTGAAAATGCCTTTTAATAAGGAACCTTTGTCTTTGAAATTACTTCAGTTTCCAATCTAATTAAAGATCTAATTAAAGGGAAAAAACATAGAGTTATGTTGATAAAGAACTGAGCTTAGGAAAGAACTCTTGCTGAAGGACCAATACTGAAGATGGAGGACTGGTAAAGTTAGATTTGGAAAAATTATTATTATTCTTATTACTAGCACTATTAATAGTAATAATAATCCTACTAGTTGGCACTTGACCTTTTGACAAATATTATGAAACAGCTGTCATTCTTGTGTGTAGCAAACAGAAAACATGCAGTCTCCGAAGCCAAACTTCAGAGCTCAAAATTTTTACACCTCTGAAAATGTGTTCTTATGTCTGGATTCTGTTTTGGTTTGGTTTGTATTTTTACTTGCTCGTTGTTTTTTCAGGGTTTTTGTGGGTTTCCCCCCTCTCCTTACCCACTTTTGTAGCCAGCTTGAAGTGTGGTTTTACATAAGAAAACATGTTCATAATCTTTTTTACATACCTAAGGCCAATCCTATGGAAAAGTTGAAAATTAGGACAGAAACCCTGAAACAATTATCTTTGGTATGAAATACTAGTTATAATAATAGTAATAATAAAAGTAGCACAATAAACTAATTAAATAATCATAATCTATTTACATGGAAGAAAAAAAGCTCTAATTAAAGACAAAGAAATATGAATGTATTTTTAGATAGATTCTTGACTATACTTGGCATCTTAAAAACAGAACAAGCCAGCAAACAAAACTAAGGTTCACTGCACATATTCTGATTTGTAGCACTGACCTTGAGCGTAACAAAATCTGAAGCTGGCTGTAGGCAACAGAAGTAGCTGAAAAATCTGGAGTCGTTCTCAGCAATTTCAACACAAAATTTTGCAATTCTTTTGTTCTAGTCTTCTGGCACATACTGTAATCAATAGCTTCATTTAGCAATATCCAGCAGTTTGATGGATCAGATTATTTTTTAAATGAATGAAACTAATTTTGCTTGCAGTAACTTCTACCACACCAGCTGTTATTGTTATCACCGCTATCATCATCATCATTATCAGCATAACTATAATTACATTTAGAAAGATAAATCAAGGGAATGCAGCAGTGGAAAGATGGAGTGCCAGCACATGGGGCTGTCCTTTGTTTCTGAGTCTTAACAGTATTGCTTTATTGCAGTCTGCATTGTGGCCATTCACTGCAGCAGGCTATTTAGTGTCCTTTGGTTATATTCGCTGGAATCAACAGTGATTTCTCATGTTGCTCTCATGAAAGGTGTAAATAAACAACATGAAATTATTTTTTGGTATTTTCTACATGAAGTTGAGAATCATTTTTGATTATATTAAAAGTAGTCTCATTGAGTTTGATCATTTTATTAAAAAGGGAACACCTGCAACTCAACAGATCCTCCTATTATTTCCATGTACTTTAGCTAGGTAAATACATATTAAAAGCCAAATATAGAAATAGAAAAAGACACTGTTCCGCTGAATATTAATTGGGTACTTCTGAAATACTAGGTTCAGTAATATGGTCAGCTGTCCATCTGAGTCCAGGTATCCATATAAAATGATCAAACCACACTGCCTTAGGGTGAAACTTTGGAAAGGGAAAGGAAGGCAAAAATGTAGTTAGTAAGACATTCTGCTGTTTATCTAACATCTAGTAACTCCATGCATATAATCTGCTGTCCATTTCTAGCTGGGTAATGTAAGAGTAGCTTCTAGAGCAAAGCTTTATGGAAATTCACATCTCCAAACTCTTAGTTTTAAATGTCACTACAAATGTGAATTTAACAACACTTGTCTGTCTCCTTGATTCTCATTATTTCCACAGGAAACATGAACATGAACATAAGTGTTTGCCACTAAAAAAAAAGCACACAAAACATAAAATCCACTCTCTCGAATAGGCTTTCCTATGTTTTTTTTGTTTGTTTGTTTGTTTTTTTTATTCCGAATATTAAATGATTGGCTGAGTCACAATTATTGCAATTCTGGAATAATATAATTAGATATAATACAGGTTTTTCAAAGTTTCTAATTGTTTCTAAAAATTATACATCAAAAATCTCCCTGCCACTTTACTAGCAAAAAAGGTAAATCTAATATTCCATTCATATTCAAATATTTCTTAAATACAATGGCCACAGTAGTGTCCAGTCAAAGCACCAAAACACTATGGAAGTACATGCTTGTTTCTAGACACAGGACTAAATTTCCATTCTATGACATACTAAGATTTAGTGTGCAGGTCTTCCTGAGTCTGAAGATGTAATCGCCTGCTTGCTGCTGTGTGTACCTCAGGGATAAGAAGGTTATAAAGAGGCAGGCTATCTTCTAACACTGTCATCTTCTGTTCCCAGATTCTGATAGCTGAGACAACAGGAAAATCTAAAGAGTAAGTTGTTTTGGGTCTGGAACAATTGATGGTTTTCTTCATAATTTCCAAGAGCAGGGCGGAACTTGAAGATGAACTTTTTTTTTCATAATCAGGAGGTATTATTAAGTCAAAACATCTCTCATTACTTCTGTTAGGCTTCTTTTCATGTCACAACTTTGAGACTAAGCATATTCCTCACCTAGCACTCTGGAGTTCTATAATGTAAACTTTAGATTTAAAGTTTTAAAGTTATTTATTTATAAATTTTAATGACTATGTAATACTTGCCCATATCTCCCCTAAAAAAAGTCTGAACTTAAAAAGACTTAATATTGTGATAAACTACAAAAAGTTCACTATTTCATTTTAAATGTAAAAGTAATGGTTGTGGAAATAAAACTTCAAGTTAACCACTGACAGCTACCAATATGCAGAAAGGTTGCCAAAAGTACAACATGAGAATGTTAATTAGAAAACTGGGTAGCTTTTAAACTGGTGAAGTCTTCGTTTCTACAGACTGTCAAAGTCACTGAATGTTAAACAGTACAAATGCTGACAAAGGCTGTGCACACCTGATCTTCATCTGAGAAACAGAAAGTGTTTCTTATTCAATACCTAGCCTTTTATTCATTAATATAAATTTAAAATATAAAATCCTCAAGTGCTGAGGAAATGAATTATATGTTTACACATTTTGTTCAAAAGGGATTAAATTATGTAAGTTATCATTGTTAAATGTTGCATTGTTGGGCCTAGTTCTCCAGAAAATATAGATAATGAATCACCCAGCACGCTTGTGCTCTTATTTCACTCACTTATAAAGAAATAGCATTAAAAGCTGTCTTAAGTCTGTTCACAGAAGGATATTGAATACAGTGATAGAGTATACTTGGATCATGAGACATTGGAGTATGAAATCTAGAGCTATCTGTTACTAACTGTAGAGTAATGAAAAATGTTGAAGGTGTTTCTCATTGACTACAAGAAAGTCCTCCTCCTGTTCTCTTCAATTCCTTCCTTGCCCTTTTTTTTATTTTCTCCTTACAGCTTGTAGGGCTTTTCCTGCTGTAAACAATTAAAATATACCATTATTTATAGCGGGGGGTGGGGGGTGGGGGGGTGGGGGGGAAGTGACAGGAACTCCTGCACATACTAATATAATTTCATCTTTTCCATTTAAGCCTTTTCAGACCATTCCCTAAAAATCAAATTTAGCTACATAAGTTAATGCTCACTAATATGAAGAATGTCTTCTACACTGCTACAACCCCTTTGCTGTGTGAATTGTCTGGTCTTAAGAGAACTATTTTGAGGACCCCTTTTTATTCTGTACTTAGTGAACCTTTTGTTAATAAGCTTTTAAAAATAATTTAAATATGAATTACAAATAATGCTAGTAAATCTTCTGAAAAGAACTAAAAGGTTTTCTTTAGAAATTAATAAATAAAAAGTAAAAAAAAAAAAAATAGATAGGAAGGTGACTGGCCTGAGTGGATCATCCATTTATTAACATCTGGATAATACCCCAAATGGGTCCACAAATTGATTTGCCAGCAATGACTCCCAAAGTAATCTGATTAAATTCAAAGAGGGAAAAAATAAAATGAATGAAGGAAGAAGGGAACTATCTGTGTTTAATCTTCAGTTTCATCAGAAATCGATTAACTAGCTGACTTCGGGTCCAAAAGAATTAATTATACTTGGTCTCCGGTATAATTAACAACGCTATGGCCATCTCCCAAAATATTCATTAAAGAGTCAGGAACAATATGAAATTCAAATTAAAATTGGAAAAGAGATTAAATAGAAGTAGTCATCTCTAAAAAGAATCATACTACATCTGAGATGAAATCATTTAAGCAATACAAAATATGGAAATACATTTTGTGTTACGTTTAATTATCATTAATTCCAGCACTGCAAGCTGGCAGCTATTTTAGGCTCATTACAAAGACTAAAATGGCTTGGAATTTTAATAGAAATCAATCCTCATTGGAATAATGGGAATATGACTCAAATGTACAGGAAGTTTAGTTCTAAAATCCAAGTTTTCTTTTTAATTCTAAGTTTAACTGAGGAAATTTGCATTCTGCAGCCCATCTACCATAATGTTATAAAAACTAAGAAATAGGCATGTAGCTGGGAATGGAAGGAGGGAGAAGACATAACTTAAATATATGTTTTGGAATCCCTGCTTTCCAAATTTCCCAAACCTAGTGTCTGTGTCATGTGGAGCTGAATAATGTTGTAATTTGTCATATTTATTGTATTTGCAGATTTCTGCATGTAAAGTTTTTTCACCTTGCTATATATCTGGTAAATTATTCTTCTGAATTTCAATACCATTTAGCCAGTAAAAGCCAAGCTTTGATTATTTTTTTTTAATTCAAGTATCATAAACATTCTCATTTTATCCCTTTCTTTAGAAAATAATTGCAGTACAGCAGAAGTAACATTACATTCAAAGTAAATCACCTTGGTTATTTTATGTCTCACAGCAGTGGTTATACAGAAGAAAATACTCAAGAACAAATCAGTTAGGAAACAAAAATCCATCTATGCATGTCATTAATTATCAAAATTAATTCTTCTATTATTTTACAATTTTATTTTCAAATTACTTTTTTCCTTGAATGCACAGAAGGTTCCTGCTCCTAATTCTTGATTCCTTATGCAGATCTCATTTTTGCTTGCTATAGACAACCTTCAATAAGGCTGTATCAAAGAGAGATTAGCATTTAGAGTTAAAAACATTTTGGGTTTCTTATAGTTTGTTAGAATATACCAATATTCCAAATATAGTTTGGAGATGGTAACAGCTGGAAGAAACTGGGCAGACAGGTCATTGCAGGGTAAGCAAAGAAATTTGGCTAATTATAGCACTGCGGGGAAAGCAGTTAATCAGTCTGCAATTCACTTCTTTTCACTGGGGGTATTGTACCTTCTTAGGCAGAATTTTTTGTTTAGGAGGGGTCTTTTTTTTCATTGCAGGTCAGAGTCTCCAGAAAGAGAATTATATAAAGGACTCCACCATGCTTTTTCAAGCAAGCTCAGTTTATAAGGTGCAATGAGACTAAAAGCATGATCAACGACAGGTAAAAAAATTGTCATTTGGAGACTGGTAAAAGCCAAAGGGCTGTCAGGGCATGAGGCACTCCATTAGAAAGAAACCAAGATGCAATCAGGTCCACAGCCTTGATCCTTATAAGAACTTTTCTCACATTCTCCAATGTGGAGCTGAAAGGAAAAGGCCTGTATAAATGTTTGAGTGAAGAAAATTATTTTCCTACAGTCTGGTTCAGCTCATACCATGAGCTAGCCAAGCATGAATCAGTTCTGACCGAGGTGTGCATTGGACCTGACTGAGGGTCCCTCCAGCCTTTTGGTCAGTGCAGCATCCCCAAGCCATGCAGAGTAAGCCATAACATACAATCATGACGTATTGGTGCTTAGCCAATATTGCCTCCAGCTTGAAGCAGTTTAGAAACAGAATAAAGACTTTCTGCTGCTGACCTTTAGATTAAAGTGAGCTGTACTGATGCTTATGAGAACACCACTGAGGCTTAGCAGCAGTGGTTGACAAGTCAGGAGTCTCACAGAGACATCCAGAGTCATCTTCTATAATAGGAAAACAGTATGTTGGCTGCATCTACAAACACAATGAGGGTCACGGGCAGGTGCATGGACCACATAATAGGGATTGAGGGTGGTTAAGGCTAGTGGAAGTGCGTTTTGGACACTCATCTCCTTTTGCTTACTGTTATCAATGAACAACTATTTTCTGGTTGTAAATACAGTCCTCTAACTTTTTGGACTAAATCTAGCATCACGACATCAGGTTGTGCTTATAAACAGTAAAAATCACAGGTCAAGGTGTTGGGCAATTGCATTTTTTTAAAATTTAATATACTATGAAATACTGAGATGCTTGTTTTTTAAGGAAATGTCACTTTTATGTGCTGCAGTAAAACGACTAAGCTTTGTCAATAGCACTATAATTGCAGCTTGTAGCAACCTGCTGGCAACAGCTTTAAATTAGGAACAATAGAGAAGGGAGCTAAAAATCCACAGAAAGTGAAAAAAACAACGGACGGGTGGAAAACATAGCACGTATTACAAGAACAAGAGCGACTTACAAAATGACAGAGTAGGGGTGAAAGTGGCCCACCTCGAGTGTATGTACATGCAGCCGGGGAAACAAGTTGGAGAAACTAGACTTGTACGTGCAGTCACAAGACTGCAACATTGCTGGGATAACTTTGACACAGTGGGACTTTGCATGACTGGAGTAATGTGTTACACACCACTTGATCAGGGTAATAAAGTGGGCAAAGTCTTCTTTAAACGAAACTAAACCCAAGGAAGTATTTGTACTACAGGTCCCAGTTCTCACAGAGACTTGTAACCTTGCTGCCGTCTCCTGGAAGGGATGGTAAGGAGGGACCCAAGTACATTGTCTGCCGGTGTCCAGGTGTTGGTAGCAGGGGGCTGCAGGGGTGGCCTCTGAGATAAGAGATCAGGGGCTACCTCATGCTGGACACAGCTGTTTCCAGCTGGCTTGAATGGCCCCACTGCAGAACACAACTGAGACCCTCATCCAAGCTGCTGGTTGAGTTTCTGGAATACCTATTTAAGAACAGGCAAAATGCCACATGGGACAACAAGAAGAGCTTCCACCACTACACCTGCAAGAAAACACTACACAAGAAAAATGTAAGAATGTTGCCAGAGGGAGCACATGATTTAGTGGCTGCAGACACAGATAAGGCCGAGGTTCTCAGTTTATTGTTTGCCCCAGTGCTCTCTTGTAAGGTCTCCCAGGCTTCTGTGATTAGTGAAAAGGTACAAGGATGAGAACCAACAGTGGACAAAGATTGAGTCAGGGATCAATGTAGCAAACTTGACCTACACAAGTCTGTGGGACATGATGGGCTGCAGCAAAAGGTAATGTTCTCTATCATCTTTGAAAGGTCTTAGCAGAGAAGAACTCTGACAACTTAAAATGCAAAGATGTTGCTCCTGTCTTCAAAGTCCAGATGGATGATCTGGAGAACTACAGGCCATTTAGTCTCATTTGGTCTCTAGAAAAAAAACAAGTAGTGAGTCTTCTGGAACACATTTCTGGGTACCTGAGAGAAGGTGAATGGAAACTGTCAGAGTGGATTGATTATGTGTAAATCATGCCTGACAAGCTTGATTGCATGATAAAAGGACTAGATTTGTGGATGAGGGGAGAGCAGTCATTTATTTCAGCTTTAGCAAGGTGTTCAACAGTGGAAGGGTGGACAACTAAATGATTAAAAAACTGGTTGTGTGCCTGGGCTCCAAATGTTACAGTTAATTGGTTGTGCTCTAACTGCAGGCTGATAACAAGGTGAGTGCTATAGGGTTGTACCCCTGGACCTGTCCTGTTTAACATCTTTATCAATTACCTATAAGAGGCAATGAGGTGCTCGCTCATAAAGTTTGCAGATAACGCTGAACAAGGGGGACCAGCCAATATCTTTGAGGGCAGAGCTTCTCTTCAAGGACCTAGGCAGGCTGGAAGAATAGGCCAGCAAGTACCCTACAGAAATCTAAACCAGGAGATGCCAAATTCTGCACCTGCGATGGAGAGACCCCTGGGAACAGCAGAGGCTGGAGACAAACAGATGGGGACCAACTGTGTGGGAGTGGCTCTGGGGGCCCCTATATACAGCAAGACGATCATGGGCCAGTTGTGTGACCTGACATCGAAGAAGGCAAATGGCAGCTTGGGTTCTATTACCAGAAACACAGCCAGCAGATCCAGGGAAGGAGGGAAGGGATTTTCCCCCTCCAGAGAGCACTTGTTAGGCCTCATCTGCAATATTGTGTCCTGTTTCCAGCCTCCTAATCAGAAAACACTTTGACAAACTGAAGTGAGTCAGCAGAGGGACCAAAGACAGTCAAAGCTGGAGCATTTGCTCTGTGAGGAGAGCCAAAGGGACTGAGTTTGATTTAGCCTGGTGAAGGGAGGACTTGGGGGCACCAAGCAGCAGATCCCCAGTGCCTGCAGGAAAATTATAGGGAAGATGGAGGTAGTAGTCTACACAGGTTTTAAAGGAGTGCATGATAAAGAAACAAGAGACAGATAGATTAATGGGGATGGGTGGAGGTGGAGGTGAGGGGTTGGGGTGTGTGTGGGAGGGAGAGGAATCAAACTGGATATAAAGAGTGCCTTTTTCCTTAGGGGGAGGGTTTGGCAGTTGAGTAGGTTGTTGAGAGAGGCTCTGCAGTTTTTGACATTGAAGATTTTCAAGAGTTGGCTGGATAAAGTCCTGAGCAACCTGGTCTGACAGAGCTGACTCTGCTGTAAGAAGGCTGGACTAGAGACCTTCTGACTTCCCTTGCAACCTGAATTATCCTATGATCCTATCACCCTAAATACAGGAGAATATACTCAGCCAAGATACAGGAAGATTAAGTATGAATTATAAAATAAATACAAAGACAGCCATCTTTCTGTATACCTGAACTAATCTTTCTGATAGCACCAGAGCAATAGGTTTACCACTTTGTGTTTCTGGGAATACAAATGCTCTGTCTCAGCAATTACCCTGGAATGTGAATATATTGTGAGACAACACAGCTATGTAGACAAGAACTTTATGAGATTCATCTGTGGTTCAGCACTGAGAGCAAAAGAACCTGAGATTCCCACATTGCATGTACAAGACACAGTAGGTTATATTCCATCATTAAGAAATGCTTAGAAGAAATTTTTAGATATGATTGCATTCCTTTAGCAGACTACAAAAATTTTTGTGAGTGATTGTTGACATTTATTGATGGTATTTTAACACATAGAGAGTAGGTGTCAGGTGAAACAGCATTTTGGGATCCAAGTTTCATGCTTCTAAAGAAGTGTCAAGGCTGTAAATTACAGCAAAATGAGTAGTCACCAACCTCATATTGAATTCAGACATTTATACTATGAAGACATTAGTAGAAACAGCAATTTCCTCCACTTTACTTTCTGTTGCTATTAGGACTTCCTCTACCTGGGAAAACAATCTGCTGATGTTTAGAAGAATCTTGTAAGTTAAGCACTGCACTTTGGATGTTCAGGGGTATATTGGGTTTGCATGGCAAGGTTTTAGCAGTGGGGACGCATACAGGGGTGGCTTCTGTGAGAAGCTGCTAGAAGCTTCCCCTACGTGTGATGGAGGCAGTGCCAGCCGGCCCCAAGATGGACCCGCTGCTGGCCAAGGCCGAGCCCATCAGCCACAGTGGCAGTGCCTCCGGGGTAACACATTTGACAAGTGGGGGGCAGGGGAATCCTGTGCACCAGCAATTGCATCCAGAGGAGAGAGGAGCAAGAGCTGTGCAGCCCCCCAGGTCAGCGCAGAAGGAGGGTCAGGAGGAGCTCCAGGCACCAGAACAGGGATTCACCTGCAGCCTGTGTAAGCACTTGGTGGAGCAGATCCCACCTGCAGCCCATGGAGGACCCCACACCAGAGTAGGTGGGTGCCCAAAGGAGGCTGTGACCCCGTGGGAAGCCCACACTGGAGCAGGGTCCTGGCAGGGCCTGTGGCCCCGTGGGGAGAGGAGCCCAGGCTGGGGCAGGGTCCTGGCAGGGCCTGTGGCCCCGTGGACAGAGGAGCCCAGACTGGGGCAGGGTCCTGGCAGGGCCTGTGGATCTGTGCAGAGGAGCCCAGGCTGGGGCAGGTTTGCTGGCCGGAGTTGTGACCCCACAGAGGACCCACACTGGATTAGACTGTTCCTGAAGGATTGCACCCCATGGAAGGGACCCACACTGGAGCAGGGGCAGAGTGTGAGGAGCCCTCCTCCTGAGGAGAAAGGAGCAGCAGAGACAGCGTGTGGTGAATTATTGTAATCCCCCTTTCCCATCCCCCTGTGCTGCTGAAGGGGGAGAAGGTAGAGAAAATCAGAAGTAAGGTTAAGCTTGGGAAGAAGGGAGGGGTGGAGGAAAGATATTTAGGATTCGGGTTTATTTATCATTATCCTACTCTGATTTGGTTGGTAATAAATTAATATATATTTTTGCCCCCAAATCAAGTCTGTTTTGCCTGTGACAGTTGTTGCTGAGTGATCTCTCCCTGGCCTTACCTTGACCCAGGAGACTTTTGTTTTCTCTCCCCTGCCCAGCTGAGGAGGGCAGTGACAGAGTGGCTTTGGCAGGCACCTGGCATCCAGCCAGGGTCAGCCTAGCAGAAGGGCACAAGAAATTACAGCATCAAGTCTGTCCTCAAAAGGAAAGTATGCTCTACCGTGCTATTCTAGTGGCTTTGTGCAAGGACTTTGCCGTTCAAATCTAATGCATAATTCACTGCAACATTTGAGAAACCTTCCCAGATTAAAGATAAAGCCTGTAACACTAAAGCAGTAAACCAGACTTACTGAACCTCTGGAAGGCTTTTTAAAATGCTTATTTCACAGAAATTTAATTAAATTGATTAGGATTACTGAGCTGTGCATGTGAGATTCCCCTAAAGGCCATTCTTTCTCATGAGAGATTTCTACAATAATTAAACTTTAGCAGGACACTCGACAGTAACTTTTAACGGTCACCCTTACCAACTAACTAGTGGAAGAGGAAAGCAGAGGATATACCCTCTGAAAGTCACACAAGCAGAAAAACACATTCTTTGAAACAAAGAGATGATGGAGGGAAAGATAAAATAGACACCGATTTTTTAAACACTGAAAATGTTGCTGAAATCTCTTGTAACAGGTAAGTAAACTCTACATATATCAATTAATTATCCAGACTCTCATTCCTGGAAGACTTATTTGAATTTATTAATGAATATATTATTTGAATATATTAATGAAAGTCACAAAACAAACAAATAAATAATAATAATAAAAAGGATAAAAATCAAATAAAATCCTGCTCAGATGCAGAGTTTTACACATTATCAAGAAATATTTCCAAGACATGTCAAACCAACCACAGGCCACAAATTTTTGAAATTATTTCTGTTTTAGGATTCACAAAGGCAACTGTTTTATTCATTCAGCATTCAATTGTGCTCAGGTCTACATGATTCTGAGAATATACAACTCTCTCCAGATACAGTGAGAAATTCAGTTCCACGTAGACTTTGTCTAATCTTTTCTAAGGGTAATCTAGTTATGCATGTGTTGTGTACAGAGTCATTAAAGTGACATAACTACCAGCCAATTAATACATTCCTGCACTACTGGTCCATATCAGTATTAATGCATGGCTTAGGTAGTAGGTCCTTCCAGTTTCCAAAGGGCATCTTTTCAAGGGAAGCCAAAATGGTGAAAACCTGGCCCCTTAGTTGGTAGTTGGCCCCCCCAACTACCAAAACTGTTGAGGTCGTTTATCAGTTTAGATTGAGAATTCCTAAACTGGAAAGATTAAGCATAACATTGGTCTTTTTATTATATATCTATTATAAACTTACAATGCAATATACAACTTTCAGTGGTATATCCTTAACATATACCATTGTCTTTCTCTGAAAAGATTTCATTTTTTTTTTGGTAAGCAAATATTAAAATTCAGACTATATACATTCTTTCATTATTCTAAATTTACTTTCATATAAGAAAGAATTATTTTCACTACAGAATATTAATCAAATTAAATAAAACTATCAAAAGAATAAGAAAAGTGTAGTGGGGGAAAATATTTTCCAGTATCATATATCCTACTTACGGATACTTCAGCAGGGTACATCCTTTTTAATGCACGGCTGTGAATATAGGCCACTTAATCCTTTCCATTTCGTGTTTCTTCCAACACTACATAAAAGCAGCCACGTTTTCATAGACCTGATTCTGGCTGAAGAGAAATTCAAGACAGATTTTCACTGTGGGTCACAGACAGACTGCTATCAGCCAGTATGGCCCAGAAAGTTATTTTTCTAAAATTAGGTATAATACTTCCCAAATCTTATTTAACCACAGAGTGACTGCATTGAAATGTCTTTAAGGCAACGTAACAAATTTTTTAGTGGGGTGTCATTCTGATGTAGCAGAGGACTTCTAAATGTAGTAGCATACTACTTGGGGGTCTGAAACTAAATGCTTTCTTGGCTGATTTTCTGTTCACCTTGAACAGAAAAACACAGTTCTGAAGTTTCTTTGCAATTTTGTTTCAGTACTAATAAATCATTGCAATGGTCATGTTAAAAAGTAAATCACAAGGTGGATTGAATTTCAAGAATAAATAATTATCTTTTTACAAATCAAAGCACATATGACAATCAGTAAGGAAGCATGAGGAGAATATTTTCATTGTACTAGCTGTTTTTGGTTTTAGGGGACAAGTGAATATTTATTTATTTTTTAATAATGTATTTCTATATTTTCATAAATAATACATCCACAAGTTCATGCCAATATAGTGGCTATAATTCTCAGCCAAGCCAGCCACATTTGTTACAAGCAGACATGAAAGCCCAGGAAGATTCCAAACAGCCTAGATAGCAGAAGCCCAGAAGAGTGTTTCACAGTGGTATAGGCAGAGTCCTATACCTGCCAAGGTCGTCAGCCTGCTGGTGAGGCTGGAAAGTTTAAGCTCTAAATGACCAAATCTCAGATTGGTAGAGAAAGAATGAGCAAAACAAAACTCTGGAAGATTCTCAAGCTCTGGAGGCATTGTGTTTGAAAACAAATTCACTAATTTTATTTAAATAGCGCTGAACATAGCTCAGCTGCAGCTGAACTCACTCTTTCATAGAGGTGGTTTTGTTCCTTTTGTGTTATCTCATGACTCGATATTATTAGTTTACTGAAATAAAAATGCTGTTTTAACAAACTTTGAAAACACAATCAGGCCAAGATAACCTGAAAACATATGCAATTTTGTTTGCCCTATCATGCATTAACCACTTGCATGTAGAAGGTAGTGATGATCAACATGTAAAGACTATAGTATGAACATCACAAAACCCAGTAGTCCCAGCCCCCAACACAAATGCTCCAGGGAGAGAGAAAATCAATCTTTCAAGATCCTGTCTTTGCCACTGAGCCTTTTATTATGAGAAAAACAGTGAAGTAGTTGTTTCCTAATCATTTTCATTAAGCTAGTCAAGATTTTTAGATCTCTCATATCCTTCCTAAATCAGATCATCTCTATCCTAAACAGAAACTCTTCTGTGCCTTCATTCTCCATGTTGTCCTTGTTTGTACTTTGAAATTAAGGGGGAGGATATAAAAAGGAAGGAGATCAGAGCTACATTCATATTCAAGGTGTGAAGGCACCGACTAAATACTGATGAAAGAAAAATAATTACAATGGTTGATGATTAGGCAGACAGCATGAGAAGAAAATTTATGTACAGGACAAGTGTTAAAGAAAATTTACGCTGTGGAAATCCCAAGCATTCAATGGTCTATCTTTAATGCTATGAAAAATGAAACACAGAAAAAGTTGGAAAATGTCTAATTTTTCTAAAATTATAATAAAATTACTTAAGCATTCTTTCCTTGTTTTAAGACATTATTCCTAATTTAATTTAGATAACTTAGTTTCTTACATGCTGTTTGGTTTAATTTTTTTTTTCTTTTCTGTCTTCTTTCTTCTTCTAAACAGAGAAGATATAACTAAACATTAAAATATTTAAAAAAAATTAGACTTTAATCAGAAACATCCCAGAATTTGCACTTAGCATTGTAATAGTTTATATAAACATCTGGTTATTATAAAAAAGTTGGCCTCTGGGATATTTTTCCTCCAGGGTAAATCTAAAATGAATTATATGGTTAAATGTTTGCTTATATCCATGAACATTATTCAGTTTTTTGAACCAGAGCACAGCCAGGTGCTATAAACTATAACCATGAGCTTGATGATGCGGAATTTGTTATTCTACAGGGCTCTGGGCCAAAATGATTCTTTCAATTGTTCTGCACCAACAAGGGTTTCAACAGAGCTCAGCATATTGTCACTCCCACTGCAATACTTATGGCCAAACTTAAAAAAAAAGTCCAACAGCTACTGCAGACAAGCCTTTCAAAAATCTGGCAAATAGTAACATCCTGAAGAGCTAAAAATTACAGCTGATGACTTTGCAGTTGCTTTATTTTAGTTTATTGTTTTCAGTGAAGTGAAAAAAGTAATTTTCTCCTGTATTTTCCTTTTGTTTAGCAAAATAGGCACTTCTTTTATTGTGCCAATGTTTCTAAAGGGGAGGGATAAGTAGGAGCATACATGTGTATACATATTAAGAAGATCATTAAATCCAGAACTACTCCACCTATAAATTCAATTATAATAACTTTTAAATGTTCTTTATGAAATCGTTAATATTATATAAATTGCAATTAATTAATAAAAAAGTAAACTATTATTTCTTTAGAGAAACAGTAGAAACATTAATATGATGGAAGCTATTGGCACCAAGACCACCTCAGTGCACATTTCAGATAGTTAAAGGCAAGGTGTAAAGCAAACTTTTCTGTGAAACATATTTCAGAAATATTACTCTTGGAATATTACTAAGCTGAAATACTGTTCTGTTGGGCTTACATGGCAAGGTTTTTGCAGCAGAGGGGCTGCAGGGGTGGCTTCTGTGAGAAGCTGCTAGAAGCTGTCTCCATGTTGGACAGACCCAGTTCCACCTGGCTCAAAGGAGGACCTGCTGCTGGCCAAAGCTGAGCCCATCAGTGACATTGGTGGCACCTCTGAGATAATATTTTTAAGAAGGGGTAAAAACTGCTGTGCAACAGCAGTCGTGAGAGAGGAGTAAGAACATTTGAGAAACAGTCCTGCAGACACCAAAGTCAGTGAAGAAAGAGGAGGAGGAGCTGCTTTAGGCACCAGAGCAGAGATTCCCCTGCAGCATGTAAGGAAGACAATGGTGGCACAGGTTGGTCCCCTGCAGCCCATGGAGGTCCATGGTGGAGCTGATATTCACGCTGCAGCCCACAGAGGACCCCACATTGGGTCAGGTTGATGTCCCCTGAAGGAAGCTGTGATCCCATGGAGAGCCTGTGCTGGAGCACACTCCTGCAGGAACTGTAGCCCCATGATGAGGAACCCATGCTGAAACAAGTGTGCTGGCAGGACCTGTGACAACATGGGGGACCCATACTGGAATAGTCTGCTCCTGATGGACTATACCCTGTGGAAAGGACCCATTCTGAAACAGTTTGTGAAGAATGCAGCTGTGAGAAGGACCCACACTGGAGAAATTCATAAAGGACTGTCTCCTGTGGGTGAGACCCTATGCTGGAGCAGGGGAAGAGTGTGAGGAGGAAAAAGCAACATGATGAAGTGTCATGGACTGTTTCCAATCCCCATTCCCTATGTCCCTGAGCCAGTCGGGGGAGGAGGTCAAGGGTTGGGACTGAAGTTGAGCCCAGGAAGAAGGGAGGGGTAAGGAGGAGGTGTTTTTAGATCTATTCTTATTTCTCATTATTCTAATGTCTTATTAATTGGCAATAAATAAAATGAATCTTCCCCAAATGAAGTCTGTTTTGATTATGATAGTAATTGGTAAATATCTCCCTGTTCTTATCTCAACCCATGAGCTTTTTGTCATATTTTCTCCCTCTGTCCAGCCTAGAAGGGGGAGTGACAGAATGGCTTGGTGGGCACCTGGCATCCAGCCAAGACAAATCTACTACAGTTATTAACAAAGCACTATTTTTTAAGACAAGGTAACATTTTTCCTTCAGAAGATAAGTCCATTCTATGTGAGGTTTTTATTTTAAGATCCTTAGCCTGTGTTTTTTAAAGTAAACAAAGTACCTATAATTTTGCTGCCTCTGCTATTGCATCCCAGATTCCTTTAAAACTAATTGTCTGAATTCAACTGAGCTTGGCAGAAAGCTGGAGATCTCAAAGACAAGATTAAATGTATTCTATGATCAGCCTTTTAACTTATTACTTTACTTGAAGGAGAAGGGACTATCCAGTATGATAGGCAGCACCTGACTGGGGCCGGTAAGTGCAGAAGGTCAGCCTACACCCTTAATGATCTTTGGCACTGGAAGGACATTCTTCCAGTTGCCAATTCAAGGTGAGAAGTGATATGAGAGAGTTTTGGAAGTGGAGCACTGGGGAGAAAGAAAGGAGACATAAGACACATATCTATATAAAAGCTGGCTTTATTAATTTGGCTGCTGCAGAAATGTTATATTGCTCTAATAATATTTGATATCATGATGTCAAATGTCAGTGATAACAAAGGAAAATTAAAAAATCTGTTATCCTTAGTAAAGCACTTATTTTTCCTCATCCAATTAAAATGTTGGTGTTGAATTGAAATAAACAAGAAACATATGTGCCAAGAAAAAATTAAAGATACTTTACTCAAAGCCAAATATCATCTTCCATGAATGAATAAGAGTATACAATACTTGTATTCTTATAAGTATCCCACCTCTGCTTGTACGCTTCCTATAATTTCTGTAAGTGGTGCTCATCTTACAGTAACAACAGTAGGACTCAAAAAACCAAAAAAAACCAGGTCAGATGCTCTCTGTGTATTCAAATAAATGTTTAATAGGCACTATCTCTCTGATGGTAATTTTTTAATTTAATAAATATTAATACTGTGGAAACACATAAGGTGTGAAAAAATCTCAACCATGAAGAAACACATCCCCCACAGAGGGACAAACCCCACAAAATTGTAATTAAAGACATTGTAACTATTTGCATCACAGAATTGCTTTTCCAGGTTACCTGACAGCATGATCAAAAGAGCAGTTGAGGGGCAGAGAGAGTTATACATATAAAGTAAATGTAAACTCTTTCACTAGTACATTTTTCAATCTAATAAAACACATGCTTTCTTGCCAAAGTTCTCAACTCTGTTAGTGCATGGCAAGTTTACTCTGTGATGAATGAGAAACTGTTTATGAAAGAAATATTTTAAATTGGTTTAAAATCTGTACCTAACTTGAAACAATACCCACAAAAAATATCATGTAAAAGTGATAAATAAATGCACATATACAGTGTTACCTCTCCAAAACTCAAGTTAAAAAAAAAAATAATCAGTACAACGCAAAATGCATGTTCTTATGCAGCGTTGAAATCACAGAAGTCTATCCCATACAGTAAAGCACAGGCTTATTTGGATCTAACTGCTGTACATGCAAGACAATGTATTGCGGTTTAGGACCAAGTAGAGCTCTTTATTTTCATTGCAAATCCTTCCCAGAGCTTCTTTCTGACGAGTGTTTAGCATATGAAAGGATTTGCTCAGATTTCTTACTTTGATAAAAAAATCCTTGGAGAAACACGGTGATAGACACCCATACTTCTCTGTCCATACTGCAGGTAAAAGGTGTGTCAGTACTTGTGTCTATAGCGTCAAACCGATGTAGGTAGTCCAGACTCAAGTTCTGTGTTGAATATTTCTTATGAGACCTTCAGGATATAATTTCTCTATATTCTATTTGTAGATATGGGGTAATAATATTAGAATATTAGAGCCTATTTTACATATGTAAATATGTATGTGCTTATTTATACCTATCTACAGAGTAAATTAAATGTATCCAAGCTCAATATTAAGTATTAATGCTAACTGGCACAGAATGGTCCGCATCTTTGCCAGTAAACTGTCTTAGGTTTCAGTCTCAGGCAGCTGAAGGAAAACAGACTACTGGAAATGATCTATGGACTGTCCTAATAGTTAAACTGAACCCAGGAGTTCTTTAGTAAAGACACCAGGTTGAAGAGGCCAAATGCTACAAAAAAGGAATGTGATACAAATGGGCTACAGATTTGTTAGTACAGGTGGTCTCACTCTCACACTGATGTATCAGTATTGATACAACCCTAAGGTCCTGAGTAGTAAATTGAATTCCACATGTTGAAGTAGTTTTTACTGAACTTTGGGAAAAATAATTAAACTGTGCATTCAGGAGACTTTTCAAGGATTTGTGTGTATTATATATATCTCCATCTGGTAAATTGCCACATTTTCAATGTTCCAGAAAAGAGAAGCATAAATTCATTCTTGCAAGTCAGTTATGCCCTACAGATTGTATGATGGGAATTCCTCTTTCAGACTGATAACATTCTCCTTGTCAAAGAGGATGCTGAAACATTTTTGAAGAACCTGGGAACTGAATTCAGGATTTTAGTCGTTTATCAATATTCAGCCAAAAATTTGAGAAATTTCAATATTAATATGATTTCTTCACATCCGATTTCCAAGGCACAGGAAGATCCTGAAGCACTTATTGGCAACTTTCAGAAAATTGCTTTGAACAGACTTCATATCAGATGGAATTAGGTGCAAAATTATTCTATAATGTGTTCTGTGCTTCACAACAGGGTAATTTTTAAAGATTGTACTGATTTCTATTTCCAGTTAAACATCATAAAACTTGTGCTAATGCATAATTAATCAAATATCTCAACAGACAAAACTTACACATTGTTATTTAAAGTTTGAAAGACAGAGATCAAAAATACATTAAGTGCCAATTAGTACTATCTACCTAAAGACAAGCTTTGAAGCATAAATGACTTTTTAAAAGTCCAGCAATATATCAGAAAATTATACTGCTCTTATCAGTTAAATTTATCTAATGACAACAGAAACATCTGCAATGTGACAGGCTTCACTTACAATTAAAATGAAACATCTGCAATGTGACAGGCTTCACTTACAATTAAAATGCTCTCACGTGTGTTCTTGGTTTGATGGAAAAGCTGCAGCTAGATGGCTGGATCAAAGGATTCTTTGTCTGAAGAAAGGAAGATTTACAGAAAGCATAAAACAATAATATAGAAGAGATGAGTTCTTATTTGTGTCTTGAATTCTTAGATGCCACTTAAAGCATAAACGAATCAGTCAAAAAAGCCTATTTATATATTATTCAGACATTCTATCATTTCACCTTCTTTCAGATATAAAAACCAATATATTGTCTTGTACATCAGCCCAGGCTTTCCAGAGATGTGTACATGTTATGTAATATATATTCCCTTTTTCAATGAATTTAGAATGTACAATGTTAATGAAGGATGATTGAAAAATGTTAATGTAACAGATATAGATGAAGAAATGAAAGCTTAGTTAACTAAAATGTGAATTTACATTCCTATAATGTAGCATTTTTCTATACGTACATATTTTTCTTTTTTTTTCTTTTCAGTTAAAAATACATTTCCATTGGTTATAAAAAAGAAGCAAAATTTTTACTTGTAATTTTTATTCTTTAGAATAAAAAACCACAAATATCATAAATTCACAAAAAAATTTGAAATAAAGTTTTCCAGTTACCACTCATGGCCTGAACTTTATATCTCAGGACCACACTGAAGTTATTTCTGATACCTGTTTGTAGAGGATTTAAAATATCTGATTCCTCTGTACTTGATTTTTATAGTACTAATGTAAATAAAAATAATAATAAAAAAAATCTGAACATTCCATAACAAACATTGTGATAAGAGTATCATTTCAAAGCTTAAGGATTTGTTCCTCTTTCATATACAATTTTTTCTAAATATGGAATGGTAAACAATTTAGTCTGTTCAGCATATCAACAGCTAATAATTACTTCTAGATGTGTTTTGGACACATGTTTGTTGATACCATTTAAAAAAAAAAATTGTAGACTTTTTCCACTAAAAAAAAGATAAAATATTCCTATTTCTCCCTTTTCAGCACAGAATTACCAGAGCTGCAAGCACTGCAGTCCCTTCTAAACTTCACAGTTAGTTGCTTAAGCAGATGCACAGAAAATATTTATCTGCGAAGTCAGCCCCTTAGAAAAAAGGTATTTTGAAACCGCAGAAAATTAGACAGGGCCATCATCCCAGAGGTGTCTCTGTTCCCCTGAAAAGTGGGAGATCAGCTTTCAAATCCCCCTTCAATATTTTTAGACACAACGGAAGCAAAGCATTCCAGCAGTAGTCTAATTTATTCAACATAACAGTTATCTTTTCTGTGATTGCTATTTTACCTTTCCAGTGCAAATGCAGTGCTCTGATACGTGCTGGTCACTGGGGGCTCTCATTCACTCTCTTTTTATTGAAACTATCTAACCATATACACCAAGTGATTTTATGTGAAACAGGACTCTGGCAGTAAGTGTGAAATAAAATACTTTGGAATAGTCATATCCTATATGAATGGTTATTTTTCTAACAAATAACTGCTGTTAGGAAAAGATGTTTTAGTATATTTGCCAACAGAGATATACTGCTAAACTTTTCATTTGCTTCTTTTTTTTCATGTGGGCAAGAGAATTCAGAAAGCATCAACTATTTGAACTATACTTTTTGTCATCACTGTTGCTTCTGAGTTGAAAACCAAACCTGAATACATTTTGATTTTGATGAACAAAACATTTATCTGTGCTGACAGCCATTCCTATATTCCATGCATAAGCCAATGGAATTTATCTTACATAGGCTGAGATGTTAAATATAAATATAAAGAAAATCAGGGTCGTAATAGCAGAAAGCTTGACTGATCGTTAAATACAGAGATTATCAGGCACCACCATGAAGGAACGGTCCCTATTCTGAAGTCTCAGAATTTTTTTTCTTATATTAATTTTTTCATTCACTGTCATTTTGGGGCATCTTGGAAGTGATTCCATCAATATGATTTTCATGCAGTTTTGATCAAAAAAAGTATATCAAACCATGAAATTGCTGCTGACAAAATAACCTTCTATCATCTCATAACTTGTTATAATACAAGCTCAATATCCAACAAATTAAATGAGGAGATTGAAGAAACAGCAGTGTTTGGATGATACAGCTTTCTTTCTTCCCTTCTGCTTGTGCAGTAAGAAACTACAGAATTAAAAATTTGCAATAAGCTGTTTCTTTTTTTGCATTAACTCTAGTAATCCAACACAAATGAATAAGACACCTGTGTGCACTCACAAGTTCAAATCAAAGGTCTAAGATGCTTGGCAATATATCTTTCTGGGAAAAAAGGCTGCTCTGATATGCTAATAATAAACACAATATTCACAAGATCTATTTCACTCAAGACACTAACGTTAACACTTGCTGAGTAAATTATTTTGAGCAATTTCAATTTCCATTTATTTATTTTGCTTATTAAATTTGAAGTGTGAAAGCAGAAAATAATTATTGTGTTTATTTTTGGCAAGCAAAGACAAAATCTGCACTAGTCCAAGTGGGCTCCCTGTTGCTTTAAGTTCTGTACTAAGGCAGGAATGGAACTTGTGTTGCAGAAATACTAAGTAGTAGAAATGTGTAGTTCTTTTCTGAACATTGTCTACAACCACAGGTTATCCAGTTAAATTGAAAGAAAGCGTATTAACAGAAACTGGAAGTAACATTACTAAAATTGTCAGTGTACTCTCCTAGGACAGTACTACTTAACTGCATTTTACTTCTATTTGTTATCATAGGTTTACAAAGAAAGTATTTTCCCCTAGTCTTATTCTCAGTTTGGTATGACAATTCCTAATGTAAATGTCTGCTGAGGTTGTGTATTCTGACTGACCCATGAGGGCAAAAAACTGAAAGAAGGGACTATTTACAAGTCACATCATTGTAACAGGGAATTCCAGACAACAAACTGCCAGCCTACCTACATAGAATGATGATTTTGCACATCTAAAATGTAGCTACCCATGGTGTGGTCAGAGGAGGCAGAAGAAACAGCAGAAGAGTCAGAGGTGACTAGAGTAGGCAGCTCTTCCAGTGGACTCCAGAACTGATAGGAATGGTACTCACAAGCAAAATTTATGTGGGGTGCCTTTCTTCATCAGAGCCAAACTTCAGTCTAATAAAGTTTATTTTAGGAACTTCTAGACATTTGAGATAGAATCATAGCCAGATGATCCTTGTGAACTGACTCAAAACAGCATGGCATCTCTTTTATTTTTCAGCCCTTATCTTTATGTGTCAACTCATTGGGCTGAATACTAGCTCCAGCCCTGATCAGAACCAGAGCATTTACATCAGCTTCTTCACAGGAACTGCTGCTTAAACCAAATTTTAATGTGGCTTCATGTTGTGTGCTGCTACCAGACCTGTAATTAGGGAGAGAACATCTTTTGGACCCTAAAATCAGTTTGTATCACAGTATTTCTCATAGTCCACCTTTACAATCATCTATAGTTCCAGTACTACCTAGCTAGTATTGTTTTTAGTGTTAATGAAGAACTACCAATAAATCATAAGTGCAGTCCCCATTTCATGAAGGTAGAGATGTGATTATTAGCATATTCCTGCAAGTTACACAGTAAGGATCTAATTCATCCACCAGAAGGGAAGATATGAAAGCCTACATCCCCAAGGTATAAGAGTAAGGCAGGACATTGGCTGGCTGGCTGTCCTGGTTTCAGCTGAGATAAAGTTATTTTATTCACAGTAGCTGCTACAGTGCTGTGTTTTGGATTTAGTATGAGAAGAACATTGATAACACACTGATGGTTTAGTTGTCACTAAGTATTCTGTACCATAGAACCTCATGCTCACTATATAAAGCAGGGGGAGTTGGCTGGGAGGAGTTGATCGCTGCTCAGGGACTGGCTGGGCATCGGTCAGTGGGTGCTCAGCCATTGTATTGTGCATCACTTGTCTTTCTTGGGTTTTATTCCTCTTTCTCTCTGCTTTTCATTAAAAATATTGTTGGTTTGGTTTTTTATTTTTGCTGTTGTTATGATTGTTATTATTATGCTTTACATTATTTCAATTATTAAGTTGATCTAATCTCACTTACAGGTTTTATCTTTTCCTCTTCTGCATCCCACTGGGGGAGGGAGTAGTGAGTGAGTAGCTGCAGGGTACTTAGTTGCTGGCTGAGCTACGATACTGTCATACTAGCATAAAACAATCTCATTTCTACCTCATGGGATAGAAAACCAAAACCTCTTCAAATTAAATATTCTTTTTGTTCAAACTCACCTATAGAAAACAGAGTATAAAAGTATATTTTATCTGATAACTGTCTTAAAAAAAAAATAGTTCAAGCACAATCAGACTGAGAGTATAACCTAATTAAGAAGATTGAGAAGAAGCAACTACCTGCATGTGAAACCATCTGAGAAAAGAAAGATGACTCAATCTGGAACACATCTGAAATGCACATACAGTCTATTGAAAATTTTCCTTCAGGTATTAAAAAAGTAATTACTGAATAAAACTAATAGGGAATCATTTGTGGTAGAAAAGACAGCCAAAGAAATAAACATTAATCTCAGCACCCAACCCTAGCCTGACCTAGAGTCATACAGGCCAGCTGACCAGCTGAAATTTTACTTGGTTTGAAGTAAAGATTGGAGATGTAGTAAATGGGTTTTTCAAAGATCTTTTAAGGCTGCGAAAATAAATCAAAGCAAAAAGCTGGAACTGCTAAAGATGATGCTAAAGACTAATAGAGAATATACATGAGCAAACTGCTGCTCTTATGCTGCAAGCACACAAGAAGCTTCATCACTTAATTCAGCAGGAAATATCCCTGCCACTAAGAAAGCACCTGTGCTGAAAAACATTCACCTTTTGAAAGAATGCATTAACAAAATGCCAAGGAAAACCAAATGTTTTTCTTACTGCAGTTTGGAAGACCTTTCTATGTTCTATATGTTCAATACATTATTGTTTCAGATTGCAGAAAATAGCTTTTCTATAAAAGTCTCAAATCCTCCCAGAGGTATTCATTTTTAGATTCTCCAATAACAGGACATAAGTTTTCAAAATTTGCCTACACAAAAATGTGAAATATAATAAAATGTTCACATATATAGAAAGGATATAGATAATCTTGCATTAGGAAAGCTATGAAAATTCCTCAAAGAAGCAGCTATTTTGGGTAAACTACCTAAAAATCTGATAATCCAAACCTGCAAGAGAGGATGGTAGTGAGAAAGTAAAAAAAGTAGGGGTTTGGAAAAAAGAGGAGGGAAATAATCTTGATGTTTCCTGTATCCACTCCTTATTCCTCAGTCCCAACAAGTCTGTCAGAACCAGCCAGAGTTTGTCCTAAAGCATAGAAAAGGTGAGCTTGCCAGGTACTGAAAACTTAAATGCTATACAGTAGTAGAAGATGGATTTATAACACCAATTTTAATAATAGGTTGGGAATCTAAAACCAAATAGTAAAATCTAACCAGTAAAGCAACACAGTATGTAAGCCAAGGCTAACAAAAGGATGAGGAACTAATATTTTTAGTCAGAAAAGAAATTAATTTAAGGAAAATAATATACATAGGGATGCAGAAATCCTACAGTGCATAATTGGGAGTTATTAAAGGGGGAAGGTGCAAGTAGCCAAATGAAAGTAGAAATAGCAAAATATTAAATAGTTACAAGAGGACATTTTAACCAAAAATTCTGACAAGCTGCCGAAGTCAGTATAATAAACCACACACAGAATATCAGCCACAGACCTGATGTGGTTACTGGCACCCCATCTAGAAGGAACACACCAAGGTGGATACTGAGGAAACAGGACGGGAAGAAAGCAAAGCAGCAGTCTCACTGAAGGAGGCTGATTATGGGGGTGCTTATATGGTGCAGCCTCAGCCAACAGCCTGGCAAACAGTACCAGTAAAGATACGAATGTGAGTAGAAGTGATGTGGGGGTGGATGAAACAGTCTGGGGGAGTATTTGCCAAAAAAAGTGTAATTTGTAAGAGGAAAATGACCCACAGCCAGATTAAAGAGTAATCAGAGAATTACAGGTAATTAAAGAGATTTTTGAATTAAAGAGGTCACCTTGAAAAGGAGTGTAAAAGAAACATGATTATTTGCAACAGCAAGGAAGAGACGTTGCAGGGGGGTGGAAGAATTGCAGCACACCAGGTTGGGCACCGCCAGCAGCCACCCTACCAGCATCTGCACCTCTGCCTGGAACAGGCAGAGCCCTGTCATGTGGGGTGCTGGGAGCAGCCTGCACCCCACTCATGGGGGTGTGGCATGGGGAGACCTGCACCGGGGCTATGTATGTGATCACACGGGGGCTTTCTCACCAGCACACATGTTGGGGTGTCACAGGGAGTGGGATGGGTACAGGTAAAGCCACAGCATCACATATCCTGCAGGAGAGTCTGCAGGCAGAGGAACACAGCACTCCCTGACGAGAGGGTGCGCAACCCACATGGCCTGTGTCTGTGGAGGGTGTGTGCATGTAACCGTGTACAGCGTTAGACCTTCAGGGGACTAGTTATAAAAGACTTAGAAATGTGTAGGCATTTATTAACATTTCATGATGTATAGTCCTGTGGTTTATCCATTTTGCTACTGTTATTGATCCTGGATGTATAGTTCACTGTTTGCAAGTTAATTGCATGTCGTTAGCAAACCAATAAACCATTACAGATCCGATATGGTTTAAACTATATGAACTGAGCAGTTTTTCTCTGTGACAGCAGCTGTCTTCATTACCATAAGGCATTTGGAGATTATCTCAGAAAAGATTGTCTCACTAAAACACTGGAGGGTTTCTGCTGGAGTGGAGAAAATCCTCAAGGACAGAAATGAGGTTTGTAACAAAATGGCCTGTGGATATCTTGGATAGATATATAGATACAGCAAACAGCACAGTATTCATAAACTATCTTGAAGAACTTAATCAACCAGCACTTTACTGCTGAAAAGGGTGTTTATGAAAAGCTTTGTAAAAAGAATATCCCCCACAAATATTCTGTAGCATCCTTCTTTTTCTTTCTATAGAACCAGTATTACTGTAAATTACTTCAGTGACAACTGTAAATATGACAGTTCTTTAAATTCTTGATTGCAAGAATATCTATAATTTACAGTGTGATCTCTGCAGTTACTCATTCCAAACAGCACCATCTAATGACCTATTTGGCTCAGTATGAAATGTTTTTAACCTATGGAGTTTTTTGTTTGGGTGGTTGGTTGTCTTTTTTGGGAGGGGTTTTATTTTTCTTTTGTTTGTTAAACAGTAGTGCAAGGAAAAGAACGCTTATATTCATTACAAGCTAGGACCATGGAGCTGGATCCTTTTCCCCCAGGAAAGGAGTACATAGCAAAAAATAGATAAAGAAACCTATGACATGCATGCATTATATATGGATTTGTATTTCATATTTTCTAAATCCAACTAGGCTTTAAAATTGCTTTACAGAAGTAATTTTCTTCTGGTTGCACCCAAAACAGCTCCTGATAACTTTCTTTGAGCGCTGAGGGCAGGGCAGGACACAGCTATGTTAAGCAAGCTGTATTCAGAGCTACTGTTCCATGTAAGTAGAAATGGTCCACACAAGAAAAAATACAGCATCTGTAAAATAAAGGACTAGTCTACCATTAAGTGTGAACCAGCCAGTTTGCTTTTCTTCATAATACACAATGGCAGGTATTTTGCTTCTTGTACATTTTGTTCCATGGCAAGAAATCTAAAAATAACACTTCTCTTTCTAATAGCCACAGAGAAAAAATAACTCACACCCCCTCCCGTCAACTTACTACCCTTATAATGAGCAATGTCTCTCAGCAAGCTATATCTGTAATCTTTTACTAAGACAAGCATGAATTTTAAATAATTTAAACTGAAAATAGACAATATAAAATCACTACAGGTTGAAAATGAGTCCTTACAGCAGTGTTAGAGAAGTAAAATGGCAGTTAATAGATAAGCCAGTTTTATCTAAAGAAAGTTAAGACCTAAGGTAATAAAGCCAACATGTTTTTTATCACACCATCTGATCCATGACTAGTATCTTTGGTCAACTTGTGAAAAAAATGGATTGGCAGCCAAAAAAAAAAATAAAAAATATCCAAAATTGAAACCAAAAGTTAATAAAACCAGACACATTTTTAAAGTAAAACCCTAATGATTGTTTTCATTTACCCTCTCTTTTTTTCCCTTCTCAGTCTTTCAACTTATTAAAATCTGGTACTTATAAATGTTTGCTCATTCTGAACTAAATTGTTTTTGATATATTCTGCATACCAAAACAACTCCATTTAGCTCTGATTGTTTATGTTCATATATTCTGTTATAGAAAAAGTTAGCAGGAACATTACCAAGACTGTAGTCAATCAATTAGAATGAAATTTTACCAGAAAACTCAGAAGGCTGAGTTGGGAAGCTAGGAACAATTTTTAGCTAAAAAAGTACTAAAAGTTCATGCTGAAAGAAAGTGGAAGAAAAAAAAATCAACAAACTTTTAGTCATCTTTTATCTAACTTGACTCAGAAGGTATTTTGTTAGGAAAAATCCTCATCTAGCTAGAGAACATAAAAGCAGTTGTACATGGATAGAACTAAAAATTCACCTAAGCCAGCAACCTGTCTCCAAAAATGGCTACAAAGAGACACATAAAGGAGATAAAAATTATACAAGAAATGGAGGAGATAGATTACATTCTTCCTGAGAACTTGCCTGTCTTCCAAGATTTGTAGCTCTGAAAACTCTTAAGTTTGTCATAATTTCTATGCAACCTTCAATGGACTCTATTTCACAAATTCATTTAATCTTCCTTGGACAGCACATGACATTTTAGCAGGCACGCTGTCTGTGGGCAAAGGATTCAAAAAAGTGTCTAAAGAGTCTCTTGCTTTGACAGATTGTGGTTGCTGACACTGCCAATGAAGTTACTAGCATTAAATTCAAATCAGATGGCTATTATTTTTCAAAGCCGAAATGATTCAGAGGATAATTCACATTCACTTAGGCCCACCAATTTAAGCTACATAAGCCATTGTGGACAACCCCATTGACTACATTAAAGCTACTTTGCTTTGCATTGAGTGGGTCTCTTGCTCAATTTAAATCTACATAGTGTTTGGGTGCACAGATTTCATCCTTAAAATAACCCTACAAACTAGGAAAATGCAAACGGTGAACTAAAACACAAAAAATTCTGGGGTTTGTCCAAATCCTCATAGAAAGTGCTGATCACAATAAATGATGGGTTTACTAAGGCTTACCTAAAGTTCTTGCTATTAGAATATTTCCCCTTAAAACAACAACAAATGCTTTGATGGTTTTTATTACCTCCAGCCTTTTGTTAGGCTCTTGCTATGATGAAAAAGCAACTTCTCTGGTTTTCCTTCAACTCATAACAGCTGTTAGATTTTTGTTGCCCTCCTAGGTTTGCTGGCTGTGATAAGGGTAAGTGATGCCTTGCAAATGCCATCCTTCTGATTGCACAGATAGATACATTCACTCCCAAGTCATTAGTTCAGTCTTTATAAAATAATCTTCTGCCAGGCATCTCGTTCCATTCCTTTTCCTATTTTTGATTATTTTGTCCTTCCAAAGCATTCAAAAGAAGATAATATAAATTCAACCTTTTACCAAAGTTCTCCCAATCTATCTTTGTATTTTCCAAGTCCATCCTCTTTCTTCCCTTGCAGACAGATTCAGCATAAGCCATTTGTCTCCTATGACATTTACATATTTTTTAAAATAAAAAAGTTGCTTCAGTATGAAAAAGAAAAAAGAAGAAAAAGTTACTTGTACAAATGGATAGGCTCCAAGTAACAATTTCACAATTACATAAGAATTCACTTAACTAGGATTACAGTGCCTGTGGCTTTTTTTTTTTTTTTTTTTTTTTATTATCAGAGCTAAGTAAAAGGTACTGGTAGAACTGATCGCTATCTATCCTTTAAATAAATGTTTTGATGTCTGAGCTCCACCATAGCAGATACTTCTCAAGAATGGAATACATCCTTTCTGGCTCACTCCCTACGCTTCATTGCACTGAGAAAGCTCTTTTGATACCTAGGCTTTCTTTACTCTGCTATTCCTTTACACAGCACGTGCAAATAGTTATTCACCATGACCTCCTGACCAGCTGTACTTGACATAGGAAACTACAGGGCACGACAGACTGCAGACAGAGGTCTATTAACACATTAGCGTGTACATCCTTCATTGTAGTTTAGCATAATGGATCAACTTCCTAGATGTACTTTCCAGCCTGGAACAATGACTTGTAGCATTATTTTGAAAGTGATACATAAAATATTCATGATGGACTCTACCATCACAAGGGATGGCTCAGAGAATGTAACAAGACTAAAAAAAAAAAAGTTTCATGGCAGTGACAGACTTCCTGATCCTAAACAGTAAGAAAGGTAAAAAGTGAGTCACTGAGTCATTGCTTTCTCCTCTTGCAAAAGAAGGTCTGAAGAAAAAATCTCAAAACCTGCAATAAAGAAAAAATTACAGATATTCTATTGCATTTCCTAAGGATTTTCAAAAAGCAAAATCATTATGAGGCATGATGTTAAAATAACTGCTGACATTCAAGGTGGATTATACAACCAGTTGTATATAGGAATGAAAATTTCTGTCTTTGTGTATTTCTGGGTTTATGTACAGTATACAGAGGTTTTCAAGATTCATTATGGAAGCCAAAATTTTGATAAGGTTTCAGTATTCTAAAGGTATTAGGCCTAATGAATTTGAGTATAGCATCATTATCCATGTGAGGCAATGATATATTTAAGATAAAATTGATAAAAGTCAGTCTCTTAGTATATGCGGTTGCAAAATTTCTTGCCCTTCCATTCTCTCTGGGATCCAATCAGATTCTGAAGTGAAGTTATGATTTTGTCCTTTCCTTTTTTTTAAACATGGTGTGTGAAACAACTGAACGGATTCTGTTCACCCACAGTCTTGCAAAGATGCATAGGAGTTAACTTGGGAGTTTTCCCAGTAAAATGAATACCTCAGTGTAGATTTATATGAAGTCAGCTTGATTCACTTTCAGGATAATTAAATGCTGCTGATAGACAGCTTTAAAATAGCTTTTATCATAATGGTTCGCTATTTTCTGAAAACATATTAATTATCACTATTTATATTGGCTACTTTTTAGGTCAATATTAAGAAGCTGGTCGTAATCTAATTACAAATCATCTTGCATAGTCTTCTTTGCAAAATGGCAGTATTTTGCCTACTGGAATGTCTGTTATTCCTGTATTGATCTCATAGAGTAGCATGCTTTGTTTGTACAAGACGTTGCCTGAATATGCGTTTATCTGTAATGGTAATTTGAGGTTAGTAGAACCTGTATGTTAGTGCTGGTTCAACTCAGCCAGTTTCTATTATTGTTTTGAGGCAATAATTTATTCAGACAAGTAATACTCATCTCTCCCACCTGAGAGGTAGAGGCACCTCTTCAGACACTGATCCAGGGGAGTCACAATGGTTTCAAATTCAGCTGTCATAATTCAGAGGGCAGAAAGAACAAATTAGAATTTGAAAGACTGGCATTGCAGTTGTTAGTGGGAGTATAAGTTAGAATGAAAACCCAACCCAGGGCTAAATTCATGCAAATTAGGACTTGGAGTTCAACTGAAAACAGGCAATGGGAGGGAATGAAAGGAGGTCTTACTAAAGAGGACACAATCAGATGTGTGGCATATGCTTGTCAGGACTGGAAGGGCAAAGCAAAGGATGAGATGTCATTAGTAAAAATGAAAGATAAAAGGAATTTGCTCTGCAAGTGCACTCATTGTAACAAGAGACTGAGGAAAGGATTACTCTTGCTCAACACAGGAAATTGCAAACAAATTATGTCAGGAAATACAATCTACTGCCTTTTCTGTTTCTGTCCTCAGGAACAGACCAGCTGACAAGAAAAGACTTAGAAAGCTTGTAGCTTCAAGTAGTGAAGAAACAAAAAACCTCGTCTTTGTGACCTTGGTTTTTTTACATTAGAATTGCAGCCTTATGAATAGGAGATTCAACAAATGTCTTAGCTTAGCTTTCCTAAAGCTTTCAATGTATGATATTCTGATAATCAAACATGAAACAGATGAAATGATGTATCGGTGGAAAACTGGCTGGGAAAGATGATTCCAAAGACTAATTATCAATAATGTTATTATAATGGAAGGATTTACTGATAGTAATTTCACATGACATGGAGGATGGAGGAGAATGCACATTTTTAAATTTGCTGATAAAAAGAAAATCTGAAAGGGACTGCAGGGGCACTAGAGGACAGGATTGAAATTTTAAATAAGCCAAAATTTGTGAAATACTCATTAAAAAAAATCAATAGGGGTAATAAAAATTGCTGTGCCTATACAGGAGTGACCAGCTGTAGAAATACAGAATGAGGAGTAATGGGGTGAGTAGCACAGTGGAAGAAGGATTTTGGGGCTTTATAATGGATCACAATTAGAACAAGAGACAATAATTTCACATCTTTACCAAAGAAGACATGCTATATTGGGACATATTAATACTAATAAATCCAACTCTTCTCAAAATTAGGCAAGTATCAGCTTGATTACTCTGCTCAGTCTTGGCCATGGAACTTCAGTAAATGTGCAAGTCAGTGTGAGAGAGTCTAGAAGAAAGCAATGAGGTTAATCACAAGGTTTCAAATCATGACTGACCTAAGAGAAAAAGCTGAAATTCTTAGGTCTGGTTTGCCTTTCCTTTAGACTGAGAGTAGCTGACAATTCTTTGAAGAAAGTCCTTGCTGATCAAATGATAACAAATGGGCTTAAAATGGAGGGTAGATGCAGATTAGATTTTAAATATTCTTGTGGGAAGGAATCTGAAGCACTTTATCTATCTTTTTGATTACTTGTTCTCCAAGATTTTGCTATAGTTTAATTTGATTTCTTTTATTCTGGGAAATAAATTATCTGATTTTTAAAGTCCTTTCCAGATTATATTTCTGCTTTAGTGAAGTTCTAGAACTGTAGCTTGTTGCTGAGAAATGAATCAGGAACAAATAGGGGCTGGGAAGATGCAACTGCCTGTATAAGGAGCAGCAGTCAAAGGTATCTTGTCTGGTGGGATGCCACATGGGATGACAAGTTAAAATAAAAGTAGGGAAAATGTTTTAAGAGTTACAGTATTAGTGAAACTACTATAAATACTCAGCATCAATGAAACAGCATGGAAGGGTATATTGAAAAAAAGGCATCTAGCAAGCAGTAATGGAAATCCAAGAAAATATATATATATTTTTTTTTTAATTGAGTTGGCAACACAATTCTTTCCTTTTTCTGATTAGTTTGGTTGGGTTTTTTTGCTTCTTAATAGTCTCTTGTTCTTCTACCAAAGCCAAGTCTGGCTACTCTATTATTAGAAATAACTGATCCACAATGTTAAGGTACAAGTAATCCAAGATAAAGAGATGTTCACAAACGGAGAGCAGCCCAGCCCTGCGTTACACTGATAAGATTCTACCAGGATGGCAGATTTTAAGTGTAAACCAATTGTTCCTTTTCTAATTTTAATTTTAATATTCTCTTTTCCTCACAGTCTCATTTCAGACAGCATATTGAAAAACAATGTGGTGGGTTTGCTACTCAGGTTATTAAGTTTCATAATACTGACATGTAAATTATGGCATAGAAACACCAACATCAGTTAGGAGATATGAGACCAAAATGCCAACTTTACCACTCACAAAAATAACTGGCAAATGAAATGAAAGTCATTGTATACAAGGGCACCTGCTTCATATTGTCATGCACAACCAGAAAGTAGGCAGAAGCACAGAGCAATAATAAATATGCTGTATTTCTTCTTGTTTGTACAAATGTCAGATTTTCCTGAAAATTTTTAGTAGATAACAGCACAAACTGAGATCAAGTGGGGTGTTCACAATTTTTGTTGTAGGTTTGTATCAGACAAAATAGCATGAATAATTTCTAATGATATTTTCATACTCTGCTTTATTAAATCCCACAGGAAAAAAAAAAAAAAAAGGTAATAACCAAATAACTTTCCTTTCCATGGTACGTTTTTTCAGTGTCAGTTCAAGGACTATGGAGATGACAGTTTAAGAAGTCTTTCTCTAACTCCACTTACAATCTTGAACAAACCTTAGACTTAACCAAACTCTTGCTTATTGATACAGGCCTGTAGCTAAATTGTCATCTATCCATTGTTCAGCAGAAACAAAACTGAGAGATAGTGCAAGTTTATCAGAATTTAATTCCATAATATTTCAAGATAAGCTCAAAAAATGAAGATTAAAATAATTGTCTTTTTTCCTGTTTTTTCAGGTATAAATTTCTAGATAATTTATATAGGCCTACATTTGGTCTAAAAATGCACTGATACTTCTGACACGTTTTTTCAAGAACAGGGCACACAACTTCTTCAGAACAATATTTGTTTCAGCTTTACCTACAAATAGTTGAATTTCATTCATTACAGCTAGAGTACCCCTTGGAAGAAAAAGACATTTTATAAAAAACAAGATAAATGAAGGGTTTTACATAAGTCAGAAAAATTAGTGTAGAACTGCATATGCAAAACCAGAAAATTATATTTTATTCAGACATCATTCAATAGATGGTTGCAATTCCCTCTCCACTTCTTAATGCTGAAGGCTGGACAATTACAGTTGGCACAAATGCCTGGAGGATAATTCCAAGTGTGAACCTCAAATCACATCACAATTCTAATCCTGGAGCATATTATCTTGCTTCCCTCAGGAAGGTCTACATTTTCAGATATGTACATTTAAGTGAAAAAATAGCCTAGTTCTCTTCAGTCTTGCTCTATTGATCTCAGTGGGATTTATTCTTAATAAATATTTCTCAGCTTTTAGAGTAGCACACAAAAAAGGCAACGGGTGTGAAAGAAACTGGCTCCACTTACAGCCATCCGATTTCCTAAGAAACTATTCCACCTTGGTAAATTTAACCTCAAAAGATAAATTAGTTCCTTTAGAACGGAACACAGAATTGGAAACTTATTTTTTTTTAAGTTTTCCATAGTCCCATATTTGTAAAGTATTTTTCAATCATTCTAGATATATTTTTTTAAAAAAAATATCAGGTTTATATTGAAGGGAAGAATATAGAACAGCTAGTAGGGAGAATAGTGCTCTTTATAAAAAACAAACAAACCAACACACAATGCATCAGTAAAGAAAGTACTGGACCAGACATCTTCCTCTGCCTTGAACAATAGCAATAGGAGGTCAGTTTTGTTTTTAAAAATAGAAATTAGAAAGGTATTGTTGTTTGAACTCTAATTTCCATTTTAGAACCTGTTCCTTCCTGCAAGTCTAACAGATTTAGGAAGTACAAAGAGAAGGAAAGAGACAAATGTATTATAATTTCCTTCTATTTGGGGGTTTAGCCTTTGCTCCTGGACCTGATTAAAAATGGCTGTGACATTTTTGTCTTTGACTTAAATGATACTTCACACCCTGCCAGATTTCCTTTTTGGAAATGAAAAGTTCCTGTTACAACTGCATTTTCTTTTACAAACATTCATCAGTAAAGATAATTGCAGCTTCTTTTACTAAATCAGTCATCGACAGATAAGTTGTCCTTATTTAGCTTGTCAGAGTTGAGAAAATGTTCTTTACTATTAACTCTATCTTGAACACTTACTTCTTATCCTCCATGGAACTTTTTTATTAGATCTACAAGCCATTAAATGAAAATAGAATCTTTTAGCTGTATGAGTCTGTTAAAGCAAGCATGATATCATGATTCACAAAAAATATTTTCTGATTTTATGTGTGAAAAATAAAAAATATCCCAATGTATCTGCCTATGTGAATAGTTTTCTTCTTCCTTGAGTTTGTCAGTTAGGACTGTCTCATCACCTAGATCAAAGTTAGGAGGTATTAATCTCTACATAAATCATCTCATGTAAAATCTTTAGTATTTTGCTACAATTTCTCAAGATTTTTTAATTTTCACCTGCTCTTACTTAACATCTCCAGCTGAATACTTTTCATAAAATCGAACTTTAATATAATGGTTTTGCTAGTATAAGTTTGAGGAAAACCCTGTGAAAGGTATTCTTAGAACATTAGGCAGAATTTAATATTCAGGATAACAGAGTGCAATTGTGAAATAAATTAGCACCAAACTGAAAAAAATCTCTCTAAATAAACACTACTGTGTTTTGCTTATTTTGAAATCAGAGCAATTTGAATTCTCACCTGCTTCTTTAGTTTGTATATGAAGGTGTGTGGGTTTTGGTTTTGTAAGGAAGAGGATTTGACAATTGTTTTATATATACATAACAAGCAAGAACATCCCACACCTTCAGTTTGCGAGACAAGAATGTTACTATTGGGAATGCAAGATAATTCCCTGCTCTGTGTAGACATAGCATGAAACATTGCCTGATACCCTCCCTTCAAGTATCAGTATGAATTTTTCAATGAAAATGTTCATATATTAGGCCAGCAATGTTTTGTTCCGGGCATCTTTGTTTCACTTAGTATTCACTGAAGCTTAGAGGAACACTAAAAAAGACCATTTGGCTAGGCATATTTCCTTATTTCCAAAAGGAAAAAAAGAAAGCCCCATGCTGACTTGCAGCATGTCCTGCCTCAGGCTTTTGACTCCAGAGCCTCTGTCCCCTGCTTCTCATCTTCTCAGCACTGTGCAGTTCTTCATATAAGCTAGGTCTTTCTGCTTGTTTCTCAGTTTCTCAGTCTGATCTTTGAGTGGAACTGGATCACAGCCTCCCCTTCTCTCCATTCATATTTTCAGGCAAACACAAAAAAATGGGTACAAAGGCATGGAAAAAGGACTGCTTTTTGTCCTCATTTTCCAGTGAAACCTTTTAATGTCATATCACTGTCGAAGAAAATGAAATTTTACCACTGGAAACCCACAAATGACCAGGATACCTGAAAGCAAAGGATACAAAAAAAGGAGGGGGAAGGGTCTCTGTTGCTTTTCTCACTAAAACATTTCCTGCAGAAACGAAGCTATTAATAACATTTATATATTTATTTTAAGTGTCATGCTTTAAAGTTTGATCACAGAGGGGAGTCCCTGGACAGCAGATATTGTATATACACACATATAATTGCTAGGTTAAAATGAGAGATTAGAGGTGAGTATTTCAAATAGGAAAGCACAAGATAACTGTACCTGCAGTACAATCACTACTAGAAAGTTCTTTTGACTTCCCAGGCAAAAGAGAAGATTGCTTTCTACAGGTATATAAAATAGCAGATATCTTCCTTCTAGAATCCAGGGTTTGTCTGGTTCACTATCATCGCATCAAAAATACTGTTCAAACTACTGTGAGAAAGAACATATAAAGTCATTGCCCTTTAGAGAAAACAGAAGGGATGTTCGTTCACTGGAACAATCTAATTGCTTGAAAAAGCTGTGGTACTTTGGGGAAGCATTAAAACTCTGTTAGAAAGGATACCATGTAGAGTACATTCATTCCAATTAACACTAACTAGCTCAAAGCACACTACAAGTCAGTACAGAAAGGTAAGAAATACATGAAACAACAGTGAGGAAGAAAGGAATAGGAGAAAAATAAAAGGTAAGAAGGAGATTAAAAATGCAAGCTAAGTTAAAAAAAAACCACCAACACCAAACCACGAACCACAATACAAATAAAAAATTCAAAACATTTGTTTCTTTTTTTTTTTTTCTTTTTTTTTTTTCTTTTAATGAGAGAAACTCCAGGACTACTTGGAGCCTTAACATAAAGAAAAGAGAGAAAAATGAAAGGTGACCTTCTAAATGCTGATATAATCTGGAGGCTTGCAATGTGACATCATGCTTTAGGAAAGAGTTCTCTAATATTAGCACCAAATATTCATCTGAAATTTAGTTTTAAAATCATCCTTGTTGAAGGTTGATACTACTCTTTCTGTGGCCTTTTCATCAAATTTCTGAGTATCCTGCCAAGCCTGTGGGATTTCTTGGACTATGACACTGAGCAAGTCAAATCATTACTGCATGCTTCTGTTTCTCATTTCAGATATGGCAGCCTCTTCCCTGTCTTGGAAATGAGTTAACTGCTGCTGGGTAAGATGCTACAATAAAACAAAAGTAGTACTTAACTGGCACCCCACTTCAGAAGAGTATTATTCCTGCATCAGAATGAGCTTCCTCCAGAAAGGCTGGGGTTAGGAAGGCTCAGTCAGCAAAAAGACCAACTATCAAAGGTTATTTCTAAAATGTATGAAAAAACCTTTCCTTCCCTATCCTTGCCTCTTCTTATGTAGCAATATCTTCATATGTGCTTTGATTTTCTCTTCTACAGTTGCTGAAGTACAGTTTTGTAGAGTTGTAGTGTTTTCTTGAATAAAAATTTCCCATGGTATCCAACCCAAGGCATTGATTATTAGTGTAAAGATGAAATTTATAGCATGACAGTATGGTAATATTTCAGAAAAAAAGAAAAAAAATCTTCTTAGTAAATAACTTCATTACGACACTCATATCCCAAGCAAAAATTTGACAGGAAATCAGTCTCTTCATACTTGCAAAACCCCACACTGAAACTATTTGTGAAATTACATTAATAACAAACTCAGAAGGATATAAAAAGTAGTTTCCATGATCACTAGGTAGCATGGTGACACCCAATCCTAGACTACAAAAAAGAAAAAAAAAAAAAAAAGAAAAAACCCTACCATTGATCAGAGTCTGTCATCAGACTTTCACCAGAAAGAAGCATGAACACTGAAGGTAAATCTCTATCACAAGGCAAAGGTATCAAGATATTCAGTAGCAATTGTTTGCTGAAGGTGACTGAGTCCCTGTCGCTAAAATTTATAAACTAAGAAACATTGAATTCCACACACACAAAGATACTCCAAAATAGGTCCAAACAGAAAGAAAAGGTCTTATGACAGAAATCTGGAAGGCTGACAGAAACTGGATAGGAATTATAGGATTTTTGACAGGAGAGGAATGAATGAAATGTGATACTCACCAGTTCAAGCATCACTGAAAATATGTTGCCTCTTTCTTGATTTAGGATGAGGTGAATTATGGTGGCATTCCTCATACCTTCAGTCACTATGCTTTTTTGAAGGAAGTCACTCATTACAGCTTCAGTCAGAAACAAGTGAAAATTATGTTACTATTCAGAATTAGAATCATTCTCTGAAAATCAGCTTCCCCTTGTATCTTCTTAATATGCGTACTCAAACTTCTTAAAAGACCTGATCTAAAGCTGGATACTTACAACTGCATTTTAAGAGCTAACTTCTAAAAATACCTTTAATAAATAATGTCTGTTTTAATAGAAGATTAATTAAGAGTGACATAACAAAACATAGTAACATAATTTTATTTCAACATAGTCAATAATTTTGAGGGTGGGTTTTGTGGGTTTTTTTTGTGGGGTTTTTGGTTTTGGGTTTTGGGTTTTTTGTTTGTTTGTTTGGTTGGTTGTTTTTTTTTACCAGCATATAGCATTACTTGTAGAAAAGCACACAAAAGAAAAGAAAAATGGTGGTGGTGAAGGGATCCAAAACTTCTTTAATGTAATCAGGGGAAATATTTTTGTTTTGTTTTGCTTCAGAGACCATTAAAACATTGACATTTTGTTTCTTTCTGACATAGTCATCAGTAGAAGGATGTTGGCATGACTGTAAATGAATACATTTCGCATATAAACATCTTTATGCCTTTATTAGTGTGAAGGTGCCTAATGGACCACCCCTGACAAACCAAAACCAAAACCAAACCCAAACCCAAACCCAAACCCAAACCCAAACCCAAACCCAAACCCAAACCCAAACCCAAACCCAAACCCAA
>JAVJGJ010000037.1:63548836-63590900 GCA_035590215.1 Microhierax caerulescens | reverse complement strand
TAGATGTTACTTTGATATTGTACAGTACAGTATAACCTTTCATCTGTTCTGTATAATCACAGCGTTATCCCTAATGATGTATTTACAAAAAACATATTTCTAGCCTAATTTCAATACTGAAGTCAAGCAAAACTCTCAGAGAACCCATGCAAAACCTTAGAAGTTATTTTTGCTGCTGATGGTAATGAATGTTTTATAATACAAAACTTGGATTTTTTTGATTGTCTGGCTTTTCAAAATTGAAATGAATATGTATATGGATTTCTATTTCATGCTGTGCTGTTCTAGCCTAATTGCGTTTCTACTTTGACTTGACTGCTATCTCTGCAGCACTTCATAAAAAAAGGTATATGTGTATAGATACATATATGAATATTTTTCATACCCTACACTTTATAAAAAATAAAAAAGACATTTAAAAGTGAAACTAATTATTGTCCTCTGTTACCCACAATTAAAAAAAAACCAACCAAACAAAATCAAACATACAAACCAACAAAAATTAGTGGCCTGCATGAAACAAAATATCAACATTTAATAATTTATAAAATATAATTTTATTTATAAAATAAAAATATTTATTTATAACGCTATAGAAAGTTCATGAACAAAGCATGAAACACAGAGCTTGTTAAGAAATCAGGAAACAGTAGATTTATTAGTGATAGAAAGTAAAGATAGATGATAGATTAGTAGGTAGATAGACAATAGGTGATGCATTCAGAAGTTCAGTGGTTTTAAAGAACTCTTTATTCTTTCAGAAAAGGTACATATTTAAAAGATGTACAATTTCAAAGTTATTATTAGTATCATAATAAGTTTTTATGATTACAAAGCTCTTTTGGAACAAAACCCGAAATCTTAAAACTTATGCATCTCAATCTTAGAATGACTTAAAAGTACTGTCTCACACAGGTGAGACAAAAGAATGAGGAATGTTGTTAGATCTTGAAAAAAAAAACCAGGACGCCAAACAGTCAAGGCTACAAAAGAGAAGTTAAAAAACCAAATAAAAAACAAACAAAAAGCACTAAAAAAATTCTAACCAATGTTACTGTTTCTTTCTCTTGTTCAGTGATGTTATCATGCTTCAAAACAGAACAGTTTCTGATTAGTTTAGAGGAAAATTCCAGTAGAAAATTAATTGCGTTAAGTAAATCTGAGTAAATTATTTCAAAATTTCCCATTTAAAAATAATTTGAACTATTTATCTCCCCTGTGAATGAATTTAACTAGCTATGTGTAATCACACAAATGTTACTGCAATTTGTAAATTTATTTTTTCCTTCTTAGTCTGCTAGAATGATGAGTTTAAAATAGAGCAATTCAATATATGAATAAAACCACCTGATTTAAAATTCATTATTGCAGAAATTTATAGAAATAATTATTTGGTTAGCATTCAAAAAATATGGCAGCTTTAACTTCATGTGTGAAAATCCAGTAGAGTGCTGTTTATAACTCTTCAAATATATAAATCCCTTAGACCATCAATAAGCCAGACTCTGTGCAACAGGCTTCCTTCCACTGGAAAATAGTCATTGTTTTAAAACTTTTCTCACTCCAGAGGAATAATGTAAGACTCCTAATGAAGCAAACAGTTATTTCTTTTCTACCCTGCTACTTTCCTTCTGAAAGGAATGTCAAAGAAGTTGACTCAGAAATATTAAGAAAAGTTTGAGGACTGAGCTTTTTAAAATTTCTTTGAGGATAGGGCAGAAGAATTTAAATCATGAAGATGTAACAGATATTGCCCTCTCCATCATAAAGCTGTAAAAGTTCATTGAATTAAAAAGAGCCAAGGTAGCTAAAACAGAATGAAAGTCGTTTGCTGTACCTTCAGCACCTATCTTGAATTAAAATTGTACAGTTAATTTATTCATATTTTACAGTGACACAAAGCATAGACTATAAATATACACACACATATGTGTTTGCAATAGGCTTCATATATATGTAATATAAGGTGGTTTTGATACAGCAAAGCCTGCAATCATCTATCTATCTATCTATCTATCTATCTATCTATCTATTAATGTTCTGGTACAAAAATAACTCAGTACATTAACACACCAATGAATCATCAGATGCCAAGGATCTACTATTTCCTTGGACAAATTATGAGGTAACAGGTATTTCCAAGATGACCATGAAAAAGAGAAGGACAAAACATAGTAATAGATAAAAAGTGTTATTTTTATTTCAAAGAGCAACATTACTGAAAATGCAAACTAAGTTGTATTTAATTTAATAATGTAGTTTTAATTTGAGACACATATTTCAGACAGTGGTGTTTGTAGAAACAGTTTAAATCACTTTTGAGATTTAATTTGTTAGGATACACCATCTTCTTCCTCTAGTTACTACATCAGAAGCCCAGGTGACTACAGCAGACTAGATATTACATGGTTAAATATTGATGAATGAGTGCTACCTCAAAACACGCTCTTTTCTCTGGAGAGTTTATATGTAAGTAAATCATATCAGTAAAGTCCTACTGCAGATAGCCACAGTAGTCACTATGCCATACTTGTGATGATGGTATTATGGAAATACCAACCGCATACAACCAGCTAGAGATTTTCCTCCAAAGTCATCTGCAAACCAGATGGGAACTGCCAGTGAATGCAGGGTTCAGGGTAGGAAAGGGGTCCTGTGCTACTGGAGGCCTTTTAATCCAGCTGCACCTGCATTGTTGGACCCTCATGAACAGGGGTTTAACACATGGGCACCTCACAACAGCTGGGCAGCCAGAAGCTTAGATTAACAGTAATCACTGCTTTTTCATCTTGGTGTTTTATTTTACCTCTATTTCTAAGTTTAGCCACAAAAGTGTTTGACCCTACAAACACTTGAGGAACACACATATTTTTACTCTCATCTGATTTAAACCTCTGTGGTTCTTCTCAAAATATCTGAATGCTCTGATTGTGTTGAATAAATTGCTGGTTTAGGAGCTAAATTTGAAAACTAGACTTCAAAATCCAGTTGCATAACAGATATAAACATATCAAAAAAGGAATTCCACATCTACTGATATGCATAAACAGATGATGCTAAACTACACAGTTGATATTTGAGCTGCTGTAGCTTGTGGAAAACAGATTCAATTCACAAATAATTGCTGTAGCACTATACAGTAAATAAACAAAAATTCATTTCATGGTATTTCAATTTTTATGGTATTGTTCAAGACACAGTCTGTAGATTGCTATTACTTCTGCTATAAAATTGTGATATTACATTGGTGTGATAGTGTGGATCTAGCTAAAGGTCTGCCAGTTTTTCCATCATAAACCTCTATTTTAAAGGGCTTGGAAATCCACTAAAAAATCTTCAGATGAGCATGTTGTAAACAACTTAGACACAGAAACACTTAACCCACATATCTATAATTTTCAAAGTAAACCTAAAAAAAAAGAAATAAAAGTGAGACAAAAGAACAATGACCTGGATTTATTAGGAAACACATATTGTTGAAGTAACATCAAAAGCCTGGAAACTTGTAGTTAAACTCATGCTACAAATAAATGCTAGAAAATAAAAATATTTTTGTCTCTGTGGTACAATGTAGGAATCAGAACAAATCTGTAGTAGTAACACTAGTTGTCTAACAAACCTTTAAGGAGCAATCAGTGGATGAAGATGATCCAAAAATTCTTCTCACCCATCTTTTAACTCTTTCATCTACTCCATTAGAAAAGGCATGTTCTGTTGATTTTTTCCACAGTATTTTTATGAATTATTATAGTTTTCTCCATCTAGTCTTTCCACACTCTTTGCTTTGAGATAGAGATAAAAATAAATATATGTTGAAACAATAGATTTAGCAGTAATGAGATCAGAAAACAAAAACCCTTAGGGAATTCTGAAACTTTTTTTTTTTTAGATGGGATTCTGAATATTATTCTGTTAAAACTATTTTCCAGCAGCAAACCTAAGCTTTTTTATTGAGACAAAGAAAAGACAAAGGACTGTTTTAAAAGCTTTCCTGAGACAAGCTGCTTTAAAAATAAAGGAAGTATTGAAAATATTTTTTCTAGCTATATTGTTAATATATTGTGGGATGTCATAATACACAAGGACACAGAGGCTTGTATGTGCAGCATGGGAAGTTCTCAGAGAGCAAAGCTCCATTTTGGATAAACATTAAGTACTTCTGATACCATAGAGACATAACAGAGCATAGGACACCATCAATTTGAGCAGCCAATAGATGCTGTTAATTTCCATTTTTCACCTTAACAGTTGATAGGCGATTATGATTTCTATTCAGATCAGATGTTTTTCTCAGATTGTTTCCACCTTCTGAGACAATCAGCTACTGTTACAGTCGTTACAGTCCCTTGATTTTTATTCTTATCTGTGGGAACTCAGGATGTCTCTGGATGTCTCTGGTTTCCCAGAACCCCAGCTGTACTTCAAGGATACCAGCTTCACTTTTCAGGGATGTTTTTGGTTCCCAGGCTAGCAGGCATTTTCGTTGTCAGTGTTTTTCAGCAGACATTTATTTTTGTTGTTCAGTAATTTTCCCCTTCTAACCAGCCCACCTTTATGGCTGCTCACATCACTTACTAACCCATCCAAATCACTAACACAGTGAAAAGGTGCATCTCCAGAAAGAAGGTGAGAAAATCCTAGGCTGTATCTGACTTACTGTCAGACTGCCTATAGGTCTGAAGGAATTGTTTAAAAAAAATGCACAAGGACATATTTATCTGTTTGTTGATGAGAAACAATCAGTAAATATTAAATCCACTATGTTTCTGTATACAATACTCTTTAAAATCCTCAAATAAACCACCAACTCTAAAGGTGACAGGAGACAATATGAGAAACTTTTCTTGTTCTTCTTGATGACTTTCAAATACACTTGTGAATTAATGTTTTCTTAGAAAAATTTAGGTTTTCTTTCTTATTATTAGCCAAAGCCATAGTGCGTAAAATGTAAAAGAGAAAATTTTCCACAACAGTGTCTGTAACTGTTATTTGATAATTTTACTTCACTTTTAGAAAAAAAAACCAAACCAAACAATCCTACAAACTCTTAAATGTAGTCTTCATAATGTGGGCACAGGTTAGCACAGTAATCCAGACTAATTATAAAACAATACTGTGGTTTCTAAAAAACAACTAATAGCTGTAGTCTAGCGATAGCTGTTTTCATGAAGCCTCTGTAGTAAGTGTGATTCTGGTGGGCTTGTAAGGGGGGAAGTACAAGAGAAAACAGGAGAAAGAAGAGTACTTTACTACTGAGCTGATGTTTAATTTTAATAACAATTTCTATTGCATTGCAAGAAAGAGCTGGTGATGATTGAGACAGTACATGAAATCAGGCCTGACCTAACTGGTTATTAAAAGGGCTACTTGACTCCCGGCAATGTATAAGCTGCAAAGAACAACAAACTGTCTCATCTGACTGCTTCTAGTAAACTCAAAACAACATTGCATATTTTTGTAAGCAGGTATATAACTACCTTTGTATAGGAAAAGTATTTTAATAAACTAATGGATTATTGACATACACAGACACCTCTATCTTGCATAGATTCTATAATGATTCATATTGTCTTGTTCAGTGGAGTGTTATGGGCAGGCATTAAAATTAAGGCCGCACACCTGGAAAGAAACATTTGTTAGGCATTATATAGCAAGGAGAGAAAAGCAGAAGTGACATTGAACTTAAGTACTCTAACTTTCACCTGGATAAGCAAGTGAAAAACTGAAGGTGGATTTCCTTTGTAGACACCTTTACTGTAGTAACAGACTACAAACATAATCTTGGGAAAGGACAACTCAAAGCAAAGTATCAAAACACATCAAGGACAGTATATATTTTGATCTTAAGAAAATATTTATTTTTTCTAAAATAAAGAACAAAGTCAAACTGTGTTTTCATCATTTTGTCTTTTATGCTTATTACAAGACGAGAGTATTTGATTTCAACACTGGAAAGTTCTTTTGAAAATGAAGCAAACTCTTATGATTGGGATAAGATCAGTATATTGTCATGACATTTGAGTTTGAAGAAATCAGACTATTTTGATGAAACCCCAAATTTACAGGAGAATTCTAGACAATTGCTGCTGAATATATCATCATGTAGAGAAATGCAATGTACCTTCTGTTTCCCTGAGAACACAGCTCACTGCCTCTGTAGCAAGACTAGCTGTTAGACCAAAATGGGCAATACCACATTGAGATCTTAGTTTGCAAAATTTCCATTCTTCTTTAGTTCCTATTTTAAAAAGTTCTCTTTATTTGATTAATCTACATAAGCACTTTCTTGTCAGTTGCACTATAAACAAGGTTTAATAATATTAAGACAAATCAGAGAAATTTTGAGTTTGAAGGAAGCAATTGCACCTGCAAGCAATCATGCTTTATATTTGTGAAGCCATTTCAACCCAAAGATCTTAAAGACATGTGAAAACATTCATTAATTCAGCCTCACAGTCCTGAGAAATAAATCTTGGAAGTAAATTTCAGGATCACTGTTAGAAGTTCTACACTAATAAGAGTTTTGTCATGGTGGATTCAAGCTATGTACTCCCCTATGGCTGCAGAGAAAAGTGAAGAGTAAATGAACAGACACTGACTTTGCTACTCGGGAGTATTCAGGAGATTGCACAACTGAACACCCAGAGAGATCACATGGTGAGTTAGTGCCAGGATAAAACCCGGAAAAGTGGGAAGTTCAAGACATGACTGAGCTGGAAATTCCTAAAGTGAAGTTTGTAGTAAATTTGGTATTTGTGCTACGGTTTAAAAATGTATGAAATTATCCATGTCAAATAAAAGCAATACCTAGGATATTTAGTTTTTTAAAAGATGTTCTATACATTACTATACAGTCTCAACTAGGTGCTTAGTATTTTCAAGGATACACAGAAAGGCCATTCAGAAATAGAGAACATCTCTTTATATTTGTACATTTTCACTGTTTTGCCCACTAATCTTTACTAATTTATTTCTAAGATTTTTATAAAAGTAAGGCTATGATTTCTTATTGAATTAACCTTTTTTTTTTTTAGTCACTGTCACTATCCTGTCTTGTATTGCACTATTCTATCACTATTGGATGCAATTATCTGTAGTGAATATAAAATACAAATTTGAAAGAATCACTCTGTATTATGAAATAGAACATGAAGCAGGCACACTGATTCATGGAAAAAAAATATATTTGGCTTAGTAAATACAGGGAATGTGATTATTAAACTTAATATACCTGAAATCATATTCATGCGTATCTAGGAAAGATTTTAAGAAAATATCACAGACAAAGGAAATATTTTAAGCATGAATCAGAGCAAATATCCTCATAAACAAACCCAACAAATAGCACTTTAGCACAAGAAAATGTTTTTTATGGACATATTACAAAGAGTTTGAGTCCTTCCTTGGGAGCCTATCCTCACCTTGACTGTTTTGAAGGACAAGAAAAAAAAAAAACCAAACACATGGTTTTAGGTAGCCAGGAATTTCCTTCATAATCATAGTCTTATAAGTAAAGGTGAGATTTTTCAGCATGTGGCTTTTTTCTTTTTCTGAAGATGAAAGACCTAATCAGTTGTGTATGACAAACATGTAACTTCATCTTAAGAAATGCTGTGACAGTCTCCCCTCTATCTACAAGCAATTTGATATCAATATCAAATATCAAAGTAGAATTTTGATTCTGCAAATTGTGATTCCTCCCAGGGATCTCTCCAGTTACTCTGTGACTGTTTTTCACTTAAATTGGGCAAAGTTAACAGGCATGGCTGCAGAATTCATTTGATGCAGGTGTGTGTTTGCAGGGCATATGTGCATAAAAAACATCCACCTGTTCATTAACAGAAGATTTAAATATGTTTTGATACTTATTTTCAGCTTAACAAGTTAATTGAGCACACAATACTGATACTGGGCCAGGGTGGTCTGAATGAAATTCTGTACACATATCACTCTTGATACTGCCAACAGTGTCAACAGTATTTATTAATGATCCAGTGATAGCCTTGACACCTGGACAACTACTGAAAAAAAATGGAAATGCAATTATGCCTCAGAGATATGCTTAAAATGTAAGATTTCTGACAAGATGGTAGTTTTCTCACACAGCCATGGTGTGCCCAGCTTGAACTAGTCTTCTGGAGCTACACAGGTGTTTCTTTTCTTCATGCTAAATTCTTTTGTTGTTGTTGTTTGTTTGGTTTGGTTTTGTTTTTCAATCAGCTTTGTAGTTATGTAAATACATTTTAATTGTTAATTTGCAAATAATGCATATTTTTTTTACAATTAAGGCCATTTCCACATATCACTTCTTCCCGTAATGACTAACAGCAGTTGGCTACCGATTTATTTCATGCATGTTTCACTTTTTCTCTTCATGGCGTCAGGAACTGAAGGAAAAAGACACAGTTTAGTTTAGGCAGTTAGCACACACTGAAAATGGGTTTGCGCAGTACTAAAATCTTGACTACTTCTGCTAAGTACAGCTGCCATGCTGGGTGGGTGACAGACCTGTGTTCATCTGATTAAGCCAAAATGCTTCACTGTGAGAAGGTTCATTCGTATTTGCTTTTTCAAGCTGTTCCCTGAACTGGAGGACTGCAGAGAATCTGTATTTTTTTAAGCTGTAGCTTGAAGAGGAAGTGTCCTCAACTTGTACTTTAAGGTTTTCCTATCAGAAGCTTTGTACAAATTGACTGCTGGAGGTTGTGTCAGAGGAATGACAGGTTCAAAGTTTGTGACTCAAAAAATATACGAGAGCACTAAAACATATCTCTGCAATTTCTCCTAGCACAGGTCAGAAGAGTGAAAGCAAATTAAATACAGATTCACTTACCATCACATACACAAAGTAATTTTAATAATAGCCTTTCCTTCCCGCAGAAATTTCCTCAAAGCCATGAGATGATAATGTTCTAATGTAATGTCTCTATTTATTTCTAATTACCTATTTCCCTCCTCTTTTGGAAGCTGTCAGTTACATGTGTCTTACTGTGCCATTTCTTATAACAATTTTCTACTAATGTCACTATTTAGTAATGACCTTAGAATGAATAAAAGACATTCTCTAGTCAAATGCAGAATTTGTACTTTACAGACAGGTCGTCTGACCTGCTAGTTAGACATGAAACAGTTACAGCAATAGCTGTTTTGAAAAGCATACCGAACTACTATCTGTTGTTGTGGTGTCCGGTGCCTACTGGCCAAACCCTGATGCCTTGGAGCAGGAAACTGTATAGTGCATTTTACTTGTTATCAGTAATGAGCCCAGATATTGAGTGAAAGAAAAATGAGGCAGTATTTCTTGACAACTTCACAGTAACCTTCCAAAAACATTTTTAGTATGAAAATTGTTACTTGATTTTTCTGGACTGAGAGGACCTTCAGCACTTCAAACATATTCTGGCAGTTAACATCATGGGTAAAATATATCCAAGACCAAATGAAGTGGCAGGTAATTCTGGTTTAGCACTCAGAGATTTCCTTTTTGTGATAGCAGATGTCTGTGTCTCCTTTACAGGGATAGCTTTTGCACCCCTTTCCTCTCCTGCCACTGGGCATTACACAGAAGAGTATGGCTATGTCTTGTTTATTCCTTCCAGTCAGGTATTTATGCACATTGATAAGATTCCCCCCTTAGCCTTCTTTTCTCCAAATTAAAAAGTCCTGGGTCTTTCAGCTTCTCCTCATATGACAAATACTTCAAGCTTTCAGCCATCTTTGTGGCCCTTTGCCAGGCTCACTTCAGTAGAAGGGATAACCTCCCTCAGCCTCCTGATTACGCTTGTCCTAATGCAGCCCAGAGTACTGATGGCTGCCTTTCCCAGAAGGGCACATCGCTGGCTCATTGTCAGCTTGTCACCCATCAAGGTGAGCTTTTTCTGCCAATGAGAAAATCCCTTGAGAGCAGTCTGGGTATGCTTCAGATGGATCCTGTTCTAAAGAATTTTTCATGTCAGTTTGACTTCTTTGGAACAGGGACTTTAATGTGTATTTTCCAGGTCGTGGATTTCCTGACCACATGCTATTGGTTATTTTAGGTTGAGTTTACTTGTGCAAGTAATTATGGTTTTCTTCATCCTACAAGACTGCTTTAATCACTGAATTGCCAATTATTTCCCAGTCTTTTGGCATTGCTCACCAATGGTATTCGGTAAGTACCACAAGAGTACTGAGGGACCCGGCAGAGGAGCTTGCCAAGCCACTCTCCATCATTTATCAACAGTCCTGGCAAACTGGAGAGCTCCCAGAAGAGTGGAGGTTAGACAGTGTGACACCCACCTACAAGATGGGCAGAAAGGAGGATCCAGGGAAGTACAGGCCTGTCAGCCTGACCTTGGTGCTGGGGAAGACTGTGGAGCAGATCATGCTGAGTGCCATCACACAGCACCTGCAGGACAATGGAGGGATCAGGCCCAGCCAGCATGGGTTTAGGAAAGGCAGGTGCTACTTGACGAAACTAATCTCCTTCTATGACAAGATGACCTGCCTAGTGGATGAGGGAAAGGCTGTGGATGTTGTCTACCTGACCATAGTAAAGCCTTTGACCCCATCTCCCACAGCATCCTCCTGTAGAAACTGGCTGCTCATGGCTTGGACAGGTGCGCTCTGTGCTGGGTCAAAATCTGTCTGGGCAGCTGAGCCCAAAGAGTGGTAGCAAAAGGAGTTACACCCGGCTGGCAGCCAGTCACAAGTGGTGCTCCCCAGGGCTCAGCACTGGGGCCAGTTCTGTTTAATATCTTTATTGACAATCTGGATGAGGGGACTGAGTGCACCCTCAGTAAGTTTGCAGAAAACACAAGGCTGGGGGCAGTGTTGATCTGCTTGAGGGCAGGGAGACTCTGCAGAGGGAGCTGGACTGGAACAATAGGCCAAGACCAATGAGGTTCAACAAGGAGAAGTGCTGGGTCCTGCACTTGGGTCACAACAACCCCACACAATGCTACAGGCCTGGGGAAGAGTGGTTGGAAAGCTGCCCAGTGGAAAAGGACCTGTGGGTGCTGGTTGACATCTGGCTGAACATGAGCCAGCAGTGTGCCCAGGTGGCCAAGGAGGCCAACAGCGTCCTGGCCTGTATCTCAAACAGTGTGGCCAGCAGGACAAGGGAAGTGATTGTCCCCCTGTACTTGATAGTTGTGAGTCTGCACCATCCCTGGAGGTGTTTAAAAAATGCGTGGATGCAGTGCTTAGTGAGGTGGTTTAGTGATGGACTTGATAGTCCCGGGTTGATGATTGGACCTGATGATCTCAAAGGTCTTTTCCAACCTAAATGGTTCTATCATTCTGTTACGTTTCTTAGTATGCCTTTTGAATTAAGACTGTTCTAGGAAGCTACGTAGAGTCAATGTACTGTTGTAATAGTGAAGATCAATGAAAGAAGGAATGGTGGTCTAACTGCAGCTCTCTTTAAAATTGTATAACATTCAGTCATAGGGGGAAAAAAAAGGGAAAACCAAAAGAATAGTAAGTATTGGGTAGGTTTCTTGTGAGTACTTCAAGGGCTGTGAGCTCTGGGAGTGCTGGACGACTGCAAGTTCATATTAACTGCTCAAAGTTACACACATAATTCAAGTTCAGGAAGCACTGAAATTTCTGTGCTATGTTAACTTGCAAGATACTTTTTCATTTATGAGCCAGAATTTCCTCTGTATGCCATCTTTCTGCACCCTTTTGACAATAAAAAGAGGTAGGAAACTATCTGTATGCTTTATGGCCAGTTTAGAATCCATCATACAGATTTGGTATACTACCCTTCTGTGTACAGTGACATGATTCAGGTAAAGATGTCTGCCTTTACTGAAAAATTATTTGGGAATAAAAAAAAAAAAACACAACACTTTGATTTTGTATGAGAAATAGTATTTCCAAATATTTTTGTATGGAGCTGCTTTCTTAGGAGTAAATTAAGTAACCAGCTAAACTCACAGTATTTTGAAATGTTTCACATTCACCATTCTATTTGTACATGTGTGAAAATTCAAACCCAGGTATTGGATCATCAATACCATGTGTTTTATTATATAACTACAAACCCTTATACCACCTTTAAATCTTTTTGACCTAAAAAAAAACCCCACCACAAAGCTGGTAATTCCAACAAACTGAACCATATGAATCTTTTGCAATTAGTGATTTTGATATAGCTTGCAATAGGCTTTGTTGTTGTCTTTCTTCTCAGAATGTAATGATGGTTTCAGAGGTATAAAGAAGCATATATATCACCTTACTATAAGATGATTTTTTTAGGTTCCTATCTTGTAGAAATTCGCATATATACCATTATCCATCAAGATGTCCCACTTAATAAGTCAGCATGAAACATATGTTACACACTTTTAGTTCTTCAATGAATGGCAAGGCAAGAAAGAAAGGAGAAAACAAATGACCTTTTTTAAATATAAAAAAGCAGAACATTTACATTCTTTAAATAACTGTTTTGAAGTTGTGTAAAATAAGAAAAAGATATACAAAATCATGTCATTATAAAGTCCATGTGTGATGTTCCTTAAAAAAGATGCAATTATTTCTTCCCATCACAGGATCACTGTGATCAATAAGATTAAAAGAAATAGATGATTAAAAGAAATGCATACATATAGTTCAGTGTTCATCTTGAAAAATTATGACCTTTCAGAAAGCTAGTTTGTCATATTCATAATAACATAGTTAAAGAGAGATATGCCTTTCAGATAGCTCTGGGAAACAAAAGACTTAATCTGTGGTACATGGAGAAGGCAAACATCAGAAATTAAAAATCTGCTGTTCAATTGATTGCTAGCAGCCACCCTTTGGGTATCTCTAGTGATTACTAACTTGAACTTCCCAGCTTTGCTCACTGCAAATAGATGTATGTTCCCAGGATTGAATAATGTCAAAAGTATAGGTCAAAAGCATCAGCTTGGAGTGAATGTGAAAACTTACAGTATATACTCTGGAAAATTATCATGACTTTGCATATTGAGATTAGAATGTTATCTGTTATATAAAAAAAAAACAAACAACCAAAACCAAAACCAAAACAAACAAACAAACAAACAAAAAAAACAAACAAAAAAGACTCAACAAAAAACCCACAACAAAACCACAAACCTAACAAACCTTTCAGTAAACAGGAACCATGATGCATTTCTGTTTTGAAAAGTAAGATAACTGGAACAAATCTAGAATGAGTGTGTAAGAGGTAAACAAAACATATAATTTCTTAATGAGCCCTTTGAGTGAAGACTAATCTAGGAAGCTACGGTACAGTTGCTGCTTAAGTGGTGGGTGAACAGCAATGAAAGGAGGAATGGTGAACAGCAGCTATAAATCTGTTAAGAAAGGGAAGGAGTGGTATCTATTTGTTATGGTTTCATTATGGTGTCAGTGAGATATTCACAAAAATATTAACTCAGTCACAGATTTACCTAATAGGTCACATCTAGTTGTTAGCAACCTTCCCTACTGGAGTGTTTGTAATCTTCGGTGAGAATAGCCTAGCCTTGTGGATCAGATAAAAACATATGCTAAATTGTTTTGTCAACACGATAATACTATCAAAACTGATAACTGATATCATAACCAATTTCAAAACTGTAGAATAAGAACTAATACATTTCTGTAATAGCCCTGTTTATTTATAAAGCCCTTGGATGAACAGGAAGAGAAAATGGAGCTGGCGCAATGTAAGGTTCAATCACACTTGGAAAGGCAATAAATGGAAACATACATAATAGTTGACTGTGCTGTACGTATTCTTACAGTTCTTTTGGTAACTATGTGGACATTTTTATAAAAAACAGGGATTAATGATAATGTCTTATGATTTTAAATTAACTTTCAGATATGGGGATCAGTCTTATGTTCCTTCTAAGTTTCACTGATGAAAGTGCATAAATAGGCAGCATTACCTGGCAGAACATGCAACATTAAAGGTAAAAATTACTTCATTATGCCAGTGTGCTAGATTTATTTACATATCAGAGTTTCAAGATTTTACATCTCCGACTGCAAGACCTGCCTTCAGATGACCTAGAAGAAAATTAGGACTGAGATCTAAAAGGACGTGAATACAGCTTGATTTTCTATGTTTGAGATGTCTTTTCCTCTGAGGTACATGGTATTCAGCATGGGAGTTAATTTCTGAATCTGTTACCAGGATTCACTGTGCTCCATATAATTTCTTCTCTTTGATTCCATCAACACTATTTCTGGAATACATGGAAACTTCCAAGCAATGGCAACTTTTGGAGATGAGTTATCTGGCCTACAGTGGATAATTCTGGCTGAAATTGATGACTATTCTGAAGGAATGAAGACTTTCAGCAGTAGCCATACAATCTCATCATTACTTGATTTTCATTTGCTGTGGAAAGGAGTGATTCTCTTCTCAGCTACAAATCACCTGCATGACATTTTTGCCCTGAAAATTAGTTCCTCTTCTGAAAAAGAGAAGGGAAACTTTTCTGGACCATTCATCATCAGGAGATTTCCTGTATTGTAGGAACACAACACCCCTTCAGGAGTCACTGACTGCTTTCAAAATTGTCATTTTGAAATTAGATGTGGGTATTTTCATGGAAGAGGTAAGCTTTTCCGTCTTGCTGGACCTGCAAGACAAACCCACTGTTCTATATTTGTGTGCTGATATTTTTTATACAAGTACAAATATTTATTTTAAATATTTTAACTCCAGACAGTTAGAAATTATGAATCAGAGCCATCTGGGTCAGGGACTACTACATCATTATTAATCAGGATTTCTAGAATATGGTCAAATGCTAAAAAATAAGGATCTTATAGTGATGTGTGTTCTTTCAAGATTAGATTAATTTATTTATTTATCTATCTATCTATCTATCTATCTGTCTATCTATCTATCTATTTATTTATTTTCCGGCTTGGAAATGTCACATACATATCATATTAAAAACATTATTTATGCCTTCCTGGTAAAGTGACCAACTGCACTAATTGAGACATAGCAAATTTCATTTTTTTTTTCTGCTGTTCTTCCTTATGCTAGAGTGCAGATTCTCACGTTCGCATATCCACAACATTTCATATTTCATTAATTATAACATTTCTTAAGATGGGACCAGTAGCAGTAATTGTTTGGTTACCAAGAATGTCAGAATAAAAATAGATGCTTCCACACCCATTAATTTGTCTTAACTTTACAACTACCTCTTATGCTTATATGTTATTTTTCCTTTATTTATTCATTTTCTTGTCTTGGATTTGGATATAAATTTTGTGAGCATCCAAAGGCTTGGCACCATGAGATGGCACTTTCAGACACAATCGCGGTTATTAACGTATTCATCATCTTTGTCATCACTTCACCATCAACGTTTTTTCTGCAGTAATTGGTCCAAGGAACTATATAGACATTTTACCAGTTGACTGTTTTTTAAGGTGGTAGGGGTTTTTTGTTTGTTTGCTTAAAAACTTGGGGTTTATATTTACTGTATAAATTAACCTGAGGTGCATTCACCTCAGGTATATAGAGTTAAGCACGGAAGATTAACTTCTTAATTTATCACTGGGACTCCCAAATAACTTATTCTTTTTGAGTAATAAACATTATATTTATCCATTCTTTGTATATATTCTGTCTTTTGCCCTAAACATTTCCAATTCTTTATCTAGTTCTGAGTTATTGATTTATACCTGACTCTGCATATCTTCTAAACTATCAGGAATATATTGCACATCCATGAATCATTATATACTTTATTTATAAAAATGGAATTTTCAAATTCAAGATAAGGTGCTCCTAATAATATGTCTCATGTTTTATCTTACAATTTTCAAAGTAAACATACGTATCTGGAATTTATCATTAAAAGAATTAAATGACATTTAACCATAACAGATGCTGGGGGGGGGGGGGGGGGAAGTTTAGTGGTTTTGAAGTACATTACTAAAAACCTAAGATATTTTTCTTCTTAGAAAAACAAAAGGTATACACAACAATTCAAGTAAACACAGAATTTTCTGATAACTTTCCCTTTAGCAATATGTTGTGACAGTAAGGTGCATTGAAAGTGTCTCAAAAGGTGGATGTTTTGGTTTTTTTGGTTTTTTGGATTTTTTTGTTTTTGTTAAGTATCTAGCATTAAGAATTTAAACTAAGTTAATTCCTAGGATCCTTCTACCAAACAGAAAGAGAGAACATGTTGAAGAAGACTTCCTTATCTTAAGGCAAGGGAGAGAGAAGATGAATCATCAGCTAAAAATTCTAGTTCCTCACAACTGACTGCGTTGGAAACAGATACCTGCTGTCACTAAATGCTCAAGTTTTACACTGTTACGTTTAGGGGAATTGAATGTCATAGAAAATGTCTTGCAAATCCTAAACTAGCACATCTCAGTTCTTCTAAGTGGTGTGCAAATATGCCATATGAATGACAGTCTAGGTTTACAGCATCCAGTGACTGTGGTTTTGCACTGCTGTTCTCTCATCTCTACTGATACTTGTTTCACAGGAAAGGAAAAAAAATGCTTCACTGAAAAAGACTGAAGATAGACCCCTATAGAAACTGCAGGTAAAATTAACTGTTTCAGGTTATCTTGTTCTTCTCAATCCTAGCTGGCTACAACTTCTGTCTCCAAAGACACTTGTAAAAGTACTTGGGAGTGTCTACAGTGGTAGTAATTTTACATTCCGAATCAAATATATAAGACACCATACAGTTATAATGAACACCAGATTTAGCTGTAATTATCTATTACTAGTCTGATAATGTCTTATAAAAAAAAATAAATAAACAAAACCAGAACATGGGACAAAATAAGAGGAATGATGAGTTTTAGGGAATACCACATTTGTGTATTGAAACCCTTTGAAATTTGAATGGCTTCTATACCAGGTAAATTTCATGGGCAAAGTAGAGTAAAAGGCAACCCACAAAGGATCTAGATACTGGGGTTTCTTTGAAAACTAACAAGATTAGAGTTTTTACCCAACCTGATCATTTGACATGCTTGCTTTCTCACTCGCTCAATCACACCCGAACAGTGTGAAACATAGACTTAACTGGTTTTGAGATTTCTTGTCTCTTGAGTAGTGTTGTTACCCATTTTTCTAGACTTAAGAATCTATACACCTTGATCTTCTTTTCTTCCTTTATGACTATACTCACAATGTCAGATTACTTTTGAGATGAGACCACACTGACAGAATGATAAGCCTTCCCAGTCCCTTTGCAGGGCTAAGATCTTAATCTCTTTGTAGGTAGTAATGCTGACCTATTTTTGCTTCTGAAACCTCTAAAAGTTAAAAGACAGCTTTTCTCCCGTGTGTGAACCAGTTTTATACTGAGAACAGTGCTTTTTAACAAGTGTTCTCATTCTTCATAGAACCAGCCAGTTAAAGAACAACAAGAAAAGAATTACGTCTTATTACAATTTTCATAGCTAAAATGTCATTCATGAACTGAAGTCTGGGAAAATCACAAATAAGGAAAAAAGACGTTTACATGAAATGTTTTGAATATGAAAATATTAAGACTGTTTGGAGCAATGACTTAGATTAAATCCTACTTTATCCAGCAAGCTCACTGAACTTTGAGACATACCTGTTTTACAGAAGTATAATCTGATTAGTCATGTATGACATTTCCTAGGTATATGTTAACAATTTTATTTATTTTTTAATAAGCTCTCATTTTAATGTAGATGCTTGTATTTATTTTAGTTTTTAAAAGAAAATCAAGCAGTAGATGATCCCTAATTTTTGGGTTTTTCCTTTGGCAAAAGGTAATAAAAATACCTTAATCCATTCTTCCTTTATGAGTAGTACTGATTTCAAAAAGGAATCCACGTGGATGTAAGCATCAGCCCTGGCAGCTTCCTTGGCATAAGAACTCCCAGGGGTTTGGCTGCCTGAACTCAGGGCCTCTGCAACACTGGAGAGAACAAATTTTTCTACTAAATAACAAGTTTTCAAAATAATTGAATTCTGTTAAAACTGAAATATATTTCTGAATTTATAAGAAACTGAAAAGCAGTAGAAAAAATTAGGAAGGATAGTACCAAAGAAATTATTCCTTTCTAAATCTAATAGTTTTGTTTTGCAGGTGGCTTGCTTTCTTCTTTAGCCACACTTTTTACTTAACATTCAAGAGAAATTTAAAGAAAAAAAGTTACAACAAAAGGATTAAACAACCCTAAACCTAAAAGAAAATGTCTTGTGTTTCAAGTTGAATAAAAAGTTTCAGATAGCAGTAACAACTTTGAAGTCTTTCTACAGAATTATGTCTTCTGAAGAGAACAAACTGGGTTTCTGATCTTTTTATTTGGCCATAATCAGAAGAGTCCTGCTCTGGCATTCTGTTGCCTGAACCTGTTCTCCAGACATCTCATTCACCCATATGAGAAAATTACCTGCTTTGATCAAGGCTTCTTCCATAACAAAAGGGAATTCCCAATCACACTGAGATTCTCCCAAGCACTGATCACCCACTTCTTAAAATAAGTCAGGACTCTGTCAGAAGATATTTGTAGCTGACTCTGATATTTCTCCTGGTTGACAATCTAGCTATATTAAAACCCTTTGCTTACCACTTCTCCTAGTAATATGTGTCCTTCAACACCATATGATATTTTGTGTTAGAAGAAAATTATTTATGCTAAAAATGTAGCTGACCTGCAAAACAATCCTCACACTTGGAAGCCTACCTAATGCCTGAGTTATGTTCTGTTCTCTTGCTCTGCCCAAAAAACTACATTTAAAAAAAAAAATGCTCTAGGATAGAGCTGTTTTGTAAAAAAAAAAAATAATAAAAAAAAAATATAAAGCTCTCTGTAATATAGCAAGTATATTTTTAAAATTTTAATTTTATTTTGCAAATTCAATTAATTCAGGCTAGCCTTAATATATGTATGAATTTAATTTTCAATTACACTTTTTTTGTCTCTTCTATATCAGTTATTAGATACTATCTCTTGTAACTTTGACAGTAACAAGTGATATATTGCAGTCTGTTACACTTAAGATTTCCTCTGAAAGTTAAAAGAAGACATCTTCAAATTTTATGAATAAATCAATTTCTTCCAATTTGTCTTAAACTATTTCACCATAAATCAACAGAACTTCAGTGCTTAAAAATAAGATCTTGCATGCAGAAATCTATGAGATAGATTAGTGATCAATTTTCTCTGTGTTGTATGTCACTTTTGCCATCTCTGAGATGAAAAATGAGTAATCTCTGGTGTATAGTTATTTTTAACTAACTATTCAAACAGGCCTTTTAGTTAAATACCCAGCTGTACCCAGTTTCTAATTAATTTATGCAGGCTTTATGATCTGGGTCAAAACAGTGTCATTGAACACTCAGACTCCGTTTGCAATCAATCTAGATTAAGCTGTTCATTGCAATAATTGACCTTTTATTTCTGTACAGGCCAAATGAGTCTCTAAGGATCTCCAAACTCTTATCATCTTACAACTGGGAAATATTTTAAAAGCAAGCAACCAATATTTTTGTTCATTCTGATATCCCATTTTTGTTTTCTGGAAATTCAACAATGATACTGGCTGAAAATAGAGAATATAATAACTTATTGCCTTATTGCCAATATCAATTGATAGAAAGTTGGTATTCCAGATGGATCATATACCACTTAGTCCTGTACGCTTTCCTAAATAAAGCTAACATTGTCAATTGCTACAGACCCCAACAAGGTACACGTTTACTTTCTACAATTATTTCTATAATTATAATATTTCATCTTTTTCTGTTCCTTAAACAACAACATTTTTCATGTCTTACAATGATTTTCTTTAATATAACAGTGTAAGTACTTGTCTTCATGTGTTCATTTATTTCAGTGAGAAAACTTTTAGCTTTCCTACCGTTGCCCTTGATGTCGATTACAAAACAAACTATAGAAAATTAAGGGATTTGGCACATGTATTTGAAGTTGAAATTTAGCTTAAACTGTGTCAATGTGAACAATACAGAGAAATATACAATAATACAGAGCAGGGACATAAACCTAGATTTGTTAGTATGTAATATTGCAGGCATGATGAACTTCAAAACTGTCAAAAATAAGACCTTTCTTTTGTGAAGAAAAACAAATGGAAAAGAGTGCACTGGTGAAATTTGGCTATATTCTGATTTAATTGCAACTTGAAAATCCCATAAGCTTACATGCAATAAAAAGCAAAACTGAAAATAAGTACACAAACAGACAGAGTACAAGTCTGAAAACTTAATGTGAGAAGCAACAGGTTCAAGTTCCCACTCAAAATCTGGCAGATTCTTGACTCTTGCCTATTTACTGCAGACCAGCACCCCTACTATTGGGACAGTCCCACAACTCTCCAGCTTAAGTTAAAATATTATAACCTTTTCTTCTTCCTCTAGAGGAAGCCCATTGAAGTGCCTATTTGATCTAACACTGATAAACCCCTGGAAACTTCAGAACTTTTGGAAAAAAAAAACATAATAGCCAGAGTGGTGAAATTTTAGTGATTCATCAGAAGGTAAAGGAAGGAAGTGTCACAGTGGGATAACTGGAGAGTAACCTAATTAGAACATCCAAAGGCAAACACACTCTGTAAATTCACCATCAAAGTCTATAGGTTAGATCAAAGCTCAATGGGACACAAAGAAAGACTAGATACTTACAATGAAACACCATAATTTCCTTTGGCTAAAACAAAGTACTGATAAATAGTACATTCCGTAATATGCCAGGTGAGAAGAAAAAAGTGTGATTATATGGAAATACCACTGCTTAAGAATTGCTTTACTACATGTTTTTTGTACCACAACAGAAGGCAGCTACCATATTTCTAGTAATTTGCTTTTTATTCATAAAGATTTTCAATTTTTTTATAGGAGGAGGCCAATTAACAAATAACATTTGGAACGACACTGTGGAAGCAATGGGACTTCATTCTCCCTCCCTCTCCTCCCCACTGCCTCCCCTAAAAATTTGCTTGGAGAAGTTAGTGATTTCAGGGGGACAACTGTGAATCTCTGACATTTTAGTTGCTATCCAAATTAGGGAATAAGTGCTGTTTCTTATATATAACCTTTTAAAATTGCAATAAATGTTTGATAAGCATCACTGCATTCCTTGCATATGAATAAGGCTTTGGTTTTACAGCTCTATCAGTTTGTTGCCTGTGACCCAATACAGATTCAGAATATCTGAACTACCCTGACTGTAATATGATTCTACTTGTTATTTACATTCACATATACCTAATAGTTTGATTTATATAGTGTAGAATAATGGCTGGGGTAATAATTAAACTTTCAAAAATGTTTTTGTCCAACAAACCTTTCTAATATTATTATTCTAAAATGTAACATCAATAGCATCCTAAGGGTTCTGTGTTTTTTCCACTTGCCTCTAGCTTTGCAAGTATCTCACAGAAATTTTTGGATTGTAAACTAGACTAATGCTCTCCGTACTTTCTAGTTCATAGGATTTAGAAACTTTTATTTTGTTGTAAAAGATGGAACCAGACTGGAGACCTGAATAGAAAAGTTGCAGTTGTTTTAATATACCGTAGATAGAGAGACAGAAAAGATAAGGAAACATGGGTTTTTACCTTCCTGACCTCTCTTCTTCTTCCTAAAAATACATTAGTGACAATTTTAAGGAGAAACAACTTCCTCACCACTTAAAGGTTCTTTGCACCACAATGCATCTTCATACCATCCTCAGTCAGAATGCCGACATTAGAGACTGACCTACGACCTTCTGTCTATATTTTTATGCTTTTGTGGAAGCCTGCCCATTATAACCTGACATCTGTCTTAACATTTATGAAGTCATTTCCAGTTTTACACAGAATATGGGTTTCCAGTGTAATATTTCCAATATATTTTCTCCTAGTTCTTAGATTAGTTAGAAGATTTCTTTTTAAAGCTTCTGAGCAAGAATCCATACTAGATGAATATAGGAAAATTGTGTGCAGACATTAACATTACCAAGAAAAGAAATGCTTTAAAGATATCTCCTTAAAGAAAAGGGAAATTTTCTTTGATTACAAGAAAATCATTAGTAAAAATCATTCACTATCAGTAGGAAAGTTACTTATAAGCTAAGTATTCGCTAAATAAGACAATTGGTATGCATACATGAAGACTTGTTACTGCTTTAAAAAGACAGATCTTAAAATTTTCACAGGAATATCCAACCAATGTTTCCATAAACATGAGAACCATTGAAAGAAATTTTGTAATCATTGCTCTTTCCTGATAATCTTCAAAAAATTGTCAGATCTATTGTAACTCAGCTTCTTTTGTTAAAGAAATCTTAATGTGCAAAACTATACAGAAATTTCTACTTACATATACTGTGTAACAGAAATAACTTCTCTCTTTCATAAATTAGCTACTTTTCTTTGGTGACTGAATGATGTTTCATGTAACTGATTGTAGTTAGCCCAATTTTGTGTAATTACTACAGATTTGATGCAAGAAACAAATTAGACATTTCAGGTGAAAACAAACTCCTTGCAAATTTCCACACTTGCAATAAATCTAAATTGTGCAAACTACCTAGGAAGACATAGCAAATATTTTCTACTTACTTCAAAGACTGAAAATTCCATGACTTGAGTTTTACAACTTTCATATGCTACATACGTTAGCAACTTGTTAACAATAACTGTCTTTACCACCCCCAAGTACTCTGCATTATATAACGATGTGTAATGCTATCTTCTTGGCTATATCTGTCTTAACCCTCAGCACTGCAATCTGCATTGCACTGGTGAATTGACTTACTGCACAGTCTCACCAAGCCCGAGTATCATGCCTGATACCATGTAATCTGTGCCACTCTAGACACAAAACACCAGCTGCTACAGTTGCAAAAGATCAGTTGCAGCTTCAAGAGGAAAACCAAAGGCTATGGCCTTTCCCTTGGTCCATCTCTTGGTCCCATACCACATCTGCACTGCTGACTCGTCATTAGTGTCATGATAAAAAAAGTGTGTAAATGAAAATAACCCTACATTCAGTTTGTGCCACTCCTAGTTCCAGCTATGGTTCATCCATAGGCTCCAACACAGAGCAAACAAAGAGCCCTATGGGCAAGGAACCTTTCGTTCTCCAGTGTCCACTTAACAATATCTCTGCCCGAGAGTATGAAATGATCAGCACCAAACTCTCTGGAGAAAAGAAGATGCTCTCTGGTGGCATTACCAGCATTCTACAGTGCTGAAGTTAGACAGGACTAAAGCCTGTTTAACCGACTGAAAACTACGTTCTGTTCGCTACATTAGGGCAGAAACCCTACGTCTGTGTGTCTATCAACTTCTCTCCAGATTGCCAGCAGCTAGCTCTGTCTGTCTGTCTATCTATTTTTACCCTCAAGCAGCCTAGTGATGCAGATACCCTCAATCAAGGTTTTATCTAGCCCTGCAGCTTAATGTGGCCTTGTAGCCAGGCTCATAAGTGATTTCTTAATGAATTGATGAATATATTTCATAAATAAAATAATATCTATTCCATACCATGCTCAAAATGTATTCAATATTTTATGTGGTTCCTCTTTAATATACTGTAGTCCAGTCTAATTCAAATTGATGTTATTCAAAGGATGACCCTGTTTTTACTGTAATTTGAATGTAGTTGTAGCTAAAGTTCAATCTGAAACAGAATCATACTTTATATTAATTCTATGGCTTATACCTTCTCAATATGCATTTTATTTTATTGTTTTTCTTAAAGAAATACATATACAGACTCTGATCCCTCTATTTCCCTTATTTATATTTTTTCCCTTTCCTTTTCTTTATTTTTTTTTCTTTTCTTCCCCACAAAATATACTGTGAAAATAGAAAGGATGCATAGCTGTGCAGACTTAGGAACTTAATTCCTGTATCTCTGAAAACTTTCTAAGTGGCCAGTGGTATTTGTGATGCAGCAGGACAAGTCACCACTGATAGCTGACCCCTTAACACCATTACAAACATCAGGAATAATACATATGTCTACAGCCACAAGTGCCTGTGCTATATTACTGGCCTGCACAGGTGACCATAAAACTCTTCTGGAAGCCTTCTTAAATTTCATAACTTTCAGATGTATAAACAAGATAATTATAATTAGATTTACTATGGGGTATTTATTTTCTTAGTAGGAAATCAATATTTTTTTAGTAAAGTAAATATATGCAGAGGGAGATCCACTGAACTGCTTTAAGCACGAATATACAGAAAATAATCAGGTGTTAAGAAACATCATAGTCCAAACATGAGTGTACAGTCCTATGGAACTACGCAACGCCGTACTTTTAAAAGCAAAGAGCACAGAACACACAATGTTAATTGACACATGTAAGTATAATGTACACAAAGCTTATGTCATGAAAATTAAAACTACAGTGAAAATTCAATTCACTTGATACCAATTTGTTAAAAGTGTGTTAAAAACAATTGCAAAACAATGGACTTTATTGATAAAGTGGTTTTGCAAAAAACACTGCAAAAGGATATGTTCACAAAAGAAAGAAAGTGTGAGCCATTATTATATGAGTGAGGATAACTTGGAGGTGTATGATCACTAACATGCATATTGATCTTAGTTGAAAGCCTTTTCATTATTTTCTGAAATTTCACTTACTGACATAGAGGCTTTCAAAAATCAAATACAAGACCTGTGTCTAATGCAGTCAAAAGCAGAGAGAAACATAATCTCTAATGGTACTTTTGACAGTTTTACCCATTTCTAACTGAAAATCAGTGCAATGTACTTAAGAATGGAGCTACTTAGATGTGCTTGAAATTAGCATGCTTCTTAATTAAAGAAATCCCTTTTATGTATGTATCACAGGTAATGGGAACCAAGAGAGTACTTACAGTAGGTTCATAAAAGGAAAATCTTGTTATATTCCAATCATTTATCAGCTGCTTTCCACCCTAAAGCTTGATGTTTTGTTCCTATTATCTTTATTCTGCAGGAAAAAAAAACCAAAAACACAAACCTGTCCATGTATATTTATGTTAAACATTTTTGCTGAAATTTCCTAAAGAGCATAAGGGAGTTGAATTCAATCAGAGGTGGATGTCTAATGTCTTCAAATCCTTTTTGAAACCCTATTTTTAAATGTCTAATCCTTTTGCTGAATATAAATCTTGACTGACTGGTATCCTGTGGCAGGAATTTTTCATAGGTTCCTTTCTTCATTGCCTTTCTTAAAAAAATATAACATGTATATATGTGTATATATATTATACACATACATTTAATTCTAGTAGAAGAGAAAGATGAAAAAGAAAATATTTCCATGGCAAACAGAGGGAGGGAAAACTATTTTGGTACCATTTTATTTTTCTATTTATATTTGTATCTAATGGACAGTGTTTCCCTTATCAAGTCAAGAAAAGAAATAACAAAAGACTATAAAGGCGAAATGATGTATGTTTTGCTCCTTCTTATTAAGTTTATGGATACAAAGTTGCCATGGCGACTTCACTTTTGCATAAGGTGTGATAGATTTGAATGTAACAGAAAGTACATGCCAACAGCCAAAGCAATTGTCAGATATTCAGGTGATGGAGTCTCCTTTGGAAACAGTTACTGTATATAGTGCAGATACATACTTCACTTCTCCTGACAAGAGCTGCTGACAGGAGCAACCCCATCCTTCGGCTGACAAACTGGAATAGGGCACTGTTTCCCAGCCTTAGCTGAAATGATGGCACACCTTTGTAGTGAGAGCATTACAGAACACACATTACTTAAGGGGTTTCACGTGGGTACATGCATCCATATACAGGCAAAAAGAATGTGTCTTACTTTAAAACCTGAGAGCACATCGGCACTTTTCAAATTGGTATGCCAAATTAACTTCTGTTGTGACCTTGTTCGTTCCTATTAGCTACATATTAGACAAGAATCCCATGGCACCTTGACAAGGGCTTTTGTTTCTATTATGCTGTTATTGAATCCTATGAGTGATGGATGAGAACGATGCATGTCTGAATAAGCAGGGGGAATCACCCTAATGAATTATCTTCTGCATTGTGATACACCATGGATGAAACAACTTACCTGCTCTGTATCAACTGATGTAACTGCTTCATTTCAACTACTTTTCATAGCTGTCATCACTTAGAAAGGCTGGTGTTTACAGCTCTCACAGGAAGAAATCTACCTGACAAATGGTGTTGGAGGTTTGAAGCTTAATGGTAGCAAAGCAGAGCTGTAAGAATGTGAATATCAGTCAAATACAGCCCTGGGACCCCATTAAGATTCCAGCTTTTCTCTACATTTGGATTTATTTGGTTTTGTGGTAGTTTTCCTTATGTCAAATCAGCTCACTGCAGCATCTTGTCAGCAATCACAGCCTATTAGATTTAGTCAGATAGTCTAATTGAACTCATTCTCCCCAAGATTTTCTGGTCACTTTAATGCCATTTTGATACTGATGCTAATTTTGTCATATATGATGTGACTAGAGCTATAAACAAGCTTGGGTTTGTTTCAGTTTGGTGGTTTGGTTTTTATTTTTCTTTAAAATCATGTTTGTTTACAAGCAATTTATTCTGCAAACACATTTTATTTCCTGTGATCTAAGTCTATCCTTCCCTGTGTGTTTGCAGTCTGTTTTTCAATATGTTGTCCCTGTTTGCACATTTCCCTCTTTGTTGACAATTAACCCTGTTGTCAACAAAATGAAATAGTTCTTCTGACATAAATTATTTACAAATCTCAGTTATACCCAAAATAATCACTCATGGCTTGTCAACATTGTATGTGGTTTACAAAAGACAATTATTTGAAAAATATGCTACAAAAAAAGTCATTTCAAAAAATGGAACACAAATGGCTTTTAAACAGAAGGCAGCAAGGATTTGAGGAGTCGTTTGTGTATTTAAGGAACAGTTGGAAATAATAAGAAAAAATGAAAATATACATTAAATTATACATGCATATAGCCATTTAATGAAAATTTAGGTCTCACCAGGGTCTTGTGAGACATTGCTGAGCTAGGCTGTCTCAAGACAATGCTGGGCATCCCAGCCAAAGGAAGACAAGGAAGTCATTACTTAAATTCACAACTGATATAAGAAGCCCAGCTCCACTGACTTGGATGAGATTTCATCCTTCACATCGACAGAACTTTTAGTGTACTCCTAAGTGTTGGTCATTTTCTGGGTAAGAAGGAATGCAGTATTCAGTTCTCCCGTATGGTGACTGTGTCCTTATTGGGAAAAGTTTGATAGACAATACAAAGCAGGAATGGAATCAGGAGACCCTTACATATAGTGTTTTAAAATCATGCCAAGGACTACAAGTTTTGGAACAGTTTTTTTAAAAGATGCTAAAAATATTCTATACTGGGAACTTTGTACTCTCTGTGATCAACAAGGTGATAAAAAAGCTTATTCAAGCATCTTCTAAATTCTGTAGAATCCCTGTTCATGAGACATACCATAAGGACATTGTGGACAATAACATTGCCCATGCATACTGTTCATGGAGCTAGTCATAATTAAAGTCAGAAACACTGCACTTTTCATCTCCTATCAATGGAGAAAACAATTGTTGGCATCAGGGGGTGAGTTTTATTTGCCCTCCTTTGTTCATTATGTGCTATTTTATTTTTATTACTTTTTATTTAGTGCAACATGAGAAAAAATGCTTTCTGTTAACTTGTAATTTTACTCTTTAAAAAAAAAAACAGAAAAAAAAACCTTGTTCTGCTTCTAGGTCAGTACTTAATTTTTATGTTCTGAACATGAACTGATCCTGTCTACTTTATACCCACATAAGTCTCAGTGCTATGAAAAACTGTGTGTATAACTGTGATGAATGCTTGAAGAACAGGAAAGTTCCTTTAGTGCATTCTTTTGGAAATTATTTGTACATAAGCATCTCACCATTTCACTGGATATAGCCTACTTTGAAAACCCTCTTTTTTCAGAAACTACCTATTGGAAATCAGACATGAAAACTTTTAATATCTGACTATCTGCTGTAATTTGTACCTGGTAGCCTGATGAGCTGGAAATGCTTCCACAGAATAGTCAAGACTGCAGAATTATTCATCTGACCATGACATGACATGGAAATAAGTGGTCCAGTAGGAGGAATTCTAGTGCTGAATCATTGGAAATTTGAGATTACTAGTTAGATCTAAATTTTAAAGCTTATACTTAGTTGAAGAAAGAATATAGTCATATCACAAATAAGTATAAAATTGTAATGGAGATATAAATGCCCTTAGCTGAACTTTTACATGAGAAAGAAGAAACTCATAACTCTGTCAGTACTAGATAAACTATTCCAGAAAGTGAAGATATAGTTCTGACTTGGAGAGAAAATGCAATTATGAGGAGATTCAGTAAAAATTTTGATACCTGCTGTTATGATGGTGCTCTTACAAGATTTGCTGCTGGCTGCCAAGTACAGAAAGAGCTGAAGATTTAGATTCTGTCCTGTCCTGCAGGCTACTATGGAGACATGGAAAGCAAATGGAAATACCCTAATTGCTGGAAAGATGTGCTTCTGGAATAAAAAGAGATTTCTTAGAACTTGAAGACAAAACAGCAATATTGTTTGTATGCAATGATAGTGAGAACAACAGTGGTATGCAAATACATTGTGGAAAAATTAGGTCATTTTCATAAGGATTTGAACACCTTGTAACACAGCCGTTTTGGAAATGTGTTCATTTCTAACCATCTTCAACTTCGTACCCTCAACTTCTTGAAGAAAAAATTGTTTACCACGCCATGTATTCTGTGAAATTTATGTCATATTGTATGTGAGCCACACACTGTAAAATTATATTGCAACTGTGAAAATGCCAAAAATCAAATACTCATTTCATTACAGATGAGCACTACTGAAATACTGCAATTCACATACATATTGTCTTAACATATTAAAACATTCATTGTGAAGCCCTTCAATATTTGCACAAAGCCCTCCCTAGTTAGTAAGGTTTGGAGAGCTATTATTATACAACTATAAATTATTACTAGGATAATTTGCTGTTCTCCTACCTCTGACTACTCCCTTCTCCTTCTACTGGAAACAGACAGACAGAATAACAACCTCATGACCAGCATACAGCACAGAATGGATATTGACAAACCTTAAATTTTGGGGATAAAAAGCAAAAAAACAGCTGAGAGGAACCCATATTTTCACTTCACCTGAAAAGGAATTTTGCTTTGATACTGCTAAGATCTGAAACCTTTGGTAATTATTCTTTAATTAAAATGTAATTTTTTGTTTCTAGAGATTTTAATGTGAATATTGAATTATATTCAAGTTTAAAAAGGGTGTTAAAAGGTGAAAATTGAGTTCTGAGTTGGAAGATCATAATTGCTCATATTTTATCTTTAACTAGACATGAATATTGGCATTTGCTTAAAGGCAGGTTTGTCCAGTTGAAGTTCATTGGTTTCAGCTTGCTAAGCATGGGTTTCATTATGATCTAAAAGAACCAGCAGTAGACAATATCAGAGTATTGCAGGATATGAGACAAATCAGTGTATCAAAAAATCAGAAAAAAATCCAGGGTTTATTGTTATCATTAGAGAAATTTATTGTTTCTCGAGCTTAAGAAAAAATAATGTGTCAACAAACAGTATTAGTGAAGCATTTGACTGAAAACTGTTTTAAACTGGTGTCGTTCATCCAGTCTAGGTTAAAAACAACACACAGATACAGAGAAACTGCCATGAGCCACATCATATTTTTGCAAGACTAGCAAAAGAGGTGATGGGAAGATACCTTCATCTTTCTTCACAGCAACTAATACGTATGTTAATTCACAGGAAGCCAGACCATGCCTGGTTGGTTCTTACCATAAGGGACTTCATAGTAACATCAGAATTGATTTTAGTTGACTAAAGGCTGAAGTGGGACATTGCATGAGCACATACATTTGTTTTTAGTATGCCTGTGCAGTGCAACTGTAGAATCAATATTTACTGAAGCTGACAGTCTAGTGTTGACAATTTGACTTAAGCTGTTTGTGCCATGAAAACTGAAATCCTTGAGCAGTAGTTGTGTTTTGAATACTCAAAATCAGTGCAGGGCAACCTTCTCTTTTGTTATACCATTCACAGGAGGAGGAAGGCAGTGAGTCAAGGAATGTCACAGTTTTCAACCATTGACCTTTTGAGGAAACGAGTGGGCATACACGTACAGAAATGGAGAAGAGCCTTTAAGCTAAGAGGTTAATTGAAAAGTAAACTTTTTCTTCTGAAAGTCTATTCATATCCATACCTGATCTCCCTGGACTGCACAATCTTCTCTGTCCCTCTTACCTTTGCAGGTACATAAGAAGAAATACAGCAATCCAGGGAAGACATAACAATGGAGATTTCTGCTTATTTTTCTGATTCCACTCTCCTGAAGTCAGGGCCAGGCTTACACCACAAAACAGGCACAAATTTCACTCAGCCATGTCCACTACCTTAGCCCTGAGCAAATTATTTTGTGAAAGAGCTTCCAGCAAAGGGAGAGCCCTTCTCAAAAGTCAGTACTTCCCTGTTTACATTTCTCAGGGCTTTTGTATCCCACTGTTGTGCGTTTTTTCCCCTGAATCCCATGGGACAAGAGCAAAAGTTCCATTTAAAACAAAGAGAAACAATCAGCGATTGCCAGAATTTGTTTAAAAAGGTAGGCTGCTCCTATTGTGTCAAGGAGTAACTCTTCTCAGTGAAATTTTAGGAGAAAATGCAAAGTTGTTTTTGTGGATGAGGGAAAGTTGTATGCTAATTTTAGATGTTAATTTTGTGTAAACATATTACTGTTCCGTTAAAGAAATTTAAGTATCAAAAAAAGTCATCCATGTGACTGAATTGCAAACATTATCTTTTAAGTTTTTTCCACATTTTATATTCATATAAATTAATTATTTTTAACATGATCTGCAAGCTAATTCCAGAACCAAATCATTAGGGATATATGATGTTAATGCATACATGTTAATAGATATATTTAATCAATTACTTGGTGAGTGTTTTATTACACATATAAGCTTGAAAACAAAATGTTCTGCAGACCAAGCTGTTCTGATCTAACACTATAAAAAGTAATGCTAATGTAAATCTGTCTGCTTTTGGCTAGCAATACATTTCACTACTTTTCTTTCTATTCTATTTTTTTATAAACTAAGAAATCAAATTTAAGTTGAAAAGTTTTTCATCAAGCATGAGTTATTCTGCATTTCTTTTCAGCAATATAAGGTAATATAAAGCCAATTTATTCTAGAGCAAGAAGACATAACTTTTCAGCAAAACTACTGTGCAGCAGAAAACAGAAAATTTGTCTTACTACTTTTCAGATTCCAACTACTTTTTCTATTTCTCAACTACTTTTTGAAAATGCTTAATAAGGTAGATACCATGTAGGAATAGGGCATACAAAGAAAGTCCATGTTCTTTCATTTTGTCACCTTATCTATTCATGCCAGGAGGAGTATTCTCAGTATAGTCAGGGGCATTTTATGCAATATTTCCCAAAAATAACCATTACAAGTATGCAAGCTTTTTATAGATTGCTAGGTGGATAGCCCCCACAGTTTCCATAAGCTAGTTGTGTGCAATTTCAAAGCAAATTTTATAGCCAAAGCAGAACTGATACACTGCTACTGTTAACATCGTACCTGCTGCCACCGAAATTGCCAACACTATGCCAACTACTATAACACATTAGTGAGATTAAATTATGCTTCTATCAACAGTACTGATAGAAATTTGGTAGAATGTTACATTTGTATAGCACAATATGCTATGATATTAATATGACCCCTATAGAGCTTCGGAAAGTCTAGTCATGACAGTGGCTAAAACTCATAATGTTATTTGAAAAGACAAAACCCCCAAATAAATAAAAAGCTAATAAAGCTAAATAACAGAGATGAAACACATGCAACAGGCTAATATATATATATATATTGTCAACATCAAAAGAAGATTTATTAACTTCATTATCGATTTTCTGTCAATATTCCTGACATTTCAGGCTCATAAGGAGAAAAATACATACAACTTCAATTTTTACAAGGTATTCATCAGTGCAGAATTTTGCTTCAATCACATTAGGGACAAGACCTTATAGTAAAGAGAGCTGCTTGAACAATTTTAATTTCTCAATTGCCATTGCTTCTCATTTTCTTCTCCTTTCTCTTCTGAGGTAATATGTGGCATGCCACTCTAAGATTCACTTGCTTTTCTTAAATAACAACTCCATCTTCTTCATATAAAGTTAATTATTTTGTTAATCTGCATGGGTTTTTTGTTGTCTCTTTGCAGGTTGCTGCAGTTTAACCCAGGTAGGCAGTTTAGCACCACACAGCTGCTCACTCACTCCCCTACAGTGGGATGGAGGAGAGAATCAGAAGGGTGAAAGTGAGTAAAACTGAGGGGTTTTCCAATGTAGTGATGACTGAGGACAATAAATGCCATAACTAACCCTTCCTCATTCTTCCCCGTAGCTTTCATCGCTGAGCACGGTGTCCTGTGGTAGGGAATGTCCTTTTGGTCCACTGGGGTCAGCTGTTCCAGCTGTGTTGCCTCCCAGCCTACTCACTGGTGGGTCAATGTCAGAAGCAGCAAAGGCCTTTGCTTTAGCACTGTGTAGGCACTGTTCAGCAATAACTAAAACATTCCTAATTTATCAACACTATTTACAATACAAATTCAAAACAGCACCATAAGAGCTACTATGAAAAACATTGACTCTATCCCAGTCAAAACAGGTAGGCAAGTGCAATCATATTCAAAATGAAGTGTAAAAGAATACAATGCATTCTGGTTTTACTGTCAATTTAATAGTAAATATCAAAGTAAATGTTACATCTGTGTATGGGCAAGCATAGTAAATGATGCTAGGTTAAGCATATATCAGTTTGGTACATGTTGGGTATTCTCTTTAGCATCTAATAAAATAGCAAAGATCTTTAGATTTTCCTGTATTAAGCATGCTATGTTGCATATTTTTTACCCAGACACTACAATGGTCCCACTTACAGCCAATGCCAACCCACTTTTAAGCCCCAAGGTTTATTTAAAACAAAAATAATAAAAAAAAAATTAAAAAAATTCCTAATCCTAGCACTAGATGGCAGTAAAAGTGCAACGCTGAACATTTGCATCCGAAGTCGGTAAACCTAAGGGGAAACTTCGAGGCAAGAGAAGGGCTGTCACTGGGAGCCAGCTTGCCCTCAAAGGTTAGCCAGAAGCAGGATATGGTATATCCTGCCGAATTGCTACGTAATATCAAAACTTAAATCAAATAGGTAAACAAAAACAGCGTTGAAGGGGACAGAGTAATGGGAAGGTTTAAATAATTTGAAACACTGGGAAAAATTGACTTCGTATGGTTTACTTAAATCTGCCAAAACAGCAGATCAGTGATCTGCAAAAGGAAGATGTAAAGGCAAGTGTCCTACTAGTGTGCCAAAAATATTATTCATCTCCATGAAAAGCTCTAAGAAAGCAGCAGGAGAAAAGCAGTCTGCAGCAGATTTTTTTATTTCATTACCAAATGGAATCGTATTAAATCTCTGAAATTAATCGTGTGATGAGTTGTATTCCATTACTTTTAAAGTGATTGGGTCCACACACTCTGTGAGAATGCACTGTTAAAAAGAAGAACAAGTTTCCTGCCTTCCTTTTTTTTTTCTTTCTTTTTTTTTTTTTTAAGACTGGAAAATTGTATCCCTTCCAGCAGAATGTATGAACCCCTCTTCTGAGGGGTTCAGCCTGATAGTACCCATTTGCAGCATCCAGTTTGTTGCTGCAGTGCTATAATAGCTCAATTGTTGTAACAGTCAGACTGCTTTGTAAACACCTAAATCTGTAATGGAGAGGGAGGGGAAAGATGTAGAATTATACGAAGAAATTCATATCCAAGACCTTCCTATGGGGACAGTTGTAAACTATTTATTGGAAGTATGCCAAAGAAGGCACTGGAGTGGCATCCAATTCAAGTAAGCTTAAAATAAACCTTTAACGGCTCTCATCTTGTTGCACATTGAATCAACAGAGTGAACTGGATTTAGAACTGCAAACTAAAACTGACTCAGGCTTTTACAGCAGTTTCATAATTGTTATTTTTAGTGACCTAAGTGACTGGTGCTATGCTAGGATACTTATTACAGAAAGAGGAAGCACACTTTCCATCTTCAATCCCATTCAAGGTATACCAAACCTTTTGGAAAATATTCCGAAGCCTTTAAAGCTCCAGGATACAGATAACATCCATCTTTCTCAAAGGCTGAAAGCATGAAGAACTTCTTTATATCCTTCTGACTGTAAAATAAACCTATAGATAAAAATCAGAAAGCTCAAAATCAAAATTTGGTAGGGGAGTTTGCATTTATTTTTTGTACTGTATGTTATCTTATTGTCTTAGAAACTTCTCTCAAAAAAAAAAAGTGTTCCTTTTTATTACTTCAGTTAAAGTTTTCCTTCTTTGAACATAGTGTCTAACCCTTTTTAGGATATATTTGCATACTGTAACAGTATATGGCTCTGGGTTTGACGGAGGCAAACATGCATAAGATAAAGTTTTGAAGCTTGTAAGTATTGAATTATTAAGGGTCTAAACACTAGTAAATGCACTGAATGTTTATGTTCTTTCTTCTGGGAAAAAAAGCTTCTTTTTCTACCAAACATTAGAAAATAGAAGCTGCGCTATCAGCATGCTTATAAACACCTTTTCCATCTTCGTCTTACACACCATTCCTTTATGATACCAAAAATATTGCAACAAGAAAGTACTTATATTTTATACCCAACCCTCCACACATGGTTTCCTTAAGGGAATACCTGAAGTAGCCAAAGAGACAACCAACTTTATTTTTTCTGTCTGTCACCAAACTGATGTATAAATTTTGGATCCTAGCAGATACACGCTCACCTGAGTCACAAAAGCAACAATATTGGTGAAAATACCTTCTTCCATCATATTCTAGGCAGGGGAATGGAACCATCCATTTCTGAGAGCAGGACTTAAGTGACCAATCCATCATGACCAGATCATTTCCATATATTCTGTGTGGGAAAAGCTAAGCAGATGTATGTATGATAGAACATTTTGGACAAGAAAGGCTTCAGAAAAAAAAAGTTTATTCTGAGTCTAGAATTTTTCCCTCTTTCTATTATTTTAACATTGGGGGGGGGGGCACTATCCCATACATATCACTGTAAAATCAAATTATTCTCACAGATCAAGGAGTTGTCATTTATGATCTGCTGCTACACAGAAGTCTTCCAGATAGTCTAATTCAAGTGATTTCTTTAGAAATGTGCACCTCAAACTGAAGTGATCACGAAACAGGACACAATCTTTATGGTTTGGAGCATGTGATCCATCAAGGTTAGTTATGAAACCTACTTCATTGATTGTTACTCTGTCTTAGAAGTATTTCATGTTGGACATGTGCCAATAGATTCATCAGGCAGGAAAGGTAAAAATGAGGCTCTGGACTTGATTAATCTCAGTCTTCTTTCTGCAGGACTTCAGTTTGCAAAGAAATCTGATTTATCTTAATTATCCTCCAAAACCTTTTGCAAGCCTTCACTTCTAAACTGAGTCATTTCTGGTTTCCATGAGCTGTCACTCTTGTGCCACATACATCTGTCTAGGCAAACCCATATTATTTTTGGAAAAAACATTTCATGAAAATTCTGGGATTTAAGCTGCAGCAATGTATCCTAAAAATCAGTGTCCCTTTAGGCAGTGAGTGCATGAGCATTTTGCAGCATTAAGAACTCATTGCAGCTTATAGTGACAACAGTATTTACTTATTTAGTCTCCTCCCCTATGTATAGCTTCAAATAATTAGTGTCACATACTGGAATATAGGCTGTTTTCCAAAGAAACTCAATATTTAAAACTACGGTTTGGTTTGTTAGTTTCCCTTTTACAACTAGAATAATTATTTAGAAAAGGAGAAAGAGGATAAAAAAAGAGAGAAAAGTAGATTTCAGCTTATTATTTGTGAAACTGGGACTTTTGTCTTTGAGGTAGAATTTGTTTGCAGAGGATATCTACACTTCTTGGTTGCCTCTGCAGGACTGAGGTAAGTATAAATGCTGAGCTTCCACTGCTAGGGCACAACTAGTAACTTTCAACTACTAAACTCAGGCTTCAAACATCTCTCAAACTAGCCTTTTCCTCCTCTGTCTTCTGGTCGTTAGTGGTATTTCTTCAAAACCAGAATATTCTCCCTCCATAGGTGTACATTATGGGTGTTCTGCTATCTTTGACCAAATCGTCTGGAGTATTAGTATAAAGAAATCTGTAATTAGATGGGGGCATCCTTGCCCTGCCTGTGCAGTAGACACTGGAGGATTTTAATGGCACCACTCCCTATGTGAGGAATAATTGCTGTCACAGGAGATCACTCTCCATTAAATGTAGTTTACAAAAGCAAAGTAAACACGGATGACCCAAATGACTGCCACCCTTGTGTGCTCAATAAATTACTGGCTTTACTGACTGGATTAACTTAAGCCTTCAGGTACAGGAAAAAAAAAAAAAAAAAAAAAGAAAGAAAAGTCATTGAATCTCCCTGAAAATCTTCCATTGCAGGGTTTTTACATTTGAGCACAGGATGCTCTCCAAAAGTCATGTTAGGGTTATTGTAAGCATCTCTGGAGAGAGAACATTTTACTTGTTTGAGTGGAAGAGTAGTCCTATTCTTCCTCTAATAAAACTTTTATAATACAGGATTTCACAACAGAAAGGCATTCTTGATCCCCAGAGTATTCTGAATATCCCCTTCAGCTTTTGCTTTTATTCTTCGCCAACCCATCTTCACCTAAGCCTGTGCAAAGCCTATCTTAACAGTTAACATCTATCTGTAGGTAACTATTAATACGAACATTCATTATTTAGGCTAAAAAAGTAATTTTCTTCAGTTTTGATTGGTTTTCTTTGGGTTGTTTGGGGTTCTTTTTTATGGTTTTTGTTTGTTTGTTTTGTTTGTTGGGTTGGGGTTTTTGGGGAGTTCCCCGTTCCCCCCCCCTGCCCCCCCCCCCCCTTTTGTGTTTTGTTTTTTCTTGATTAGTTTTTTTCCAAGCTACACTGTGGCAGAAGATTGGTTGATATGCCTTTGGAATTAGGGAATTCTTATTTCAAAAATAGCATTTATACAAAGCAAGGCAGAATGAACAGCTGGTTTAATATTTATCTGAACCTTTATATTATTCCAGAAAACTGTTAACTATTTTTTTTGAACTAAATAAGATATGAAATAGCAGATAAAATTTGAGCACTAAAAAAATGAAAACATTTTGAATAACACATCTTCCACAACACAGATTTTTACATGTATTGCAGGTCTATTTTGACAGATCTATGATCTTCCATTATATGTTAAAGCTTTATTCAAAGGTTTTTTAGGGTAAGATACTTTGCAGGCTATAACAGACCAAATGATGGACATCAAATACCTTTGTGTATGTTACATCTAAAGCACTCAGACAGTGATCCATCAAGGATATAATAAAAAAATAAGGAGGGAATACAGTCAGTATGCTCAGATATCTCAAACTTTAGCCTACTTTTAATGTGAGTATAAGATTTTTGGGGGGTTGGTTTTGGTTTGGGTTTTTCTGATTGTTTTTTTTTTTTTACATTTTGAGAAGTTGAGTTATAGCCATCATTATAAATTTTGAAATGCCTTCAGTCTGACTGAACTGCCAAGGCCCAAATGGTCTTTAAGAATATGTAAATATATCAAAATTGCTATAATGAGTCAAGCCTCTGTCTATTTATCTCATCTGCAATAGTCAGAATTGAATACATTAGAAAAAGACACTAAAATCTCTATCGAAAAATCTGCCTACAGGGAAAATTTCTTTTGAATTCTTATTAGATAGTGCCTAGCTTATATCTGAATGCATGAAGATTTATAGCCCTCACTTTTTAATCCAGACTAATGCAACTTGACTCCTACTTAACTCTTGGCCTTGCTTATGCCTTGGGGCAATACGTTCAATGGGTTTATTATGCAGTAGGTAACACTTTTTTTTTCCTTTTATTATTTTAAATATATTAAATAGAAAATGAAAATGTTGTTATGAATCACCATTTCCCCTACTCTGAGACTTCCTTAGATTTTCATTAATCTGGTCACTAGATAGTTGTACATTAACAATATTTTGTGGTCCACAACTACTAATTTCAGAATTTTCACAACTCTAATGAATAATGACATAGTGTTTTCTTATAATCCTCCTTCATTACATTTAAGGGGCTTCAATGTTGAAAAAATGACAGGTGGCAGCCAATAAGCAGAGATGCTATACCATGTTTCTTCTGTAGGTTTCTACGCTCCAAGCTAAAACTGGGAATACTCCCTGCTATCCTGGTTCAGTACCTGAGAGACTAAAAGGGACAAGTGAATGCCTTTATAATTAACACCATGCCCAATCTCAACTGTAGGCTTACTTGATAGCTGTCTAAGGGCCAAGTTAAAGAACAGAAGTCTGACATTAAAAGCATTATGCTTCCTAAAACAGCCAAGAAAAACTGGGCAGACTGTTCTTAATTTAGTATCTACTCACAGCTTGTATATAAATCCAGATAGAACATTTCTCTCTAATACTTCCAAATACTTTACAGTTCCTTTAGCTTTCTGTGTAAGAAATCTAGAGAACTTAAACACTAACAAAAGATTTGGTTATGTTTCAGTAGCTGGACACTCCATTACTTATCTTTGCATGAATAATGTGCATGTTTATATCACTCTCTGGCTCAAGTTGCTAGACAAGGTTTATGAGTCTTACTTTTAAAGAAAGATGGGAGCATGTCTTTCTGCAACTGATTTAATAAAAAAAAAAAAAGAAGCAATTTGTTCCTTCCATGTATACAAAGAATAAAAATAGCAGATAAGTTTCCCCAGTTAAGTTCAATGCTAAGTTCCACTTATCACCTTTCCAAGACAACATCACTGGTTTTGACTTTATGACAAGTATATAATTTTTGAACTCTGAGTTCTCTGCTCTCTGATATTTCAAAGATAAATGCCAGTCAAACACTGCTGCTGAACACTTACTCTACCTACTGCATGTCTGGAACCAAGGCCACTATTGTTTCAGTAGCGCGAAGGCAATATGCAAATAATTTTCTTTTGTTTAAGTGCTGAGAATTTGGGATATGCTTATGTCACAGCCAAATATAAAAACAATATGTTGTTTCTGAGTATATTCCTCTGCTGTCTTTTTTCAAATTGTTACCTTCTCCCTAAAAACTCCCTGAGCTGTTTGTACAACATTTAACAAAAAGAGGTCTTAGTGGCTGCAGTAAGAAAACCAAATAATTGGTACACAAAGTAGTGAAAGATAAAACATTAGGTCCTTGCTTCCACAGCTCCACTGCTCAATATATGGTGAGATGTAAGGTAAAGCAATGACTTAAATAAGGCTTTAATACTTTTAACTATGCACACCAATGACCTAATTGGAAGATGAAAAAAGGAAGAGTAGCATCTTTCAATAATCCAAATATATGTTTCATATCCTTCTAAACCAAACTTTTAGTTTTTATTTCGTTGGTTGGTTGGTTTTTCTGTTTACTTTTCCATGTTTTCAGTAGCTTCAATTTGCACACACACACATACATGTGCATATATTTAACAGAGAGTCCAAGGTACAGTGATTATTCAACACATTTTTTTCTGTCTTTTACCAGAAGCTGTAGCAGGTGATGCTAAAACTTGCAATACTTCCTCCCCTGTCTCTGAGGGGTATTGAGCAGATTAATTAGTTCATGTCTGTACAGCACTTCGAAAGCACTCAGTGCTATATAATTAGTCCTATATATTACTAGGATAGCCTTGAATATCTTCAGTGACTCTGCTTCACCAATTTCCCTTGGCAAATTATGTCACTCCCTAATTGACCTTGGTCTTTGAAGTATTTTCTCAATGTCTAATTTAATTTTCACATTTCCTGGATTTTGTTCATGACACAATGGTTGGCTGAAAAATTTCACCTGTTTGAAAGATAAATTCCAAATGAGAAATACTCACTGAACAACTGATTAACTTTAGCCAGGAGGAACTTAAATAGCAATTTTAAAAGTTTTTCTTGTAACAAGTATCAAAATAATCTTAAATATAGATTTTTAAAAGTAGACAGAGGAGATCCTGTGAATAATTTATCAAAAATCTAACACTCTTATGAAATTAAAGTTCTACCATATTTTTGCCAAACTGCTTGCAAGTTATAGAAGGTTAGCTTAGTTCCGTACTTTGACATGCTTCCTCAGCATTTTTTTCATCCATTCTCAATGTACTTATTAATTGTCTTACAGTGCAAGTACTTAATCACCTTCACCTCACTTGTTTGATAATTTGAGGCATTTTTTTTGGTGGAAATGTCTTTATGATCATTATATATACTGTGTATTCATATGCAAATAGGAATGCAAGTAATTATACAGTCAAATAAGTTTACAGTCATTTAGTACTGGATTGCAACAGATGTGACAATTTATTGGCTGAAAATCTGACTGGCAGTGAAATGGGCAACCTCAGAAAGGCAGAAGAGTTGAAGCAGCAGCTCTAGACTGGCATGCAAAATAGAGAGGAAGGAAAGACACCGCTTCCACCTTTATTTCCCATCTTGTCCTTGGTACAAAGGTGTGCAAAAGTGTCCTCCCCTGATAATTGTGAACACAAGAAACAGCAGAAGAGTACTCACTGCTCTCTGGTCTGTTGTCAGGAGGAGACATCCAACTTTGGAAGTTAACTTCCTCCATCCTCATGATGAAGGGCTCCTGGGGCGGGCAGAGGCTGGCTGGAAGGCAGGCCGGGAGGTTTTCTGACGGACCTGCAGTCTGACAAGGCAGCTGTCTCATTTGAGTATTTCCTCCTACTTACTGACTGATGGTCTGATTGAAAATTCTCTTAATAAGCTTTCTCTGCCTGTGAAGCCTGATGCTTTCCACAATCCTTTACTCTTTCCTCCAGATTTTGCCCTGAACATTAGTTCCTGTCAATCTTTCCTGTGTTTCTTCAGCTAACTACTTGCTGTCAAAATCTCACTAAGAAATATAGACAAAATGAATAAATTGAGACATTAACATTTTTCCCCTATGTGAATACTGTGCTTTCTTTTTTTCTTATTTCTCTTTGTTTTTAGAAGGACTTTATAGTTCTTGTCCTTATAGATTCCTTATTTCTCCATGTTTGTAATCATGCATACCACAAGAAGGGAGGAATTTCATCACTTGCCTCAGGCAAACTATAAATAGTACTGATAAAGAGTTGTCATATGGGACAACCCTCAACTGCATAGAAACATGCAGACAGAGAAATTTGATCTAACTACAATTATGAGGTACAACTCAGTACTTTTATCCAGGGAAGGCACCCCGATCTTCCTGGAATTTCTGCACATACTTCTTCGTTTTAATGTAGTTCTAGAAAAGGTAACAGAAAATAGTGCAATCATCCTAACCCCTTGACCAGTGCTTGACATGACCTACACCAAAAAGGAATATATTTTCAATTTCAGTTCAGTTAAAGATTTCCACTGCAACTGCAAACATTACATTGGGTCTCTCATAATACAGGCAATATGTGTTTCCCAGTAAGTAGTCTTCACAGAAGTTATTGAGGTTATGGACAGAAGAAAGATCTAGACCCTTCAAAGAGAGCAGCTGTTCAAATGTACGCCCTGATTTCTCAGCTTGAGTGCTGCTGAGATTGAAAGAGCCAGTAAAGCTGTAACAGACAATTTCAGGTGTAATCAAATGTGATGGGGCGTTGTGCTTTAACCCCGGCTGGCAACCCAGCACCACAAAGCCAGTTGCTCACTCCCCCTCACCCAGAGGGACGGGATGGAGGATCAGAAAGGAATGTAAAACTCGAGGGTTGAGACAAGAACAATTTAATAGGTAAAGCAAAAGCCACACACGCAAGCAAAGCAAAGCAAAAAATTAATTCACTGCTTCCCATGGGCAGGCAGGTGTTCAGCTGTCCCCAGGACAGCAGGGCTCCATCATGTGTAATGGTTACTCGGGAAGACAAACACCATAATGCCAAATGTCCCCACCTTCCTTCTTCTTCCCCCCATTTATATATTGAGCATGATGCCATATGGTCTCGAATACCTCTTTGG
>JAVJGJ010000037.1:63508921-63540395 GCA_035590215.1 Microhierax caerulescens | reverse complement strand
GTTTGCCAGGACTGCTGATAAATGATTGAGGGTAGCTTGGTGAGTGCCTTCGCCAGCTCCATCAGTACCCTCAGGTGGGTCCCATCTGGCCCCATAGACTTGTGCATGTCTAGGTGGAGCAGAAGGTCACAAAGCATTTCCTCCTGGACTGTGGGGACTTCATTCTGCTCCTTCTTGTCCCTGTCTTCCAGCTTAGGGGGCTGAGTACCCCAGAGGGTAAGTGGTCTTCCTATTAAAGACTGAGGCAAAGAAAGCATTAATTACCTCAGCTTTTTCCTCATCCTTTGTGCTAATGCTCCCCAACACATCCACTAAAGGATGAAGATTATCCTTGGCCTTTCTTTTGTTTCTAATGTGTTTGTAAGAACATGCTCTGTTATATTTTATGGCAGTGGCCAGCCTGATTTCTAGGGTGGCTTTCACCTCTCTAAACTTCATCGTGCATAACCTCATGACTTCCTTATAGTTCTCCTGAGTTGCCTGCCCCTTATTCCAACGGTAGTAAACTCTCATTTTTTTCCCTGAGTCCCAGCCAAAGCTTTCTGTTCAGCCAGGCTGGCCTTCTGCCCCACCAGCTCATCTTTGGGCACATGGGACAGCCTGCTCCTGCGTCTTTAAGACTTCCTTCTTGAAGAATGTCCAGCCTTCACACAGCTTTTTTTTTTTTTTTCCAAAATCCTTGATGTGTTATTGATATGGGTTACAATCTGGTTCTTTTCAAGTTATAACAGATCATTGCATTCAATAATATATTAATTTTATATAAATAAATACATTTATAAATTACTGCCTTTGGAAAACCAGAATAGTAAAATTATTGTTAGTCTTTTCCTACTATTTTAGCAATTAATTTAAACTTCTACTAAATTAAAACTCTACTAAGTTGATTGTTGTCTAAGTGCTTGGGTAGTTATTTGACAGCTTTTGAATTAGCCTATTAATACTGGTAAAACTCAGAACTGAGAGTTCCTTGCAGGAAACACAGGAAAGAAAAACTTTGCCATGGTAAATAACTGTGAGAAAACTGTCTACTTAGATGTTTAATAATGATGCAGAATAACTGAACAGTCCTAAAGGCACAGGTCCCAGACTGCAGCTAACAGAGGCATCCAACAGATGCAACAGTTTGCACATCAGTGTCTGCGTTCAGCTTTGGGAGCTTATGGACCTTCTGGGGACAAGGTCCAGGATCATTGGCAAATGCCTGGAAACCACCTGAGGAACTTGAGAGGGTGCCTGATGCTGGTAGGTAACGATGAGGTAGGGGGACCTACAAGGGTGCGAGCCTGAGGAAGCTCTAGCACCTTCTAACAAACTCAACCAGCTGCCCTCAACCCAGGGTGGCTGGGACCTTCATTGCACCTGCCCTCTCCTTAGGGAGTGTCAAGTACCCTTTGGCCAGTGCTCAGGTCCAGAGCACAGCCAGCGGGTATAACAATTCGGTCAGAGGGGTGTGAGGAAGAGGTGGCTAAGTTGAATTTGTTCTGTGGTAAGTGTCACATGCAGTGGTGACACACCACAGGAAAGCTTCCCTGTCAGGTGTTAGATTTGGGGAAGAGGCTTCCATTTAGATAGAGCTTCAGATAGTAGAAACATCTGCCCCTGTCACAGGCTGCCTGGGGCCTCTCACTGGTGCTAGGAGACATGGCCCCTGTTCAGCAGGAGGTGGGCTGTCTTGGAGGAGCTGTGCTACTAAATGGAGGAGTTACGGGATGAAGCGAGGAGGCTGCCCCAGAAGATGAAAGGCAGATAGGCAGGATCTCCTCTGTTATGCAGTAGCTTGAAGATGACTGGACCTCAACTGCAGTAATGATATGGGTGGGGAGGGCACGATTCAAAAAATAAGCTCTATCTTGAATCTTTGTGTAGTTAGTCATACCTTTTCAATGTTTGCATCTAAATATTATTTTATCAATGTTGCTACTCTGCCCAGTAACACAAAGAATTTGACTGAAAAAATTAGACACTTTTCTAAATTATTAAAAAACCTCTAGCTGTCTTTAGCCATCTCTTGTGCACTCTGTCTGAAAATGTTCCAGGTTAGTCAGCTGGGAAACATTCTGAAAGTCACCCCCTGAAGGAAATGTTTTTATCATATAGGCACCAAACATTCTGCTTCTAGCTGTTATAAAACTTACTACTTTCTGCAAATTCAAGGGATTAAGGATAAAATATTAGAGATAAGAACATTGATATTTTCTCTCTTAAAATGCAGTTTAGCTGAGTTTTTCTATTTCCATGTACCAAAATGATACAAACATATCTGGCCTTTTCCAAGCCTCCTAAGTTCCAGCGGATTTCTTTTAACAGTATTTATTCATCCAAATATACGTTTATATTCTGTTTCACTACAAAAGCCTCTTCTTGTTGGTCTTTTGAGAACTGCATGTACAAAGGATCATGTAGAAGACATAATTTTACTTACGTGAAAATCCATTTTAGAATCCCAATTTTAATTCAGAATGTTGTTTTTAATAACTCAAAAGAACAAAGGCTCCAAATTTTTCATTTCAGGTAACATACATACATATGTGGAAAAAAAAATGTTTTCACATATACATATGCATGTCTATAAATATACATAAAATTTAGAATATTTATTTGTGATAAACCTCATGGCTACAAAAATCTTATTACATAATAACACAGCTTTTATACTTAGTTACTGATTTTCATTGTTTTTCACCTTGTGCAGTCATTTATAACCTTATGGACTCACAGCCATACAGTTAAACAAGGAAATCAGTAAATGTGATCACAATGGAATGGTCATTTTATGAGATATATATGCTTGAAAGTTTGGGCCATAAATAAACTATCATTAGAGAAAAATAAAAATAAAAATTTGTAATTAAAGTTCTTTTATGGATTGATTACAATCTCCATCCATATATGCAGATGTCATAGAAATCTCTGGAAAAGGATATATTCCATTCATTGATGTTTACCATCAAACAGAAATCTTTTAATTTGCAATTGTGTAATAAAAAATATTTTTTTTCCGTAGTCATAAGGTCATCTCAAATCATAGAATTCTAGAGTCATTTAGGTTGGAAAAGACCTTTTACATCATCAAGCCCAACCGTTAACGCAGAACTGCAAAGGCCATGACTAAACCATGTCCTTAAATACTGCATCTATGCATTTTTTAATGCCTCCAGGGATGGTGATTCTACCACTGTCCTGGGAAGCCTCTTCCAATGCTTCACCACCCTTTCCGTGAAAATCTTTTTCTAATATCTAATCTAAACTTCTTCTGGCACAACTTAAGGCCATATCCTTTTGTCCTGTCACTTATCTCGAGAAGAGACCTACCCCCACCTGCCTACTGCCCCCTTTCAGGTAGCTGATGAGAGCAATAACTGTCCCCTGAGCATCCTCTTCTCCAGACTAAACAACCCCAGTTCCTTCAGCTGCTTCTTATAAGAGCTGTTCTCTAGACCCTTCACCAGCTTCATTGCCCTTCCCTGGACATGCTCCAGCATCTCTATGTCCCTCTTGAAGTGAGGGCCCAAAAACTGAACACAGTATTCAAGGTGCAGCCTCACCAGTTGTCTAGTATAGGGGAACAATCACTTCCCTTGACCCGCTGGCCACACTTTTGGATACGCGCCAGGATGTTGTTGTCCCTCTTGGCCACCTGGGGACGCTGCTGGCTCATGTTCAGCCGGCCTCAACCAGCACCCCCAGGTCCTTTTTCACCAGGCATGACCTTAATATGTTTTACTTTGTTTTCGTTTTGGTTTGTTTAAAAACAAATCACCTCATCCAAACAAAACTCCCAAAAACTTCAAAAGACATGCAGGAGAAATAAAATATATTACAGTACCCTAAAAAGTTAATGGTTTTACATTTATCATAGCTAGTGTTTAAGACCTTGAGACTTCTGAGTACAAGACAGCAGCAAAATGAATTTACAAAATAAAAAATAGCACCCAGCATTTTCATCTCGTGTTTTTAATTTGATCTCTACTTTATTGCAGCTTCATTATCTGTAAACGTGCAAGTAAATCTAAGTGCTCCTCTGAAGCTCAAGCAATGTGTTCATATTTCATGTAAAGCAATATTTCCCCACTGAACTGTTCCTGTATTAATAATGCACAGGTTCACTAACTCATCAAGGTCTATAGTTTTATAAGCTCAGTATCATTCAGCTTTGTTGGCTGATACAACTTCAGACATAAAGGATTTTGTCTTGCAGCTGTCAACTGATTACTCCTCTTGCATTTTATATCGTAATAGGCTAAAAAGGAACACACTTCTGAAAAAAAGCCACCAACCTACGGAACAGAAGTGTTGGCTTGATAGCTTTACTACAGGAATAAATAAAACAATTTCTGCATTAAAAAAATATGAATTTGCCTTATCCTCCACACTTTAATATAAGAATGCCACTATTTGATGACGATTCCAATACTACCATAACACTCCTGAATATTTTACATCATTCTTAGATGCTGGTATCTAGCTTTAAATATACTTTCATCATACTAATTTTCTTTATGATGTTGGACAGCTGTGAGGTCCTAACCTTGTTTTTGCAAGACAATTTTTTTTTTTTTGCTAAGTATGTTTTAACTAGAAAAAGAAAATTATTTAAGATCAATAAGCTGTATCAACTTAGTTTTAAACACATATCATAAAGCAAAAAATCGTATCATCTTCACTGTAGGAGATGAAATGTGAGTTAAAACTATACTCTTCAGTCTTGATATGTAGAGTCTGAAAACAGTGTATGTTCATAGGAACCTGGACAGGTAATTATTCTTCTCTTACCAGAAATAATTTACTGTACTGGTCAAACCCAATGAATTTTAAAGAAAAAAACCAACCCAATAATAAAATTTTTGTTCCTTGACCAATATAATGACAAGAATGAAAAAGAAATATTTCAGCAATATTTGCAGGTTTTCATTTGAATTTCTAATCCATCTTCTAAACTTCATGATGAAATAGACCAAAAATATGAAATTTGACCTATAATCTGTATCAAATCAGACACCTGAAAGTTAAAACATTTGTAAAAATGGATTACATTCAGCAAATGTAAATAATCTAATACAGCTCATTGTGACAGTATTTAAAATAACAGATTTATATCACTTATAGGAGTTCCTATTGCTTTAACTATTTCTTACATGTTGCATTATAATAACATGACATATATTTTTAATAATTTAATTTGTTTATTTTAATTTGTACATAATTAAAACACCCCCCTTTTTTTTTAAACTACCTATCTTCTATTAATATTAAAATTTGTCTTCCTCTCATAGTCTGGTAATTTTATTCTGAAAATAGTCATGACAAGATATATGCATTTTCATGAGAAAAAATTGTTATTCCTGATAGTGACATTTTACCTATTTCTACAACACAGTATGTAATGTATGCATACACTGTAGATAACTTCAAAAAAACCCTCACAAACAATATATTTGCAAAAAGCCTTTCTTCTTATATGAAACTTGACCACCTTTTATCTTAAAATATCATGGTACAAACATACAAGCACATCTGTAATGCTGGTAATTGAAATTCTGCTGAAACAGACAAGATATTCAAGTCTACACTGGAAAACCACTCTGCACATTTGCAGTCTCTCACCTTGCAGTCACAAGTTATCAGGTGCCAGCTGTGGTATAAAGAGATTGCTGTGAATTGTACTAGGCATAAGCACTTGCCATTTAGTACCAGCAGCACTGTGAAATAGACTGTGACCCTAGATCTTCATGGCAGTCAGTTTCACATGATTTATTGTACTATATGAAAAGTTTGCTTTTATTCATGTAGAGAGAAAAAAAAAAAAGGTCTGACATCTAATTGAGGTGCCTCATAAGTGCTGTAACTAACAAATTTTCACTCCAGAGATTTCCTTAAGTGTTAAAACACACAGGATGGCCCTCAACCAGTAAACTTAAAACAGTGGCATCAACATCAGCCTGAAGTTCTAAACTTAGAACCTAGTTTTGCCTACTTTAGATATGATAATCCATGAGTATCAGAAAACAGAATTAAATCTATTCAAAAGCAAAATGAAATAGTCAATTTTCAGTTTTTAAAATATTGCAATAGCTATGATTCATATGAACAATAGATCTCATAAGAAAATCATTTTTATTTTTAGATTTGAATTATACTATTGATTTTATGAACATTAAAAACATAAATAAAAAAATATCCTAATTTTAAAAAGGAGTTTTTTAAACTTTAAGCTGTAATACTGCTGGGAGTATCACCACATATTAGTACTGTTAAAGACAGTAAAATACAGTAGTGACGATTAACATAAAAAGGAATAAGAGTTGAGATGATACAAGACAGATTGACAGTCAGAACTGATAACACATCAGCAGCTTAAAATATATTCAATTTAATTCTACAGAAGTAAAAAATGTGCTCCCCGTTTGCAGGCATATCTATAAGGCAAAATTCAGAAGTGATATTTTCAAAATACTCTTTGAGGGGGTTCTCTATGGAAAATGGACAATTAATTTTTGGTGGGAAGGTTTTGCAATATGTCTATAATATAGAAGATTAAAATTTGCAATGTCACATGTGAGGACTCTAACAACACAGGAGAGACAGCAAGAGGAGCAAGGAGGCAGGAGTAAGAAAGGAAAGGTTTTAGAACATGATTCTGTAGAAACATGAGAATTAATAGCTGGAAAGGATGGCTGCATTCCAAACAGTTGTCTTAACATTAAGATTTTGTGTTAAGGTACCTACTGAATTGCCCTATCATAAATAGCTTTAGTTCCATCACAGAATATCTGAAGATAATAAATCTGGAGGTTTACTGTACATAAATCATCCAGGCACCACACTTTTCCCTGACATCCATGTGATCAAGTAGTCCTGCAATTTTTCAAATATAGCGTATTCATTTGGATTTCTCCTGAAGTCTACTGAATGTCTGCAGCACAGGATATATTTGTGACATGAATGGAAATAATATCACATTCATAGGACACGGGTCACCTCAGCCACTTTTAAAGCCTGTAGTCATTCCTCTGTAAAAATACTCCAATGTATTTTAACACCACAGGAATTTAATTGTGGTTTTAATTTAATTTTTAATAATTTAATAAAAAAATAATTTTACATTGACTTAGAGATCACTTAACTTTTTTACCCAAAGAAATCTTAAACCACCTCCTTTTAATGTTATTTCATGAAAAAATATGCATCAGGAGTTTTTTCTTCCTTTTCTCAATTTTATTCAATTCCTATCTCAACTTTCAGTGGCTACTGGTTTATATTGTAAAATACTAACAGTAGGTCACCGTAAATGGGACACTTCTTGCATTTGTGAACAAACTCTGTGGAACTTTTAATGAGCTTAATGTTAAGTATGCAATTGAAGTGCTTTGCAACCTGAATGAAGAGTAAAGTGAAATAAGCAAAAACTTCATCATAACTGATAAAACTAAATTAATGCGGGCTGCTAAAATCAAATAGAAATAAATTTAATAGACCTAGAAAGCAATAACTGATTGAATAGAAATAGTACCTTGCATTGAAAATAACACTTCTCCTGAAGAGGAATGACAGGTACCTTTAAACAATCAGAATGAGTAACTTGTAAACTAATACCGATTAGAAGGTAAGAGAAGATATTGCCTCTTTTTGGGAAAGCAAGCACATTCCTCAGTGCTAGTGCCTTGGGAAATTTCTTCAAGAAAAAATAATAAACATGCTGACAACATCAAGTAGAAAATGTAATTTATGATTTTTGTTTTGTGCATGAAAGAAAAATAAATATACAGACAGGAACAGGATGTTGTTCAACAAAATGAAGTTTTTCAAAGACACTAAATATAGGTTATTGATAAGATTCATTTGCTTCCTTGGAATTTCTCACTTATCAAAATGCTAGAATAAAAGCAATATTTAAAGGATGAAGTATTTTTTTGTTACTTATTGAATATTTTTAGTGTTCATCTACTTCTGAGCTCCCCATGCTCCACATAGCTTTGCAGTCTTCTTCTAGCAGATTTGGTAGGGTCTCAAAACTTTAGTTCATAATAAATAAGACAGATCCTATTAATTTTCATCTGGATGTTACTGACAATCTGATAGCACTTGCTCATTTCATGGGACCTCCAATAGTTTCTCATTCCTTCCATTAATTCATATCCCATCTAACTTGTTACTAAACCTTTCATAGCAAGGATTATTTTCTCTACTGCTGCTGTACTAAGATGTGAAATGAGCTAAAGAGCTTTTCCAAAGAAAATTCTGCTCTGGGATTCTGTATCCTCTTTCTTGGTTTAAAATTAATGTATTAAGCTATTTACTTCTAAGGATGAATTATTATCTTAAAATACCTGACTTAAATATTTAAAATCCTTACCAACTTTGGATGTAACACTTCTAATCTTTTGATTGTTCTTTACTGATTTTGTATTAAGCTATAACAAGATGTCCTTTCTCACATATGTTATCGTATATTTGTACCATTTCTCAGTACTTGGTAGTATGTTAAGTAAAGGTACAGGATTGTATTTCTTATTTCCAAAATGTTTCTCCTAATGCTCTCTGCAGTGTGCAGGTGCCCTAGCATTGGCGGGCTCTGGGCACAGCCGGTTCCAGCCGGCTGCAGCAGGCCCAGCACAGGGCAGGGCTGGGCCCTGCAGCCACCGTGCTGCGCTGTTGCCCCTGGGAAAGTGTATGTCAGACAGGGTGAGAAACGCCATGCAGCAGTGACAGGAGTGAAGAAAAAATGCGAGAAACGGCCATGCAGACACCAAGGTCAGGGAAGGAGGGGAGGGGCATGCTTCAGGCATGGGAGCAGGGATTCTCCTGCAGCCTGGCCAGGACCACACACTGCAGCAGGTGAGTACTGTGTGAGGGAAACTGCAGCCTGTGGAGACTGCACAGTGGAGCAGGTTTACCCTGAAGGACTGCAGCCCATGGGAAGGACACATGCAAGGGAGGAGTGTGAGGAGGAAAGAGAGGCTGAGATGAAGTGTTAGGGACTGGCAGCAACCCCTGCTCTCTGTGTCCCAGTGCTGCTTGGGGCAGGAGGAGGTAAAGGGAGTCAGGGAAGAGTGAGGAGTCGGGAGGGACAGCGGAGCCTGGTAAAAGGAGGTGAGGTGGAGGGAAGGTGTTTCAGTTTGTCTTTTCTGTGTCATCATCCAACCTTATTTTAATTGACAGTAAATTAAGTGAATTTTCCTAAAATCAAGTATTTTTTCGCCTCATGGTATGGTAATTGGTAAGTGATTTCCCTGAGGTTTTTCATCCCCCTGCCATTTGAGGAGAGGGAGCGAGAGAGTGGCTGGGTGAACATCTGACAGCCAGCCAAGGTCAACCCACCACAATATGATAGTATAAACATGGAAATGAAGCTTCAGATTAATCAAATATGTCTTCCATGTAAAATAAGGCATCTGTATGGAAGCCCTCAGTAAAAGGACTACCAGCTATATATGAGTCTTCTTCCCATAAAATAATCTAACACATTGTTAGGAATTCTCATTTGCAATGTTTTCAGAATAATAGCTGAATTCCTCCTGCATGTCTGAGACTTACAGCATAGATAACAGTATTCAAGGAGACAAAAAAAACATCACCCAAAAAAGAACCCAAAACCAACACTAGCACAAGGCTTTTCATCTGAAAACAAATTTGTACCTTTTTTTATCTGCTATGAGAATCTGGGTAGTAAAAGACTCTTTAATGGTTTTACAAAATTATCTACAAAGCAAATTCAGTTGGTGAAACAAAGGTGGATACGAAATGTTACAGTATTCTCTTCAGATATTTATTGATAGATATTAAACAGTAATGAATTACCAGTCACCTTTCTTACTAGCTACTTGACTTCAAAAATCATTAGAGAATATTCTTTTCATTATAATCACAGTTTATCTTTCATCTCTTATATTGTGTGAAGGAATTGCTCTTCACGATGCAACAAGAAATCCTATGAAATATGCAATAAAGGACTATCTAAGAACATACTTTTTTTTTTTTTTTGCACTGCTGATACCTAGTGATTACAAAAAAAAAAAAAAAGAAAAAGAAAAATAAAATGAGCCACTGATCTATAATTTCCTTTCCTTAAGACAGATTATTAGTAGCAGCTTTCTTTGTGTCATATATCTGTGTTATCATCACCTACTATATGGAAGTTCAAGCACTTCTGTAAATAACCCATATAGTCTGTCTGTTTATTCTTTAAGGGTACAAAATGATGTGTCTGGACAGTGATTCCAAATTGAAGTATCTTCTAGGACTATTAATTGCCACACACTTGTTTCTATTGCTAGAGGAATGCTTAAATGTCAAAAAGCAGCGTTTTTCACTTTTTCAGCGGAACACCACAGCTCTTACATTTTTGCAAACCTATGCTATAAACAAGAACTAGAAAACAGGTATTTAGAGTCTAACCATTGTTTATTTTGATGAACAACTGAAAAGGAAACAAAAATACTTCAGCAAACTGCCACTGCTTGTCACCTGAAAAAGAATAAGCTTTGAGACAAACTGTACCACACTCACTAAATCAACTTGCCCTATACGTTGTAAATCTAAAGCACTTGACTGTGTAAAAAACACTTTAAAAACGAAGATTGCCCCTGCATGCATGAAATCATTGAAATTCCATTTTTTTGGAACAACTTGCATACACCAAGTAAAAATGAAACATTTAAATGTCCTAAAACATTGCCAGAAGGCCAAATGTCACTTAAGCCACTCTAAAAACTGGCTTAAGATTTCAGTGTCAATTTAATTCTCTTTTTCTCACCAGTGTTTAGCTTCTGTTGCTTATATTCCCTCCTTTACATCTCTTTCTTTCTTTATGGCCATTCTTTTGTTTTTCCCCAGTTTCTTTTGAATTCAGAAGATGTGACCTTTGAGGACTGCTCTGTCTTTCAAAATACTGTGCTAATAATACATGATTGGAGAAAGTTTCCATTAAGAATTCAGTACTAAAAATTTTATTTATGGTGTAATATAGCTCAAGATCAACTTTAAAATTATTTACATTATTCTGAGATGCAAATCCCTTTAAAAAGTAAAAACCTGTTAAAAACTTGAGTTGTACCAGAACATGATAGCTATGTATTTGGAAATGGTACTCAGTATCAATATGAGGGTCCTTACTGTTACATGAACTGAGCTGATAAAGGAAAGAGTGACAGTAGAAGGCTGCTGTCTTACATGGGGTAACACTTAGAAAGGAATAAAAAACTAGTGTGGGATGTATTCTGTTAAAGAACCTTCTCTGGCAGAAAATTAATGTAGTATCTCATGACTTTGTAATCAGTTGCAGCTGTAGGTGGGAATATGCCAAATCAAAAAAACGTACTTCTGCCCCTACTTTTCCTGTTTTATCTTCATATAATCTTCCTTCAATCCTTTCTGTCATTCTCTTGAACCATTAACCATTCCTTGGTTAATAATTCTTCTTTTGTCCTGTGTCTACACTAGTGCATTTTTTAATTCCCTATCAGCAAATTGCTTTCCTCTGTAATGATTCATCCATTCTACTTCTTCCTCAGATAACATGATACTCTTTACACTTACTTCTTATCCACCATGCTATCATTTGCCCCACACATTCTCTGTCTCCTATGTTCTCATTCTTTACTGACTGTCCTGAAGCTTTCAGGACAGGAGGAATTAAATCAAGAAGAAACATGTCTCATTTTTCAGGCCTGTGATAATTATAGTCCATCACATGAAGTAGTAGAAGTTCAGGTCATTTCTGGCTATGGCTGATTACTCATTTGGGGGTTCAGAGCTGTCAGAAAATAGAAACTGCATGTTCTCTCTGGACCATATGCAACTCAGCTTCAGGGTTTAGCAGTAAATCTTTTTAATAGGTCATTCTTGAATGTATGTCAATTATATTATTGGATTTGAAGCATGTGATGGAAGTGTGGAGTGGTACTTTTTTTAATAAACAGATCTGGCAGTAAATTGAAAAGCTGTTTAATGACACCCTGATCCAAACACAGAACCAAAAAGAAGGACTGTCTGTTTCTGAAGTTCTCAATCAGATTATGGACATACTACGGTCTCTTTCTAAACAACCAACCAACATTTTTTTTTAATATTAAAAATAATAATAATAATAATTCCCCTCTAACTAGTTTTTGGAGATTGTGGATCTGTTTATGTCAAAATTTGTAGTCAAAGTGATGTTGCATGCACAGTTCACTCCAAACACCTGAAGTCTGGCAAAATTAGCAACAGCTGAAAACGGCTTCAGAACAGGAAGCATTAGCCAGCCTGCACTCTATGTGTTAGTATCTACACCAACTATAATTATAGTTTGTAGTATATAAACTCCACCAGGAGCTATATGACCTTCTAGACACCTTTTTTCAAATCTGGTTATTTCTACGCTCTGTCCTTCACATACCCACTAATATGACTAAGTGGTCTATTCTGAGCACTCCTGTATTAGCCAGGGCCAAGATGCATATTAAGAAAAACTATTCATAATATCAAATGCTTGTCTGCAAATTTTAGTGAATATTTTGGGCATAAAGGATTCATTTGCCTGCAACTGATGTTTTTTATTTTTTGAATGGTTTGCTAAATTTGTAAGGCCCCAGAAGTATTCTGACACATGCCAGGGGTAATGATCTACGAAATTTGAAAAGTGATACTGATTAGGCAAATGAAAAAAGATATCTCTACTCTGTGTGAGCCATTACCATAAGGTTTGATAATGTACTCAAAGCATTATTCAGTGACAGACATTTTCCAATGGACATTCAGAAGGATAAAAATACAGGAACAAACAGAGCTCATAATTTTATAAAAGTACTGATAAGTTTCCTACTGAAGCAACAACAGTAGAAAGAAATACGCCATCTCACAATGTCACTGAAGTGATTAACACACTCATTGAAGGAAGATGTAAATGGAAAATTATATTTATGCTGAAGGAACTGTGAGCTTCCAAGACTAAAATGGAAACTGACTTCCCACTTTGAAAATAGCCTCATTGGGGTCAACATTTTTCTCCACGCCTGCTACCAGTAGTTCAGTTGCTACCTAGTTGCCTGCAGTTAGATAGCTGCAAAATAAGATAAAAAATCTCATCCAAATAATTTAATACTTTGTGAAGAATGGAAGGGCACTATATACTCGGAGCCATTTCTCTACCTTTAGACAGTACTTTAGCAAACTTTTTATTGATAGTATCTGGACGGCCGAGTGAAGGAGCACTAAAGGAAAAGATAGGAGAGGAGAGGAGAAACAGCATAACTTGTCAGGAGTAATATTTTCTTAAAACAGAGATGGAGAGGAAAAATTCCTGTAAATTTAGAAAAAATAGTACTTCAAACATAAATGGAAGGAAATCTAAATGATCAATGAATCAAGTTTGGGATATTGTAATTATAGTCAATATAAGCTTCTACAAGTATTAAAATATGATAAAGGAATGTCACTAGCAGTAAGTTATATCTTTATTAATTACATGAACTTATCTTTGGATCCCATTAGAAATATTAATTTTACTTCAAGTATACCATTTTCTGCTAGCAACTCACCTTGTATGAGATTCAGAATAATTCTGTAGCAAGCACATTAACATTATTGCCACATGTAGATTTTGTCTTCCAGCTTCAAATGAACATTACCTAACCAACTCTGGGGAAGAAGGTTTTTTTAAGTCATGGCTCTGTGAGCACTGTCATTGGTAGGGTTGTTGCATTGCAAAGTACTGAAGGAAAAGTATATTGCTGTTTCAGAAATAGTTACTTAGGGTGTATTTCCAGAGAGTGTTTATTATGGCAGGATGACAGCTTAAAAGAAAGGTAAGTATACAGAATCTAGGCATTTCAACAACTCATTATCCTGCAAACACATGGATTACCAAGGTGCAAAAGAAATCTCTGTGTGAATAGTTACCATGAGAAGCTTGAAGTGAGGAAAGTTGAAAACTGCTTTTGTGCTGCTCAAAGACTCATTCAGGCATGTAGGGAGTGAAGCTTCATCTCTTCAGTTTAATAAACCGGTTCATTTTTAATTAAGCAATAAGGTATGGTAGGACATAAACTGTGTTGCACTAATTCATAGTTAGTGTGCTGCTGCTAGCCATGAAGCTGAAGGGTAAGTCATCATCAATGCCACGAGGCATGAATTACCACCACTGAGTGTTCATTTTGGAGTGTCTTATGGCCAACTTAAAAATGGTGTTATTTTTAAAATATTTGTATTGTTAATTAAAAGTGTGCACAAATACAGTTTTGTTTTAAACCATGCCCAGTTTAGTCTATTTTTTAAGGTCAGTACATTTATTATAGCAAGGGAGGAAATCACATCTCACTGCACAAAGCCCATTTACAATGAAATAACTGGCAGTATGGGAAAGGAATAATAACCGTTGTTTTCTGTTCTGCTGTTCTAGCAGCTTCATTTCTTTTGTGAAGGCTTTGCATGCAGAATTATTACAAATGCGAAATAAAAAAAAAATCAATGATTAAAAAAGAGTTTACATAAATCTTGAAAGCTGAGAATTCCTGGCACTAAGTAGGGGATCTTGTTCTTTCCCGTTTTACTTGTGTAAATATCAAGTAAATCCCTTGCAGTGCAGCAGAATAAGTCCCTTTCCTTCAGGGAGCCACTCTGTATTCAAGTAAGAGAACATTCTGTCCTAATGACTCTAAATAGAATATAGTGTATTTCACAGAGCATTTACCTGCTCCTTGTTTCTTCACCTATTGGAGATTTCATGTGTCACATAGTGGAATCACAAACTCCCACATGTGCCACACAAGCTCCCACCATCCCTGCTCCCAGTTAGATCTCAGCCAGCTTTGGTCGAACAGTACTGCAGCCCCATCATTATGGGAGGAAAATTAAAATTGACATTTAATAACACAGAAGAAGGTGTAATGTCCTTTAATAGTCTTTCAGTAAACCCCTTATATTTTCTTTTAAAATATGGACATGCTTTACTGAAATCGGAATTTTTATGTAGATCAATGGTGCTGATGGACAGACCAAAAATACTAACAGGAAAACCAAAAATATTAAGTAAAAAATTTAAATATCTTTCACCCCTTCGTACAAGTTCTATAGTAAATATAGTTCTTTTCACCACTGTTTTCCTTTCCTTGTGTCATCTTTAACATGGTTAGTACCCAATGGTAGAATTTCTGGCTTATGCTTCTTTTTGAAGAGGGGATGTTAGTACTGAGACAGGTCTTAATATAAGCTGGCAACATGTTCTGTGTATATTATCATCAAAAGTCAGTTTCTGGGATGAGAGAAAACGTATGGAATATTCTGCATTTTGGAGCGCATTGCATGACTAGATTTCTTTATGCTGGTGAAAACCAATTAACAACACAATAGGATATGATACAATGCACCCACCCCATCTTGTAACAAAGTAATTATTGTGTCTTTTCCAAACATTATTTCAGGATTTTCTTTTCCATATGGTATACAAAAGAAAGTCATTGGCAGTGCTGAGTTTCTGTGTCTGCTAAAAGTGCTCTTTGACAAGCAGTAATTCAAGGAGCAAATAAGTATTCATGTATGATTACCTGATTGAATGACCATGTGAAATGGGTAAATTTTATTATCGTGAATACTTCATGTTTGTAAATATATTATTGCTATTAGTTTTGTATAAAGTACTATTTTTTAAATACTTAAGAATGATTGGCATAATTTTTATTAATACTGCCAAAGTAGAGAAAACAGTACAGAAGAGCAGCAATGCCTACTGGCACTACCAAGGTTTCATATGGCCTGAAAGCTGCACATTGTGTTGTGCACTCTCAGGGGTTAAGTAATCCTATTTATCTTCACAGAAGACAGTAGCACCTAGAAGTAGAAACTTCATTAAGGTAATAGCACTTGTGTGCTCTTTCATGATCACCTGGGCTGGAAATGTCACTCATCACTAGAGCTCCCATTGACAGTTTGATCTGTTGACCCAGTTTTAAATAAACACTGGATTTTAACTAAGCTGCAAATACACTGGACTTTTAAATGATTAAGCATCCTTCCAAGGAAGAGGAAGGACATAGATGATTTTATTCTGTCTTCCAAGAAACTTTCAAAAGAACCAACAAAATTCCTGCATAGCTCAGGAAAAATCTAAAGCCTAAATTGACTTCACATAGTCCTTAACACCTAATCGTCATTAATTACTCCCCATTTAAGTGAAACTTCAAAAACTAGAAAGCAATTGTTTTTTTCTTTTTTGTGTGTTTAAACAGCTTTAATACGCAGTATTAATACAGCTTTTCTGTTTATACAGCTTTAGTATGCAGTAGCAACAAGGACTGACACACCAACAATAGGTCTATTTTCTATTTTATTGAGAAACAGTTACATTTTACTGGTAAATAAGGCCAATTTATCCTCCAGTATTTTATAAATAAGCATATAGAATAATGAAAGACATCAGTACATCTCATCTCTCTGATTCTCACATGGTCAGCACACTAATGTTGATAACTGCTTCTAGTCAAAAGAAAAATACACCACAATTACCTTTCTAGGTCAACCTGAACATTACCATTTGAAACCCTGATTTTCACATTTGTGAGAGCAGAATAGTATTGGTAGGTAGACCTATATTCTACCTATACAAGAAGAAATAAGACTGGCTAATAGTGGAGTTTGGACATGGAGTAACTGGAAAATTATTTTACCCAATCGTGGCCAGTGTTAAAAAAGATAACTGAAAGGTGGTATGTAGCAATGCTGACAGACACTAAGGCTCTAGTCTGATATGTTCAGCTTTACAAGAAATACATTTTATTACATATTAGATTGATAGGAAATTTTGTGTCAGTTTAAGAGCTTCAAATTAAGTGTTTTATTTTAAAAGGTAAACAAAGATATTTTGGTTTGAGCTACAATCTGTATGTGATTTGTAAAGAGGCATGTAAGCAGATACACAAGTAATAACTAAATATGTTGAACATAACATCTTTTTCATCCTGTTTAGTGGAGATATTTTAGACTATAGAAGCTTAAGAGTTAAAGAAAAAAATATAAGAATTTGCAATATATATGGCTGAAGAACAGGTTAATAATGTCTAGTTCAGCCTATTACTCTAGTACAAATCTCATTCTAACTTTTTTTATCAAATTCATTTGTACTTGTCATAAATCTTGAATAGTTTACATGAGAATATTTTTTCTGCTGTTATCACACAAATCTAAGATAGTTCCATCACCTATATCTCTGTACTTCTAAGTTTGTGAATTTTTAATAAGATTGACTGGTGCTCAGGCAATTTGTTTATAGCCATAACAAGGTTTGACTTGCTTGCTTTGTTTGAGAAGTATGAGTGTGAAGAAAAACAAACATTGACAACCAACCTCATAATGACAGTGGCCCAAATAGATATTTGAAAATCAGACCTCTTTATTATCTATGATCATTTTGTGCTTGACATAGGATAAAATGTTTATTAAAGAATATTGGAATAATCATAGCTTGTGATAGCAAGAAAAGTGGGGAAGGAGATAAACCAAAATGCACTAAACCTTTCATACTTCTGAAGCAGCCATGTGGATTTTAGTAAAGATGCAGAAAGTCTAATGTGGCAGAGATGCTTCACAGACGCTTCACAGACAAATTAGCCAATGCATGCAGCATGATACACTTCTGTAAGGCTGCAGAATAGCCACATTAATGTCTCAATATTTAAAATAAAAAGATCTGAAAGATTATATACTTGCCATGGATATTGAATATTAACGACATGTAATACTGCAGTTTATTAACCTTTTACATTAGTGGTCAAGACATGAAACATGCTGGGAACAAATGCATGACAGAAGGGAAAAATGTTTCTGACGGCTATTGGGTTCCATTTGACAGTTAATAAAACCCATCAAGTCTATATTATGTTAGATTAACCAAGATCTGGATTCCACTTGACAAGTCATTATTATTAAAGGCAAGTGGAGGGTATTTTCAAATACACCCTGGAGTGATGCATGCTAAAATATGTATGGCAAACTCTTGAATGTCAAGGACGTTTTGTGCAGTGTATAATGGAAAACTGCATGTAATGTGCAGTTTGGGAACTATTTTATGTACCTCTGTGGACCTCAAAGCATCACAGTGAATGCTTTATTGAAAGCTGTCATATTTGGTGCTGGTACCAACTGTATTGCAAATATTTATGAACAGCCATCAGTTTGGCAACTCAGTGATTCTGCTAAAAAAGAGAAAGAGCAGCATGTGACTGAATGGCCCATCTCTGCCCTTCTGCTTTCTGCTCATTTCATCAGCTGTGTTATTCTAACATGCTACTTTAGGACTGTGATTTTCACCTTAATATTCCTATTTTAAAATACACCAAAAGCTTTCTAATTTTGGTCTCAGAGTTGTACAAAGACACTATTTTCCAGAAGTCTAGTGGCCTCATCATCCATTTTCAAGTATATCTCTAGGTTTTATTTTATTGACATGATGTTGGTTTTGGTTTGGGTTTTTTTTTTGTTTTACCATTCTTTTTCACTACTGTTTAAGGTCAGGCTAATATTTAGGGATATAATTCTTGGGGGAACCTAAAATTAAAGAGCAAAGACCAGGAACTGTAGTGTGATACAGAAAAATGATTCAGCTTTGTAGCCAGTGTCTTTAACAGAGAATCTCTTTCATATTCAATGGAATGGTTCTGTTCTATCGAAGGAAGAGTATTACCTCAAATGTGATTGTGCTTATTATACTGAAAGCAAGTTTGCAACACAGGAGCTCCTATGATGTGCCTACCACCTCTGACCCTCTCTTTCAATATAAAGGTAATGTAATTCCTCAATAAGTAAAATAGTAATGACAAAAATCCACAAAGGTTATTCTACAACACAGTAATATTTCATGACAACTTTTATATTTTTCATTTTCTTTTTCAAATCCATGTGTTTTTACCTTTGTCAATATCCAAGTCACTGTGATCTACCAATGTTTGACAGGAGATGTTAATTTTTTAAATGAACCTTTACAGTTTTGGTGGTGAATATCATCAGTATACACCTGGACTAAGACATACTGAAATTTAAAGAGTGGTGAGCAAAAATAATAAAAAAATCACAGGTAAAAATGATCATGGATTAGTGTGCATCTGGTGGCTTCTAGGATATTTGCCTGCTATAAGGAAAAAAGGTGACAAGGCAGAGCACAGAAAAGTGCTTCCTCTGAGTGAAAAATGGAATATAGCATATTCCATATATATAGCATATATATGGCATATATAATATGAATATATATATAGCATATATATATAGCATATATAGCATATATAATATAAATGAGGATTTTTCAACATATCCATAGCTAATTCTTGCTTTTATCCCACCTTTTATCATGTCTAGAGAAGGACCATGAAAAGGACATTAATATTGTTCTTTTCTGTATATGATAGTGTCGTCATATCTAAATTTAGATTATTTCCTGTAATTTGCCACAGATTCTGTAAACCTGTAATACAAACCTTATTGATCTCTGTTATCTTAATGAAAAGATAACCTTATCATTCTAATGGGAGAATAATAAAAAAAAAATCCATTTTTTTTATACTCACTTGTCATGATAACAAATTACCTAACTGCACTTACTCAGTTTGGTTTAGGATTTACAGAAATCCTATATATGTTACCTATTAGACTGATAGGAAAAAGTACCACATTGAACAGCAGCTCTTTTTGACTCAATTTATTAGTTGAAATTTAATGTGGTATATAAGACAATGGAACTTATTCATTAGCCAATAGGAAATGTCGTGACTTTATCAAAATAAATGTGTGCCAATCCAACATCACGTGAAAATGCAAAGTGGTATTGTACTTCATACAGAGTTCTCATAAAAATGGTGGAAATGTTGGAGAATAAAGAGTCTAGATTCTATTACTGAGAAAGCCTTGTAGGTCTAAATTTCTATGAATAAGGTCAGTGGAGCAGCTTTGCTCTGACAGCTCGTAAACATAACTATTTTCAGCTAGTCTGAATAACTTTTACTAAGACCTGACTTCCCTGTTGTCCAGGTCTAGGAAAGAACTGAAGGGTGTACTAGCAATGGTGGACACTGAATCTTGCATCTCTAAATTGATTTCCAATTTTTTACTAAGCAGAATTGTCTGAACCCATGTCTAACATTGTAATTTATTAATATTCCTAGGTAAGAAATTGTTTAATATTCAGATTGAGATGGCAAAAATAGTTAAGAAAGTGTTTGAAGAAGGTTTATAATTATCTCAAAGATGATCTCTATCAATCCAGAAAAAAAATATTTCAAGGTTCAGACTGTAGGAACACAAAGACAAACCATTTAGTCTAACACCTTATCTCCCATAATGACTCATAACAAGAATCTTAGAAAACAAAAAATGCAAAGCTGAGAGAAACTCTAGAGAGATCACTCTTCTAATATTCCTCGACTGATTGCTTAGGAATTTTGTCAGTAACAATTTTTGTCTGGACAATTGTATTTAATGTCAAGGGACCTATTCCCCACTAAGTTATTTAATCAGTTTTTTAAATATTTCACAATGTCCTCCAGCAGACAGGTCTATAATTTAATTATAAGCTATGTAAAACAAATATCCTTTTGTTTGTTTTGAAACCACTGATGAAATTCTCTTTTATCCTAGCTTCTATGTTATGAGAATGTCTTGGTTTCAGCTGGGATGGAGTTAATTATCTTCTAAGGAGCTAGTGTGGTGCTGTGTTAGAGCTTCAGTGTGAGACTTTTCAGTTCATTAGGCCTTGCTAACAAAAAGGCTGGGGAGGCATAAAGAATCAGGAGGGGACACAGCCGGATCAGCTGACCCAAACTAGCCAAAGGGGTATTCCGTACCATGGGATGTCATGGCTGGTATATATACCTGGGGGGGTGGCCAGGATGAGCGGATCATTTCTGGGGGACTGGTTGGGCATCAGTCAGCAGTTGCATTGTGCACCACATGTTTCTTTCTTCCTTTACTTCTGGATTTTACTCTTTTCTTCCCCCTTTCCATTATAACTTACTGTCGTCATTATTATGTTCTTTCATTTTTATTCTATTTCAATTATTAAATTGGTCTTATCTCAACCCCTGTTTTACGTTCCTTTCCAACTCTCCTCCCAGTCCCTCTGCGTGAGGGGGGAGTGAGCGAGTGGCTGCGTAGTGCTTAATTGCCAGTGGGGGTTAAGCCATGACAGAGAAATAGAAAGTAAAAATTCCTTACCTGCCTTTTCCTGACAGGCATGGTTTTAGAACCTTTCAAAGATCCTCCTAGATCATTGCTTTCCAGGATAAAGAAAACTTCTCTTGTGGAAGCTATACTGTATTTCTAATCATCTGTCTTGCCCTACTCTCTACCCTCCTTGTTCTACTGCATCATCTTTAATGGGAGGTGACCAGCATTATGTATGGCTTTCAAGTGTGAGCACAACATATATTTTTAAGTGATTGAGTGGCAATTTGGTTTTGAATTCCTTCATAACAATTTCTAACATTTGTTATGATTGGTTTTTAGTTCTCAGCAGCATGTAGAGAAGCACCTAAGTGTATTTCCTGGGCCTGAATAGCTGGTTTAGGCCTATCCTATTAGTCTGTGTATATAGCCAAATATTTTCTGGGTTTTTGTTTCTGTTTCTTTCCATTTATTGGTGTTGATTTTTAGGTGTCATTTTATTGACCATTATCATGAGATAGTTTTTAATAATATTTTTATTTTTTCAGGTTTTTAGAATAATGTTAAAAATGGTATTATTCCAAATAATTTTTTATCATTAGAAATTATTTAGATGTCAGTATTCACAATTTATTCTGGATCACTTAGTTTATTAAATAGCTCAAGTTTCACTGCAGATCTTTTTAATATTCTGGTAGGAATATGTGTTACACATAAATACTGACTATTTGTATACCCTGACCTTTTTTTCTGGTCTTTGTTACCTATATGTGTACCGTTATTAATTCATAAGGAACTTTCTTGTTAATTGACAGTGTTGTAATTTCTTGAAGGCTTTTAAACCAGGGACCTTTAGAAGTTTTTGAAAAGTCATATATTCTGTGACTATTTCTAAATTGTTAGATTTGGAATAATTTCAGTCTTTCTCATCTGCATACTACCCAGATATCAAAGAGATATGTGTGTGGAATTCATATCAAGACATCAAGGTTCCCTCTACATCTTCAAGATACTTTGATTTAACATAAAACTAAAAAGTTCCTGATGTCATATTTTCAAAAGACTTACATCTTTGGTTTTTTTCAAACTGATAATTTCTAGGTGCATAATTACAAAATGTTAGTTAAAGAGATGGTTGAAATATACTGCCTTCAGTTAGAGATTAGCTGTTCTGTCAGGTGTTCTACCAGATCTTCTGGGAGGGAGCGCTTTTTGTCATGACATTGCTCAAAACCCATGTAATTTCCCCATGCATTAATCACTTATTTCTAAAAAATCAAAACAAAAATTCATCACATACACCAAGGCTGAAAACTTTCTGTTTTGACCTTTGCCCAATGCTAAACTAACATACCATTTTTTTTATTCCTTCTATTCAAACTTTGAGTCCCTGGTGTCCTTCTTTTTCTCATCTAACATGTTACACTTTAAGGTTTATAAAGTCACACAGTTGTCATAGTCATAAGGGGTTCAGTATTAAAGAGCTCTGCACTTAAAAGAAGATATAAGAACTGGACAGGAAATTTAAGCCAAGTCTTCAATTTAATGAATAATATAAATCAAATACAGCAGTGTCTCATGACTGTCATCATCAATTACAATTACAGTGTGAGCAGCTAGTATCCTACTCAAAAAACACATAAGAATGATGTCTTGATACTATTCCAGGATTCTGGAAAATATAATGTTTTTTTGCATACTGTACTAAGTGCCCTGTAATTTGAGGCATTCTGTTGTAAATACTATACAGAATACTTTGTCTTATCAAATATGCAAGCTACCTCTGGTATATGTATTTGCATACAAATTTTCAATACTTTTACTATATTAGCAGAATAAATTAGTAGATATTCATAAAGTTTTTACTCCTTGAAAAGTTTATATTTGTAATTTTCCTGTAAATTATATGTTTACTGAATTTCCTTCTTTAAGTGGTTCCTGCTAATACTTCAGAATAACACTTTAGATACTACAAACCGTATTTGATTATTTTTCAATTACAGTGCCTTTTTTGGTTTTGGCCCCACTATTTCTGAATCAGACACAGAGTCACATGTTTACTGTCCTGTATTTTAATATAACACAGTATTTTTAACATATAGTTTTGCTTAATCAGCTTTATTGCTTTTGGAATGTATTTCATATATGCCACTCTATTTCAAATCTATTTTTATTTTATTTATTTATTTATTTAGTATAAAGGACACCTTTTTTAACATCTAATACATCATCCAAAAATTGAAAATTACTGTCTAGTTCTATATTTACATATATGTAGGCATATGGGCACACAGATTATATACCCAGAATTAAAACTGATTTAATATTCTATTAATGTTACTACAGTTTTACATAACAAGCATAAGTAGTGTCTAATCTATTTCCATTTAGGTCCAGATATCTTTTCAGGAAGACACTGTTGTCATTTCACGAAATCTATCTATTTTTTAATTTCTTTTAGAAATAGAAACTACATTTCAGTGGAGAACATGTGCTTTTGCATGCTCTTTTTCTTGGAAGTCACCAAATCACCTCCATTCTTCATTTGTTATTTGTTGTCATAAAAAAAATAATATTTTCACATGGCATTTCAGATTATGAATTCTGTCTTTTTTTATTTCAGTCACATTACACAAAAATATCAAAAGGTAGTGTCCCTGGGAAACTTGGTACAGACACAGGCAAATATTTTACTTCACTACTCTGTTTCTGGACCACCCACGAAGCATCAAAACTGGCCATGATCTCCTGAGGTTTTTCACTGGGAAAGAGAAATGCCAGCGTCCTCTATGTCCGACATTCAGAAAATACTTACCTTTGATCTGTGACACCGTATATTCACTAATTTTCAGTGTTTGCATATGGTATTATCCATTTTTTAATCTAATTTTCTGTAATATTCAGATTTATAAAGATGAGCAATCTTGCATATTAGCACAGGTTAGACTCTGACATTAGATAAAAAGGAATATCAGATCAACAAATGTAACACTAAAACTGTATTAAAACAACTCCCTTGTTCGTTCTTCAAACTATCCTTGCTGTGTCTTATAGTTTTGATAGTCTTAGATTTGACCGAGCTGCTGTTGTGTGCACTTCTACTAAACGCCTTATTTCTACAAGTTACTCATTCAGAACTGACCTTTGTAATAAAACTCTTAAGATGAGAAATGCAGGACAGGTTAAAATTACAGACTGTTATTCGTAACACATCATTTATCTTATACAGGGATTTTTAAGGAGCATAATAGCCCTTATGTGGTCCAGCATGATTAAGCAACACACAAAATAATGAAATATTAGAAAAAGAAGGAAAGAAAGAATTTTCTTTGAGAATGATAAATTAATATTTTACTTCAATTAAATTTAAATGCAGATGTAAAAGTCTTGAACTTTATAATCATAAATAGTCTAAGAATCAAAGTAAATATAAAGGAATAGAAATATGAAGAAGTGTCAATATAAAGATAACTATGAAAAGCTTTAAGGCTGAATTCTCATATACTTTTTTCCATTCCACGCTTAAAAGAATGGCAATTGCATGGTAGAAATAAACTGATTAATTTAGCATAGTCAGTATTCTCAAGCTATTGAATAATAGCCTACTCTAAGCCTCATTAAAATTCTTTTAATGAAGGGGAAAGAGTTGCAGTTACTTCTACAATTTAAAGGACTTCATTAAAATACTTTACATGTTATGTAATTTTCTTTTTTTTAAAAAATCCCTACAAGAAATAATTTCAATAAAAGCATTTATATGTGTATATTCCATCTTCTGAGATTGTGTTTTCTTAATTAGTAACCTGTCCTGAAAAATCACCAAGAGTAGCATGAGACCCGAACAGAATGTAAAAATATGAATGTATTTCTGGATCAGTATGAGACTACACACCAGATGAAACACATGAAGATCCTTGCTTTTGAACTCATTAATGCTGATGACATTTAATGTGTGCCCTCTACAAGGTTTGAGAATTCCTCATATGCCCTCTTTCAAGTGTGACTATATGCCCAGAATAAATACAAATCATACCAATAGCTCTCTATAATGCACACTAAAAAAAATGCTAGAGGAAAGATAATACAACATAAAAGATTTTTTTAAGACTCAAGCTATATATCAATATTTATATTTAAATTTATTTTATAAAGATAGCAAGATTTTTTTTCTAGTTTTGTAAAAACGGGGACAAACTGTATGACATAACTAAAGTCTTCTAAATACAGTCCTTCAGCTGAAATTGGCTGAAAATTCAAAGAATCATGACCCATAGAAGTAGTTGTTTTCATCTTGAAACTGTTTGATTTACAATTTACTGCATGTATAGGAAAATACTAATTTAAAACTACACTTTATCACATAATAGGCAAAACCAAAACACAGAGGTGAACAATGGCCAATTTTCATAGATTGATTGCCTGCATTCAAGGTAAAAGAAGATCTTTGTCTATAGAGTTTGGCACATATCTACTCAGATTTTATGTATTTAATTTTGGGTTTCTGTATGTGATTTGAAGTCTCTGTCCTCAATATTGCCTGTATAAAATAAGGATAATCTTTGAAATTTCTTCATATAAAGATGTAGAGATAAAATCAATGACTCAGACCTCAGCATGGGATGAGGAGATAAAAGCATGCTGAATACAAAGTCACCTACTATCTGGAAGATAACTTCCAGAATGTCTTCTGTTTGATAGTTAGAAGACAATTAGCCAGGGATAAGACGACAACCAGTGATTTTGTTTACTTTTTAAATTTTTATTCTTTCCAGTTAAATAATTTTCAAATAAATTTTACCTACAAGTGACATTTAAAACTCAGGATCAGCAGTCTAGTTTGATCCATAGATCTGACAGTGTAAGAGAAAAAGTCTAGTACTTCCAATAGAACATTCAAAGTTTCCGGCTTCCTGCCTATGCCTTTAGGTTTTTGCTCTGGCACCAGGATTGCTGTAGATTGTTTTCATTCACTTGTCAATGCAAATCATTCTCCTCGTTTTGACTTGACACAAGATGTCAAGAATGAAGATGTGACAGATAAACCTTTGTTTTGCACACTTGGTTATACTGTCCCATCATAAATGCTATTACTGGTTTTTGCCAGAAAATTTGCACCATCTGAAAATTTCTTGCAGTGTAACTACTGACACTCTTTAGTCACCGAGGGTGTGTGCTTGGTTACTTTTGGCAGTGCAGTGAGCACTTACTGCGAGGAGGTGTGCTGAGTGGTGGCTAAGACGGGCAGTACACAGAGCAAAGGAGTCTGACATGTTGGTTTCATTCAGCTCCTGCTGAGCAGAAAAGGCACTAGCACTTGTTGTGATATCAGACATTATAATAAGTTACATGCAAAGTAAGGTATAATACATTAGCGTTAGCTGTGTTAATGCTATTAATGTAGTGTTTCTGGAAACATAAAAGAAAAGACTGTTAAGTTCACAACCACTCAGAAAAGAAATTAGTTAAACAGGTGTAATACGATATAAAACTGCAGAGTTTCCATGAGAGTGAATGAAGCCATCCTATTTCAGAAAATCTTCTAGGCATGGTGCTAAAAGGAAATATGTTGGATGCTCCAAGAAAAGAAATGTTTGTCACTGTTAACAATATAATAAGGTATAAAAGGAGATTTTTTTATATATATATTATTCAATTTTCATAGTATTTACATAAAAAAAGAGGAAGAGAGAAGGGAAAGACAGATTAAAATTGTGCCAGCAACCAAAATGTCTCAGCCAGCTCTGAGGGAAAGACATGTTTACAGCTGAGATCTGTTGCAGCACATTCTCTTGTTCAGCAGACTGTACCGGGCTGTAAATATGGAAACAGATAACACAGCAACTAAAGAAAAGCTGCTAGCAATTTTTGACTTAATGAAAAAAATAAACACTTGGTTTGATTTTTGGTTAAAAAAAAAATAAATAATGCCATCTTTCTGGTTTCTGAAATCTGTGACTTGTGATAGCAGTGTCCAAGTGATGTCACAGACTAAAAGCAAATTCGGAATTCAGCTGAACTGCACAGGATCCAAATCTAAGACATCAGACAACTGCATGGTATCAGGGATGCCTAAGTACAGTACACCACCCAATTCCAAGAGTTTCTGGCAAGAGTTCCTTAACAGTGCACTTCTCTGTAGCTTCCTTCTTTGGAAGGAATGATCATAACAATAGCAGTATTAGAATACTGATTCATTTAATCCTGTGAACATCTTACTATCAGTGTTTCAGCATGTCTGATACTGTCACCCAAATCTACCATGCTCCCCAGAAATATTGCAGCACTGGCACCTGATGGAAGCTGGACCGTTCAGTCTGATTGTGCCATAGCCTGGAGTTTTATGTGACTCTGGCATGCTTGTTTGCTCCCAGTTTCCAGGTGATACACCCTGCCAGGAGGGCGCGAAGACATCTGTGGCTGGAGGACTGCATTAGGTTTCAAGGAGGGGCACAAATCTGTACTCACGTACCCTCGGGTCTGTACTGTGGTCAGACCTTTGACACTGGCAGGAAATCGTAGGGCCTATGGGGGAAGTAGCTGAGGCTGGAACCACCTGTGGGATAATTGGCCTAAGGTGATCATCATTTCTGGTCTCCCACATCAGCAAAGTGGAAAGACCTAAATTCTTAACTGTCAGTGTCTTGGTCTATAGTGTTGGCCTATGCCATAGGTTTAAACAAAGTGCATGCTGTCATTACTTGTTAAAGACTTTCTAAATGTGTTTTATTTTTAGATCCTTTGCATTCTTGAATGATCTTCATGATTTTGGTTTTTTTTTTTTAGTTTGAGCGGGCCAAATGATGAATGGGTGGTCAGGAACAGAAAAACAAGGATCCCCTAAGCTTTTCTCTTTTCAAGGAGAAAAGAATTCTTTATTCATCGTCTGTATGTGACCTGATGACAACCTGAAAAGTCAGTGAGATGACACAGCATTTAATGTCCAAAATTGAGTACAGAATTATAATTACTTGTAGTTGGACAATACCGGGAATGCAGTAAAGCCATTACAATTTATTAATATCTGTAAGTAACTGAAAAGAGTCATTAATGAGTTGCCCCCCATGGGAATACTGGGACAGTTAGAGGGCAAACAGCAAACTTTTAATATAGATTTTGTTAATCAACAAAAAAATTGTTATTAATTTATTCCGTAGCCACAGGTGGATGAGTAATAATTTTTAGCCACTTGAAAATAATTAAATAAAACCAATATGGTGGTGTTGAATTTAAAAGCACGGCAAGATTTTCAGAACTTTAATAGAGAAAAAAATGTAGCTAAAGAAAATAATATTTTTTAAAAAAAGTGTTCCTCCCCAACAAAAGCTATGTTTCCATTCTGAGGTAGCTGAAATTTAAGTTGGTTGAAAACAGGTTTTTTTGTAGTGGCTCAGATATGTTATTTTTGTTTGTGAGATTTTTCCTCTTTTTCCTCTTTATTTTTCCTATTTCTTTTCTATTATTTTCTCCTTTTTCTAGCTTCTCTTGCCTGTTGTATTTTTTACTCTTCTTTTTCTTGTTTTTTCCTTTTTTTTTCTTTTTACTTGGGGGGTGGGGAGTGAGAAGTGGTGGTAGTAAAACCAGTGTGGCATTTTGGTGTACCCTGTGTCCCATTGAATGTGATGTTGGGAATATAGTTTTGTTTTGGTAGCAGGAAAGATGGCCTTTTCCTGATACCCTGATGTACCACAAAAATATCTAGAACTATATTTTGCAAGGTAAGACAAAGACTCATGAGTCTCATAAGTATATATTAAAATAACAAATTTAATAAAAGCATAGGAACAATGCTTAAAATATACTAACAATTTAATAGCTAAAAGTGTTACTTGTAAATTCTAATTTATTACAACAGTGTGACATTTTTAATATGTCCATATAGATATGTGTGTGCAGATGTACATATACATACATACATACACACACATGCTTAATTAACACAATTTAAATTCACCTCACTTTCTTCAAGGGGGAGAACATTTCTGAGCAGAAGTCAATGGAGATGGAGCAATACTTTTGGAAATAAGCAGATTTTGAAAATGATGTTATTGCAGTTCTCTTAACAATTATATAGTCTTTTTTATGACAGCCAGGATCTCCAAACCTGCATTTGTATTTATTCCTTTCCTTTAAACTTTCCATATATTATTCTGGTGACTGTTTTTTGACTAGAGAAAAACTTAAAGCTGAAATCCAGATGGTTATGATATTACTCAACTTTATACTACATGTTTGTTTAATTCTTCAAAGTTCTGGCTTTCCCTAATGTCTGACAAAGGAGAAAAAAACCTCTGGTCTTTTGAATGCTTTATCTTAGAAGGATTCAAATCTTTAAGTTGTGCCTGAGATTAGCACACACTATAAAAACTGTGTGTCTCTCTCTACTATTGTCCCTTTGGGCTTCTGCATGTGAACGCTGAAATTTTGTAATGTACAAAGAATCATTTATTAGATTTAAGCACAGACTAGCTTCCAAACGTTATTATAAAAGAAATAGGGTCACTACTGTAAACTCTAAGACCTTATTTGATTTTTCAATAGCCCTATTTTTAATTTTATTGTTGAAAATTTCTTGCCCATACTTTCTGATTATTGTAAAGGATAAATGCCTGCCCTCTTGAGGTTGTATTTTTTATGATCTATTGTGCCAATTTTCCTTTTTCTTGCACGGTCATCTGAGGACTTAAATCAAGGAACAGAGTGCCACATTTTCAAGTCTTTTTTCCCCATCGATCTGAATCCTTTTTTTCCCTGCAGTTAAGGAGAACTGCAGATTATCTATTGGCACTTAAAACCTCCAAAAAGCTCCCAATACATTTATTCTCATTAACGGTTACCTCTATGTTCTCATTATTAGAGATGGCCCGCTAGGGAATCCTTCCCTCCAACTGGCAAGTTCAGTGAGAAAAAATGTCATTTTTATCATTTTTATTCTAAATGCTACTCATCTTATTTATGAATAGTTCCCACAGAAGTCATTTACAAATGGTATTGCCTATAGGACATGTATCCCACTGCTGTTTTTTAGGACTCATAAATGATTTAAAGGGTTCCTATTTTTACTGCCTTTTCCAGCAATTTTCATATCAAACATTCTCAAAGTAGAGGCAAAAATACATTTAAACTGTTTGTTTCCTGCCACTTCTACTTCAGCTCTGAGAGTTGAGCTGCAGTTCGTCTTTATTTATTAGTACTCACTAGTAATAAAATGTTAGAAGTTTTACACCACAGTCTTTTTTATAGATTTAATTGTCATGTTCATGTTTATGGATTTCAAAGTGATACTGTGGTCTCTGTTGTTCATACAGCTTATTTGTATCCTTGTATCCACATCTTTCATAGACAGATTTTATTCTACTTCTTGAACTTGAGACTGAGATAATTTAACAAACAGAAGTAAAGCAAAATAAGGAAAGGTAAGGAAAAAGTCCCAGAAGCTTCTGTAGTAACCCCTAATTCCAGACAAAGAAGATAGATACACTGCCTTGGATGTTCAAGGGACCACAGCTGATGGTGCCTCTCAGCCGATAAGCAGGAACACAGCCAGACTCCTAGCCAACATACAATTAGCACTAGAACATTAAGATCTCTGCCTCTACCTGAAATTAGGCTTCAACTAATCAATGAGTTCTAATGTTACTGAGGTGTGAGAATGGGAGGGGGCAGGCAGCCCACGTTGACTATGTTACAAGATAGGTCTTACTTTCTTCCAGAATCAGGTTCTTGAGATGGTAAAAACATTCATTGATCCAGTGAAAATAATAAGACAGTCTCCCCCCAAAGGTGAATGTGTTTGAAATTAATTGTGGTACCTCATTGCCCAAAGATGGCAAAACAAAGGAAATCTGTTGATGCCTACTTGAGGAATATCACTTATTCCTGGTCTGCCACAAGCATGGATATCGCATTGGAGTCCATTGCTCTTTAGAAAGAAAGTAAAATCCATGCAGATCTTTCAAAAAACCTGTAGTAACAGGACTCTTTGGAAAGTTAATGGTTTGTTTTTGGGTTTTTTTTAAAAAAAGGAAATAGCTAGAGACAATCTTTTCTTAACCAAGGAGATATAGCATGATATCATAAGCTTTGTTTCCATAAGGGTATATGCTAAGTTTCCTCCATGTTTTATTAAAATCAGAGGCTTCGGGTTCATTTGGGGGATAATTAAAACAAAAACAAACAACCAAATGAATAAAAAACAAACAACCAGGAAAACCCTTCTGTGCATGCCATATCCTTTACCTCTGCCTAGGATAAACATTTTCTGTAATCAGCCATGAGAACAGGTGGCTAGCACTCTATATTTAAGTCTTCGGGGGGGGGAGAACAAACAGATCTTCAAGCTCTGTAAACAATC
>JAVJGJ010000037.1:63486096-63501022 GCA_035590215.1 Microhierax caerulescens | reverse complement strand
AAGATATAAAACTCTTCTCTTTATATATATATATATATATATATATATATATATATATATATATATATAATAGCTGGAACTATTAAAAAATACTTTAGTATTTTAAACTACTTCTAATACTTGAAAATGTTTTAGAATTTTTTAAAAATAATGTTTGTGCAGTTATGCAAACAATTCATAAAAAGCAAAAAACAATGCTTCCATTCAAGCCTTTAATTTCCAGAACCAGATTCTATCTGTCTATGGAACTACATTTACTTGTACAGAAAAAGTGAATTATCAGTTCTTTTAGTAGAAGTGATGTCAGCCTCATTTGTTGTCATGAAACAGAATGATCAGAAAATGTCATCCAGAACTGGAGACAAGTTTGCTTTCTTCCTTACTTCACTATTGCCTCTTAGGTGGTGAACCAATGTGTGAGCAACACTAGAAAAATGATGAGGGATTTGTCATTTAACAGACAGACTCAAAGTTTAAGAAGCTGAGGAGAAGGAAGGAACTTTGCAGTATCTGGCACAGCAAGTTGAACAACAGCTATGGATAACCTTGTGTGCTCCTAAAGCAGATATAAAAACAAAGTGTGTTAATCTTTCTGAAAATATGGGAAAATACTAATAGTACAAGATGGCAAATTTACTGTGAGACAATTACACTTCTACTGGCTTCTAACACATGGAACTTGTGTGTGGGCGAGTGGATACATGAAGTGATAACACTTGTAAACCACAAGAAAATAAAATTAGAGCAAATAGAATACTTTTTGCAAGATAACCTACACTCTGAGAGTTTCAGAATTAAGGTCAAAACCCTTATTCTCTAACAATGCAGATATCCTTGGCTATGCATACAGCCTCATTTTCTACAATGTGTGATAGAATCAGGAAAAGAAAAGAAAAAAAATAAGTGAAGAAGCTTGATCTTCATTTAAGGTTATCGCTTAATTTGCAAAATCTTCCCAGCCAGACATACACCACACCACCACCACCACCACCGCCACCACCCAGTTAACTATATTTTAGCTACAAATGCAGTGATTATAAAATACTGTTTAAATTATAATATATGTTCTATTTCTGTCTCTTAGCCTTTTATCTTTTAGGGAAATCATTCAATTCTTCTAAATCTCCAACAGAGAGAAAGATTAAGAGGACTAGACAGCACTACAGGTAGATAGTTAGACTGTACTCCTTCAGGTAGACCTGAAGAATTTCACATTAACTGTATAAAATTACCACAGCATGCTATACTACACTTTTGGTTTATGACCATTTTTTTAAGGAGATTTAGACAGTGTTCAGTTCTGTAGAACCCACATAAATGACTGGGGTGTCTAGGCAGTCTGACAGGATTATTTATAAACAATAGCAACAGCTGGGGACCAACCTATCTTGCTTTATATGTCTCCACTTTCTACTGCTCTAAGTGGTGAGTAATAACCAGGGTTAGTGAAGTTGTGAATGCATTAACATCGAACAAGGGAAAAGGCAAAGGGAAAGGTAAAGACATACAACAAAACCAAACAGAATAAAATGTGTTCCGTAAATTGGAAAACCAGAGCATAGTAAAATATGCTGTGACTACTTCTGAACATTTTGAGTATTGCATTTTCCATGCAGAGGATTTATAACCTCAGAACCATGCTCCTTTCACCTTCATTAGGGGACTCTGCAAAGGTTTAATGTATATTTGGGATAATTTAATTTTTATTTTTTTTATTTTTATTTTTTTCAGTTTGGAGCAAGAAAGGTCTTGTGGGATTTTCATCACAGCAGCTTTGCAACACTTCTTGAAATGATGTGTCCATGGTCAAATCTGTGTTTCAAGATGATGAAGCCTAAACAGAAGCAGCAGTGAAATTCCAAAGTCATATCAAAAATACTGCTTAGAGCTGTCAACAAGAGTTTGTCACTGGTTTCCTGCATTTGAATTTATGGGAAACAAGATAATCTAAAACAAAATAATCTTCCATCAGATAAATATTCCCTAAGCTGGAAATAAATAAAAAAAAAATTACTCTAATGAAAACTTGAGGTAGGAATGCGTATTTTACAGTGATCATATCTTTATGCAAAACTTGTCAAATCAGTAAAATATTGTTATTTTGTGAACAGTGCATTAATACATGTAGTCTAGTGGAGTAGGAAGGTGTCTGATTTTTTTTCTGTTTATTATTGGTCTCAAGGATTAACAGGAGCAGACCTAGGAAAGTCATAACAATAACTCAGAATTGCAGGGTGACTGACAGGGTCTGGATCAGTATGAAGTTTGAAACTCAATACCTGCTTTTTCTAGCAGTTTTACCATGGTTCCTATGCAGACAAGAAATCTGCTGCCCTTTGAATATGACATTAAATATCACAAGAAGTAAGTTGGCATTTTATCAGTTCTCTTCATATCTCTCCTGGATCTTTAGTAATAGACTGAGATCTCCACGATTACAGCAGTAGGGGAAGACAATGATCTCCAGATCTCAGTCCAGAGAGTTCTGCAATTATTTGAGCAGAGTTTGAACCACTGGCTGTGCACAGTCTTCAGGAGACACTATGAAAAGCAGATGTTTTCTGAGAACTTCAGGCATTGAACAGTGATCTGTATGCTGACAGAAAGTTAAAAATAGTAGCAAGATCAAAAAATGACGTAGAAGTTGATTTAAAGCATGTAAAGAACAAGTAAAGAACTTTTTTTTTTTAAAAAAAAAGGTTTGTTAACTATGAGCATGGGATTTTATGGAATGAAGACGTGAAGATTTTCTCAATTCTACTCTAAATCTAACACTTTCTTAATGCAGTATAGTATCTTACTCAAGCTGTAGGTTTTACGGGAACTAAAAGTTATATGCCCATTTTTCAAAGCTGAGATCTTTAATTGATTTAGAACACCAGTCTTGAAGTAATTTTTGACTAAGATTCTTCCATCTGTGCCAGAGTAATACATCCATCTTGATGTATCCTGAGGTGTTGGCATTTTTTTTTTATCAATGATAAACAGAGTAGAGATGTGTGTGCGTGTTAGTATATTTAGAAATTTAATTGTGACGTTTCAGTTATTTAATATGGAAGAATTATATCTGAAAATTCCGGAGTAATGAATTTGCAGAAACATCCAGGAATTGTCACAGTCTTCACTTTCCTGACCACTAATTCTGTTACCATTACCACAAAATAAGGCATAATTTTCCATGTTCAAAATCAATATTATTTGTCTTCTCTAGTGTGTACAAAACAGACCTCACACTGAAATTTCTTTTATTCTTTTCTCAAGGAAAATTTTCAGTTTTAGCCTGATCATACTACTGTGTGAAATAACTCTGCATAGTAAAGGTAATTCAAAGATTAGGCATTTATTAAATCAGACTGAAATAAAATTGCCCATTACTTTTTTTTCTGCAGTGTTAGCTGTAGCATATGTAAAGTTTAAAATGGCTTTTTATACTTGGGATAAGATAGGAAGGAGAAAAAATATATGAAGAACCTGGTGAAAGTACTTACTGTATAAGAAGCACTGCAGTAATACTAGCTTTGAATGTTATGCATATGAGTAACCACCTACAGTGATCAAATAGCATATCCCATTAATCACTATAAAAAAAGAAACATGTTTAGAATGGTCTTTGTATATATGTTTTGGATGCACAGATGCAGATGCTACTGAGGCCTAACTATTTCAACTTATTTGCTACTTATTCACACATAATTACAGGTAATTGCTAAAACTGTGAATAAAAAAAAATAATCAGAATTTTAATAAGACTTGGGAAGATTTCTGTAGATTTCCATGAATTTTAAGAGGCATCTTGAGTGGTGACCAAGAGTGGTCACTTGGTGAGAGAACTGGGAAAGAGCAAGCCAGAATCAACAGACCCTGAGAAACACAGCAGGAGTTAAACCTTAACTCTGCATTAGCACAGTGTAGCAGCAGCAGCTGAGTACCCTGGGATCTCTGAAGGAGAGGTCAAATAAAGGATCTGTGAGCCATTAAATCCAAGGAAAAGACAGAAAGCTTGGAGCCAAACCACTTCAGAATAAAAACATAATTACTCTCTAGACGTCATGTCTATGTCCGAGGTAACATTAGCTATGATCATAGATTCACAGAAGCATAGAATAGTGTGAGTTGGAAGGGACCTTAAAGATCATCCAGCTCCATCGCCCCTGCCATGGGCAGGGACACCTTCCACTAGACCAGGCTGCTCGAAGTAGCAGGCCATCCTGCCGGGCCTTGAACACTGCCAGGGATGGGGCATCTGCAGGTTCTCTGGGCAACCTGTTCCAGTGTTTCACGACCTTCACAGCAAATAATTTCTTCCTAGTATTTCATCTAAATCTCCTGTTTTGGTTTAAAGCCATTGCCCTTGTCCTATCGCTACAGGCCCTGTTAAAGTGCAAAACTGCGGCAGGTTGGGAGCCACCACCAAAGCTGCAGTGACTATGAGCTGTTGGTTGCTCACTATTTTATCACTGTATTTAAAGTGGCTGTAGGAGCAGGTCTTACAGATAACACACTATACGAAAGGTAAGACTGTGACAGTGCTTCATATACAGTCTAGTAAAGTAAATGGGGCTGAAAAAAAAGTTTACAAACAGCACAAGAAAATGAGTCTTCATTGTTCACTGCACCTTTAAATACAGCATACTTCTTGCGGAAAACAATCATATTTAGTGTTATAGTTGGGAAGCAGCATGCTACAATTCCTCTGTTTCTGCTTTTTTGTTTGTTTGGTAGTTTCCCTCAGTTTAGAATAAAAGTAAATCAGGCTGAAAAAAAGTGGGTTGCTCTATATGTATAGCAACAAAACTATGACAAAGAGATTGATGTCTCTATTAAAGAAATAAATGAGGGAAATCGTATCTTAGTTTTGCTAAGGCTGTGCTTGCTGTTCTCTTTCTAAGTACTTCACTGTACAATTTTGGGTTTGATACATAAAAAAAAAAAAAAAAAAACAACAAAAAAACAAGACAAAACCAAAAACCCCAGAAAAAATCAACCTCTTAATCTGACACTGGAAATTTAAAGCCACAAGCAGCCAAATAGGCATTTAGCTTTGAAAATATCAAAGAAAATAGCAAAGTATTCATGTCAGCACCCAGACTCCCAACAGACTGTTGCTTCAATGAACAAAATCTTTCCATGTGATTACGTGACAGCCTCCTTGAGACATTGCAGAGGATAAAACTGAATTGTGGGGTTTGTTTGTTCTTTTTTTCAGTAAAGAAAACCAACAAGCCACCTTCTTATATTTGTTACCACAAAGAGAGCTGCAGCATCTGTCATAATCAACAACTGGGAAGATTCTGGTTATCAATATTTTTTAAAAAAAGTACTTGTAAATACATAAGGAAAACATCTGTGGTGCAGTTTGGATGGTTACAGATACCCCTCCTCTTTTTTTGCCAGTGCTTCAATTTGCAACAGCCACTCAAATGAAATCATTGAAACCGACATTCACTTGCAGAAACATGGAGGAAAGCTCTCCAGTGAAAATCTAGTAACATTTGCTTTTCACCACTTAAACTCCTCTAAAGCAATGGATTTTAACAGATTCTGAATCTGAAATGAATCTATCAAATGAGGGAAGAGAAGAAAAAAAAAAAAAAAAAAAGACTCCCAACTGAAAGTAAGCCTTGTTGCAATTTTATAATTAAAACAGTGCTAATGGTCAGTTATAAGAAGGGGAGCAAATATAAATTAATGTGCAAGCAAGCATTCATTTGTTACTGTCTGTGTAGTCCCTCTACCCCTTAGACTGCAGGAGCCTTAGATACTGAAGATCAGTGCAAGCAAGCAAAGCTGCACTGCGTTCAGGGTTTACAATTTGAGGAACAGTAAAGCTGTTGGTCTGACTAGACTGCCTAGCTGAGCCCACGTAGCTTAGACATGTTTGTTACGAGTCATGATACTCTTTTGAACTGATACAGGACTTAAGCACCAAGGCTGGTAAGGTAAGGCAAGCAGACAACATTCAAACATATTTCTTCTGCTGCTGTGTCCCCTATCAGTCTAAGACCAGGGAATTATATAGGGCATGTGAATTGGTTGTCTTATATCTGTAGAAAGCTTACATGCATGCTGTGTGTTCATACAAGTGTCCTTCAAGCGTGTTGCTTTGCTCATGAGTCAATTGAGGTGTAGCAATAAAATCCAGGTTTCACTCTAGGCTCAAGGACTCCAATCAAAATCGCTTTGAGAGATGGTAACACTAAATGTTATCTCTAAACCAAATTTAAAACACTGCAGCCTGGAGTTCTTGACTTTTTGGGTTTTGACATGAATATTTATTGTAAGTTTCTGGAAAAATCAAAATTGCAGAACATAAGGGGCAGGGCACTAGATGAGCATGTAAGGGACCTGTGACCTGTGTTTATTTCTGTCTTCATGACTTGGCCTCTGTAGAAAGTCATACCACCCACCACCACCCCAATCTATCTGTTTCATCCATTTTTTCTGCAAACTTCCAAAGGCCAGAACATGCATTCCTGTGTGTATGAGCATCCTTCATTACAATAAGAGTGCTGTTATCTTGTTTTATTTACTATTATATAAACATGTTTTGAAGTACTGGTGAATAATACTGTTGTGAAATGAGAAATACATTAATCTATAGAAACAGAAAAAATGCCTCATAAATGGTGGCTGCTGAATGTGAAGTGTGTATACATAACACAAATCGAAGTGTAGAAGAAACAAAACTTGCAGGTTAGAACTGGTGAAGGATGACAGTCTTCTCTCAGTATTCAGAGAAAAAAATAGCCTCAAAACAATTTTTCCAGGAAAAGTATCCAAGAAAATTTTCAATGGTAGTAAATTCACGTTCCAGATTCTTTATGAGCCCTAGCCAAAGGCAGTAATTTTTAAGTGAACTGAACTGTAAATCTGCAATAGATTGGAGTAATCTGTAAACCTTTTACTATCAAAGATGAGAAATGTGGATAAACAAGTATTGTAATTATCATGTCTCAAAAGACTTCCCTTGTTTTTATTAACACTAATGTCTAAAGACCTGTATTGCATGGTAAATGCTTAAGTGACAAAACTGAATCTGATCTGAACCATATGACGTTTTTTCTATTTTCTACATGCAGGTTATACAAAATGTGTCCACCAGATGTTCTCCATCTCTGCTGCCATTATAATGATTCTAAAAGCCCATAAACACATAAAATAACTGCTGGAATTAAATGGTTGTTCTTCACTGACAATAAAACCAGAATTCTCAACTTAATCAAACCTTTTTTTAAATCTTTCTTCTTTTTTTCACAGATGAGTCTTGTGGAATCAAACACATACCTAAACTAAACCCCAGTAAGCATTCAATGTGTATTTCATCTGGAAATAATGAATTGTAAAAAATTCTGGTCACAATATTTGCTAGATATTGAAACACTGAAGAACATTTTTGTAAGAAAACACACCCACCCAAAGAAACATGCTTCTGACTGCCATGAATTTTAGCAATATCCAAGAATACACTGGAAACCTGAGGCTCATCTGTTCTCTCTATTACTACCAACACCCATCAAATCAGAGAAGTTATTTTACTGTGCAAAAATCAGTGTCTTATGAAGCAGTATTAGATCCACACAGGATTAAATGAAGTTGATGAATGCCAACAGAACTTAGAAATAATAGAGACAGGGGAAAGGATATAGTAATTTTCTCAATTAGATTTCAATTCTATGTCTTAATTGTACTGCTGGTCACCGAGGTCCATTTCTGTGCAAGGAGTTTGGAATCTTCTAGACACGAATCACTTCTTAATGCCTACGATGACAGTGTAATTGTAAGTGTCTTATTTTAGGAATAGTTCCTTCTATCTCTGCATAAATTCCTATATATTTTTCTATCTTATTATCTGTCTCATTTTATCATATAAATGACAATCACAAGGCTTCCCATTGCACTTAGTATTAATAAACCATTTGACAGTGTCTGAAATAAATCAGATAAACAGACCTGAAACCTTAACTAGCCTGCCAAGACTTTAGACAAGGCATATAGCCCACAAGTGGGAGACATGGAAAATATACTGGACTGCAGAGCCTGGTATCACTTCTCAGTTGTGCCCTGACAACACCTCAGGGTAAGACTAAAGCATCTACTGCCATAGCCTTTCACCTGCATGCCCTGGAAGGAAAATAAAGGGAGGCAATCCAGACCTAGCAGCAAACTAGCACATGACAGGTGAGTGATGGACCTATGCTTCAACAAATATACAGAGGTGCAATGCAAAAATGAGAAATAGCCTGTAGTTAAGCTGAAGATCAGTTCTCCTTGGAAACTCTCTTTTGGTGATTGCCGAACAGCTATTCAAAGACTATAAAAAAAATTAAGCTCATAAGAACAAAGTGGTGGCAAGTATTATGTTGGCAAAATGAAACTGGAAACAAAGGAAAAAGGAATAACTTTTTTGTACCAGCAACAGTTAGTATTGTCTTCTCATCGACTTTCAAAATTAAAATTAGCAGAAAGCATCAGACTTCATTTTTTTTGACATATTCTTCTGCAGTGGAAGTGTCTGAGCAATTGTAAAACCCAACCACTGTGTCAGATCCTAGTCATCTCATTTATGAAGGTTATAATAAGCTCCACAGTGTAAATGAGGAAAGGCAAGTTGCTCAAAAGAAAAAGTTTGACTGTAAGCCTGAAAATAAGGTGCTTCAACACATTTTTTCTGGTAACGTTCTAGTATGATTTTAATTCTAAGACTTTAGCCTTATTATCCAAATTATTCAAGTAAGCATGTGTATTTGAGGAGTCATGGATCCCACAACCGAGTAAGTGCTGGTCTCTGTCCTCAACTATCACTGACAAGGTAAAGGTGAACACAACTTCTCTGTGACCTTGTCTTCCAAGACATGTATTTGTAGTTTCCTATCTAGGATGCCTCCAGAAGCTCCCAATATCAAGGACAGAACAGAAATTGAGGAATCATTCTGCCTTCTTAGGTTTGGATGTATGTGACTCCTAATCAGGGAACCGAGAGATCCTGAGGTGGTCCCCATCTCACAGATCTCAGCTGGTCTTCTTGTCACAGCAGCCACAGTCAGCTTGCTTGGACAGCACAGTGAGAGATGAACCAGACCTCTCTATGCATCAGGAAGTTTCCTCATGCCCAGCACTTCTGAAGACTGATGCAAATAAGGTAGTTTGTACCAGAGAAGCTATCATATTGTGACACAAAAATATGTAGATAGCATTTGAAGGAAAAAATTACTTCCACTAAGGTGCTGCATGGCTGGAATTGCTGCCAGCAATGTATCTACAGTGTCAGAGCCTCCTGGGTCTGGGATCTCGAGTCTGAATTCAAACTTGACCACTTAATGCAGTAATATCTTGAACCCAAAATGCCTGATTCTTTTTATTGACCAGAAAGTTTAGGACAGTAATGGTCTTTCCTTGGATGCCTTCTGACAATTAATAAAGTAAGCTCCTAATTTAGGCACTTAGAAAGAATGTTAAAACTTACTGTACTGCTCATAGTTTAAAATAGAAATTCATGTAAAAGTTACAAGTAGTATGTTTTCTGACTGCCTAATATTTATTCAAAACCCTTTCCCACTGCAGCTGGGAATGCTGTTTCTAACCACCAAAGATGAGTGCAGAACACTGGGGATGTAGAACAATTGGCATTGTTAAAGGTAACAGGGAGAGCTTTCATCCAAAACATACTACGTATACCACAGATGCTCATGTAGCTCCACAGTGCTGGTAGTGATAAATGATGTACAAAATGAGTGAATGCTCAGATGCAGCCACACATAGAAAAGGGAACGTTAGAGGAATTGCTTGACAGCAAGAGACAACTGATTTTATGGAGAGAGCAGGTATGGCATTTTTTTTTCCCTTGCATATCTGTCTTCATACTCTCTAAACGCTGGGACTTGTTTTTGACTCCCCCAGGGTGCTGTTTCAGGACAGAGTCTTGGTCACAAGAGCAGCAAAACCCTAATTTCCTCATATCTAAAATGGGGTCGTAGAGGTATAGATGATGATCAAAAGCATTTAAAGGTGCTCTTGTAAAGGTATCCTGCACTTTTGAGAAAGCAGTGTGCACATTCAGAGGGAGGTTTGACAACCAGAAGGGATCTCTGGTTCACTGTGCCTCATTATTACTCCATCACAATAGCTAGCATGTTCCTAGTTTTCCTCCTTTCACTTTATCTCTTCAAGTATTTTCCTCAGTTTCAAATTGTCTGAGTTGTCTTAAAGAGCATCTCTGTTGTTTGAAGGGCTGTACAGGTTTTCCAAGCTAACCTGTCTCATATACTGAACTGCATAAAGAACATTTGCAACTAATTGAAAACATGCATACACTTCACAGGTGAATGCCTCAGCATTATCTTTCAATTACGAATCTTAGCTACCTCTATTCTTCAATATCTGGTTTTGAAACCACCTTCAAACCCTGGCTGAGAAGCTTGGTAGCTTGTGTAAGATCTGGAAGATGAGGAACAATTTGAGTTTCGGCTCTGTATTATGTCAGATCCTATTTATGGGAAAACATACACTGACTACACACTGACTATGGCAAATATTTAATTAGAATAGGCATAATTATCTTGGAAGCACCAGAGTGTGAAAGCAGGAATCAAAGAGTTGCAGTATCTGTACCAGGCTCTGATCTAGCCCCAGCAAAAATAGTTAACATTTTAAAGAAAATCGTAGACCTTTCCTTTGAATTCCTTCCTTCCACAAAGGTGGTACAAAGTCCATCTCACCACAGTAATTGTTTATGATATTCTAAAGAGAATTAAGCAATGAAAGAAAATATAGCCTCTGTGAAGGATGAAGTATTTCTATGTAAACTGCTGAGGGGTTGGGGAGGGCTGTTTGCATATTTTCTTGTGGACTATGCTAAGAAACTGCAAATCTAAAAAAAACCCCCAGAAACAAACAACAACAACAACAAAAATGTGATTCACTGTCATAGCCTGAATCCAGTGTTACCCCTCCCATGGAAGCAAACTGAGTTGCATTTTCCTTTGCAAAAGTGGTTGTTTTTGTTTTTTTTTTACACTACCTGCCTTGCCATGCTTAGTCTTCAGTTGGATTCCTTGACTTACTTGCTTATGAAATACATACTAGTCACAAATATTAATACATTGCACCTCTTCAGGGATGTAAAGGAAGACCCACATTCTCCTTTATCTGTTTGTTAAAGTACAGGATGGCTCAGTTGCACCTCTCTAAAGCTTAGATGTCTAGAAGCTTTAGTCTATTACAACATATTTATTTGAGTATAGATGGGGATAGCCAAATGAGACTAAAAAGGAAGAAAACTCTCAGGTTAGATAAGATGGCCTTTCATTAAGGTCACCTGTGGTTGTCATTCTGCTATGCAGTAACAGATCTGGGCCACTGAAGGTCAATTCCTAATAGGATTAAGTCAGTAAAATGAAGTCTGTTATTTTCTTAGTATAATTTGCTGTATTTACAGAAGTGCACTAGTACATCCATATAAGAGGTAGGTAGCAAACAACACAGAGAAGTTCTTTTTGTGTATTTTAGTTAAAATATTAATGATAACTCTCTGAGAAGTAGGATTACATAAAAAATTACTCAAAAAAACCCACCACTTTTGAGGCCTTTGCTACAAGTCCACCAAAACATTTCCAATGCAACATTGTCCTTCTTCCATTCTTCTACAGCTATAACCCCACTTGTGTTCTGCAAAAGAAAAATGACAAAGCTGTTTATGCAAACACAGTCTATAGGCCTTGTGTGATATATTTCCACATATAAACAAAATAACACATGATCATTGACCTTTTATACAGCAACAACAAATCTTAACTGATACAGTTGGCTATATTTAACTGTTAACTTCTAGTAGTCAAGTTAAGCTTACCATAAAATCACACTTCTGTATTAGAAGTGCCTTTCTTTGTGAAAAGAAATTTTGCATAGTCCCTTTCTTGATATGTATGTTATTCAGGCCTTGCTGGTTCATTCTTAATTCACATAGTCTTTGTGGAATTAACGTGACAGATCCAACAAAAAAGAGCACAGAAGACCAAAATGATTTTGATTTAATAGAGCTAACTACCTTTTCCAAGGTAACTAACAAGTCAAATTGCTTAAAAGGTCTTCTTTATTGGCTTGAAATACATATTGTTAAGTCAATAAACAGCACTTTCATTGCATTATATAAAGTAATGTTTAGGGAATATTGCTTTTGTTTGATTTTTCTAAACAGTGAGTGAAAATATGTATGTATATGTGAGCATGTGTGCATACATTGTTTAATTTTGGCAGAATTTAACTCATAATTGCATAGAGCAATACTGTTTGGACTCATGATGTTGCAGGGGAAAGAAAGGTATGGCTACCTCTCCCAATTTGTTTCATTCTTTCAAGTTTTTGAGTCAACAATTTTCTCTAACCATCAGTCTCATTATCTACAAGCAAAACAAATATAATTAACATGGGATTTGTTTTCTTCATAAAATTAATGAAGCTTCTGTCAGAAAACACAAAAGCAGAATCATTAAGTTAAACTACAAAAGTGAGGTATCAAGACTTTGAATACCCAGCATAGTTATAAACAAGATGATAACGAATAAAGCAATTTGCAGTGAGAACTATTCCTTTTGAGTTTATCTAGATCTACCAGACTGCTGACTAGGACCCTTCTTAGATTCTGGGTTTCAGAGGTGCTCTTGGTTTGTGTGGCCTTTGCTACATGGATGAACAAATTGTCTCATCATCATTTATTCTGTCACGTGCTACTTAGTTATGAAACCCAGGGACTAGAATAGTCTTGAGGTTACTGATATATAACTGTTTCAGCAAAGAAAGGTTCTTTATACTCCCAGTGCCAGTGTCCTCTCCTTTTAAGTCTCACATATTAAATGAATAACCAAAAATGGTGGCAGACGGGGTCCACACAATCATGATTATTAAAGCTGTGGAAAATCCAACTATAATTTTCTGTGAATAGATAAAAGCTAACTGATTTGTCCTTTCTGTGTTTAAGGCGTTGAAAATTTTACTACTCCTTTTAAAAACCGCCAAGGAACTGCAGAATATCTGATTCTAGGCAAGGAGGAAAAAGTGGAGGAAAAAGGTTGGAGCATGTGGGATTAATTGTCAATATGGTTTTCTGTGTGTGAAATACAATGATCTTCACAGCAAAAAGAGCATCAAGCTGCAGTAAAATAAGGTTGATGACATGGCTTGGCTGTTGTAGAACATTTATTATCCGATTCCCCAGACCGTTGTGGCAGACTCACCAGGATCTTAAAATCAATTTACTCCTATTACAGATAAAATTGAAAGGAAAAAAGGGACAGGGAACAATAAAAATCTGATAGAAGACAACAGATGCAATGAACAATGAGGCTGACATGCATCTCCAAATTGTACAATTAATTTTAAGTTAATAGTCTATAATAGATATTTTATCATGCCTTCAATGTTTCAGAATGTTTCTGGGTGCCTTTTTATACTAAAGATAACTAATATTATTTCGTATATGTGTGTGTACATAAAGATATATAACCATAACAATAAAATAGGCTTTATAAGCTTGGGTTGCTGACCATAAGTAGAAGTTAATAAACAGGACTGACAACTGTAGCTGGAAGATATGGTCAGTTCAAAGATATAAATACAGTGCTTAAGTTAGTACAAAACTTCTAAAATTATGGAGTAATTCCACAGTTTAGAAAATACTTTTCCTATACTTTTAGGGGATAGCTTTCATAGCAAAATAATATATCAGTGTATTAATCTTTAGTATTTAATATTTTATTTTAATAACTGTATGAAAAACGGAGTTTTGACATCACTGTTGTGATGTAAACAAATCAAAACCAGCATAGTTCTGCTTCAAATTTTGTTTGGATTCCCTGTATTCACTATTTATTCCTTTTTAATTGTGGTTATCTGAATTCTTGGAGAAAATCCCAATCTTTGCTGAATTTAGAAATCAGTCTTTCACATCTGTCCCTAACCAGTTCATTGAACTGACCGAAGAAAGGATATGAATTCAAATTTGAAATTTCTATCTCCATGTTAGATTCATATGATTGGGTATAGTACGTATAGCAGACATCTATAAGAATCTTCCTGTTGGCAGGCACTGCAAACAGAAAAATAACCAGATTCACTGACATGATGAGAACACTGCAGCAATGAGACACAGCCGCACCAATAGTTAGTTGCAGATCATCAAACTTCAGTCTTGACCTTCACCTTAAAAAAAGATATGTAGTATGCCAGGAACATAATCTTATTATGGAAAGAGTATATGGTGTATGTGAATCTGCCCGAAGTCAAAAGCATAGACAACTAGAAGGTGGAATCACTTCTGAGGAACCACTGCTAACATCAATAGCTACTTCTACTTCTCACTTTGGCAGAAATACTGTAATTAGCATTGCCTCAGCATAAGAACTCTCTTGAAACAATCAAATTTCCTTTACAGTTAACTAAGAATGATATTGACAAAAGAGTAAAATAGTTGGAAAGTCTAGCTGGCAAATGGCAGCGTCATCACCACACACCCCCCTTTCTGCCTAAGCAATAGCTCCCAGTGGTGGTCATCGTGGCTGCGTCTGGCTTTAAGCTGGGCTTTGAGGATAACAACACAACAGCTAAGGATCATAAATTTTGCTCAGCAGTTGAGGGCTAGTTGAGCACATGCCAAGTGAAATACAGCTGCCATGCAAATATTACTATAAGTCAGGGGTCCTCAAACTTTTTAACCAGGGAGCTGGTGCACAGATTAGGTGGCAGGCAGGCAGTCATCTGCGGCTGCTTGGTTTCCCCCCCCAACTCCCCAGCAGGGGGTGTGGGGGGTTCTGTAAATATCAGGGGGCCGGACTGAGGACCCTGGGGGGCTGTATCCAGCCCATGGGCTGTAGTTTGAGGACCCCTGGTATAAGTCAATCATCTTACTCCATAAATAGTGTCCAGCCTCGAACCT
>JAVJGJ010000037.1:63433236-63472155 GCA_035590215.1 Microhierax caerulescens | reverse complement strand
ACAAGATATCCTGCCTAGTGGATGAGGGAAAGGCTGTGGATGTTGTCTACCTGGACTTCAGTAAGGCATAAGATAGTAAGACATTCAGTAAGTCTCCCACAGCATTATTCTGGAGTATTACTACTCTATGCTGGGTCAAAATCTGCCTGGGTGGCTGAGCCCAAAGGGTGGTGGTGAATGGAGTTATATTCAGCTGGCAACTGGAACAACACAAGTGGTGGTCCCCAGGGCTTAGTATTGAAGCAAGTTCTGTCTAATATCTTTATTGATGATCTGGACAAGGGGATGGAGTTCATGCTCAGTAAGGTTGCAGATGACATCAACTTGGGTGGGAGTGTTGATCTGCTTCAGGGCAGGAAGGCTCTGCAGAGGGATCTGGACGGGATGGATGATCCCAGGCCAGTTGTGTGAGGTTCAACAAGGAGAAGTGCTGGGTCCTGCGTTTGGGTCACAACAACCCCACACAAAGCTACAGGCTTGGGGAAGAGTGGCTGGAAAGCTGCCTGCAGGTGAAGGACCTGGGGGTGCTGGTTGACATCTGGCTGCACATGAGCCAGCAGCGTCCCCAAGTGGCCAAGGAGGCCAACAGCACCCTGGCTTGTATCCCAAACAGTGTGGCCAGCAGGACTGGGGGGGTGACTGTACCCCTGTACTGGGCACTGGTGAGGCTGGACCTCAAATCCTGTGTTCAGTTTTGGGCCCCTCACTGCAAGAGGGACACTGAGGTGCTGGAGCATGTCCAGAGAAGGGCAGTGAAGCTGGTGAAGGGTCTGGAGCACAAGTCTTGTGAGGGGCGGCTGAGGGAACTGGGGTTGTTTAGTCTGGAGAAAAGGAGACGCAGGGGGCACCTTATTGCTCTCTACAACTACCTGAAGAGAGGGTGTAGTGAGGTGGGTGCCAGCCTCTTATCCCGTGTAAGAAGCAATAGGTTGAGAGGAAATGGCATCAAGTTGCACTAAGGGAGGTTTGGACTAGATATTAGGAAAAAATTCTTCACTGAAAGGGTGGTGAAGCATTGGAACAAGACTTCCCAGGGAAGTTAAGTCACTATTTCTGAAAGTATTTAAAAGACTTGTAGATGTGGTGCTTAAGGACATGCTTCAGTGGCAGATTGGCAGTGCTAGGTTGATGGTTGGACTTGATTTTTAAGGTCTCTTACACAAATGATTCTGTGATTCTATTCTATGATCCTTCTTTGACTCTTCTGAAGGGTGACATTAATCTTAACAGCTGTTTTCCTTAAGCTTAGGTATGTCTGTCTTCCTACGAGGTCTGCTGCTGTTAGGCGATTGCTTGGAATCCTTCTGGGGTCTTCTATCCTTCATGCATAGAAAATCCAAGTTTCCCTTATTGCCAAAATGAACAGCAAAAGCAGTGATAAAGGAGCTGACTAAAACATTGATGTGTTTTTCCTTGTAAAGGTATTTTCTCCTTCATACAACTTCTAGTTTAGATAGGAATTTCATATTCTTGCATGAGACCTCTGTCAGGTACAAACACACATGCACAAAGAAGATTGTGATGACTTTCTGAAGGAAGAAATTTAAAAACTGACAGTTATGGAAGTCAGGCAGGGCTAAAGAAAATTTATAGAACTAAAAAAAACTAGCAAAAATCAGTAGTGAGAAGATGGATGAATTTAAAATGTTCCTTCTTACATACAATTATTTTTGTAATATCTCAGTATGGCATTTATTCACTCTTGATGGAAAGCTACTTTAAGTTTTATCTCGACAATGACTCGGAGTGTCTCCAAATAAAGGCTTATTTTTATGGTGTGGAGGGCATCCATCCTCTGTTGTCAGTTTCACAGCTCTCCTCAAAGGTAAGGCTGACCAGGTTAAAAAGAGATAGCAAGGCATCTTTATTCTGTAATCAATTTCCAGCCACTGGTTTATACTTTTTGTTCACCTAATCTAATGTTCTGAGCCGAGAGGCCCAGGCCTGTTTAACTTGTCCAAGAGAAGGCTTAAAAGGGATTTTGCCAATGTGTACAAATACTTTAAGGGAAGTATTAAGGGGATGGGGCCAGGCTCTCTTCAGTGGTGGCCACCAACAAGGACAAGGGGAAACAGGCACAAACTGCGACACAAAAAAGTTCCTTCTGAACATGAGGAAAAACTATTTTTACTTTGAGGGTGACAGAGAACCAGAACAGGCTGCTTGTTCTGGAATCTCCTTCTATGAAGACATTCAAAACCCTCCTGGATACGATTCTGTGCGGCCTGCTGCAGGTGAGCCTGCTTTAGCAGGGGGTTGCATTATGTGATTTCCAGAGGTGCCTTCCAACCCTGACCATTCTGTGAATGGCAAAGGTGACAGTTTTTCTTCCATGATTCTTATGTCTGTGTTAAGGCTTTACATTGTTACTTAGTATTGTAGTACGTGAGCATAGATAACATCTGGTGGAGTTACATTTCTTCTAGAAATGTTCTTAAAGACTTGCAGAGACAGAGTTGCACAGCACATTAATGATAGGATTTCAGTGTTTAACTATTGTCAGTGTAAAAAACAAGACTGATTTCTTAAAGTTTCCTCTTCTGGCTAGTGGATATTGTGATAAGCAGGAAAATGTTGAAACTCCCTTAAAACCAATCTAGCTGCATAATTTATACTTTGAATGGCCAGGAATGAAATATGCCAAGAGGACATGTTTTGAAACATTGAATTCAATACAATTCAAACATCTAAGAGGATGAAGCACCCAGTGATCAAAATATCAGCTCACTCCCTAGTCCCCCAGCGAACCAAACAAAACCAATATGCCAGCACAGTTTAGGAGGTCAGATACAGGCTCTGAAGTTCCATTCATTTTTTTTTTTTTTTAATACCTGTTGTATCATTGAATGTTTCACCAAACATGGAAGATCCTGTTGTTAAGGAGAAGCTGAAATAAATCTTTCTTGGGCCAGGAACAAAGAGATGATCATGCCTGCATTCTCATCAGGTAATTAAGATGCCCTTGGGAGTCAGTGTGCTCTCAAAGGGTTTGTTACAATATCTGTCTCAGTGAGAATTTAACTTTTGTGGGTCTAGAACTTGAGCAGTGGAAACTTGTAAGACAGAATGGCAGAAGCATGTTACTTGGGAAATAAGACAAAATGAGTAAAATCTACAAACACACAGAAAGTTTTGTAAAGGGAAGGAAAATTATCTACTTCATGCATTTGGGAAATTATGGTCTTGAAGTAGAGAGGAGGTAAAATGCCACTCTGGCTTAATTAGGGGACTAGGCATGACAAGAGAAAATGTACAAGTACAGAAGATACTTGATTTTACAGAACCCTTGAAATGCAGGGGATGCATGAGTATTCTTCCAGAAGTGTTCCAGAACACTTCAGAGCAATGAGACAATTAAAGGCAGGGAAGGATGTTTTGTTTGTCTTTGTCCAGAACTTCTCATGTAGTCTGACAGCAATTCGCTTTCAAGGATGTGCAAAGTGCCCATATGTGTAATACTCATACCTGCCACAAATTCTTGACATTTTAATAATGAAAGAAATTCATCTTCTACCAGAGGTGCTGGAGATGCCTGGGAACAGCAAACCTTGTTTCCTAGACCCAGTCAGTCTGGGCACTTTAGTGCCAAAGGGTTATCAGAGTTATTTGGGGAAGCTCATATCTTACATACCTCAGGCAGGGATAGAGAATATCCATATACAGCACCAGAAAACTCATGACTTATGTGATTTAAAGTCTATAAAAGCTCTCACAGCAGTCCTGTGGTGTTCAAGCAAGGGTACTCAATTAAATCTAGACATTTTGTTTTCCTTCCTGTGTCAAGTTTATCACATTTACAGCTGAGAATTTAGCCTAATTTGAAAAAAAAAAAAACAACAACAAAAAAAACCAAAAAATCAAACCAAACAAACCCAAAAACCCAACCCCACAACTTTTAGATAAAATGCATTCATTTTTTTAAATTTTTTTTTCTATTTTTATTTTCTATTTGTAAATATAGTTAAAATGTATACATTATTTTTTCACCATATGTATCATATAGGTGTAAAAAGAAACACCTACATCTATCTCTCCTTTTTCACTTTCCTTGGAATCTACCCTTTTTTCCCTCTGAGGTACAGCACAAGCATAGTTCTACAACTTTAAGGAGTGTTTCTTACTCTATAAAGCAAATTGGCACAGTTTTTTGCTTTCTGCTCTATATGTTCCTCACTGATCCCTCCTGATAGTGCTCAATATGAGTGAGGAAACTGGGACATTGTATTTGAAAACACATTTAGATGTTCCAGTTTTGGCAGAAAATAACCATCATTCAAAGTGTAATATTTGAAAAAACACAACCTTTTTGTTTCACAGTAATTACTGTTGCTATAAATAGCAGTGGTTACTGAATATTTGGTGGAGTATATTACAAGTGTGTTTGAAATACTGTACCAGTGCTGTGTAAAAGACTATATATATATATGCAACAACCATGCTGGATAATTAAAACCAGAGGAAAATGTATGGGATGTGAAACAAGTTACAATCAGCATTTCTGCCCCTTGAAGTTAAGATCTTATTGTGGTGAACTTAAATACTAGAAATGGAGAAGAGGGAAAACCAATCAGCATGCTAAAAGGAATACTTTCAAAGGAAAAGCTAATGTGCTCTAAAATTTACATTTTTCCTTTCTTTAACTGATAGATAAAGCAAGTGTAAAGTCCTGCACCTAGGGAGGGATAACCCCATGCACCAGCACAGGCGGGGGCTGGCCTGCTGGAAGGCAGCTCTGAGGAGAAGGACCTGGGAGTTCTGGGGGACAGAACAAGACGTTGCCCATGGGCCAGCAGTGTGCCCTGGTGGCCCAGAAGGTCAAAGGGATCCTGGGGTGCATTAGGAGAAGCGTGGCCAGCATTTTGAGGGAGGTGATCCTGCCCCTCTGCTCTGCCCTGGTGAGGCCGCACCTGGAGCGCTGTGTCCAGTGCTGGGCTGCCCAGTTCAGGAGAGACAGGGAACCACTGGGGAGGGCCCAGCAGAGGCCTACGGGGATGATGAGGGGACTGGAGCTTCTCCCTTGTGAGGAAAGGCTGAGAGAGCTGGGACTGTTTAGCCTCAAGAAGACCAAGTGGGGATCTTACCACTGCATACAAATATCTTAAGGCAGAGTGTCAAAAGGAACAGGACCAGGCTCTTTTCAGTAGTGCCCTGCAACAGGACGAGGGAGAACAGGTACAAACTGAAACACAAAAAGTTCCTTCTGATTATGAGGACCAGCTTCTTTACCTTGAGGGTGACAGAGCAGTGGCACAGGCTGCCCAGAGAGGGTGTGGAGTCTCCTTCTCTGGAGACATTCAAACCCTTTCTGGACTCAGTTCTGTACAAACTGCTGTAAGTGAACGTGCTTTAGCAGGGGGTTGGACTGGCTGATCTCCAGAGGGCCCTTCCAACCCCAACCATTCTGTAATTCTGTGAAAAAAGTAAGGGAAAGTACACAAAACTCTCCAACTAAGCCTTCCAGGTCACTTCCCAGTTATTAAGACTAACATAAGATTTGTGTTAGGAATGCCTTTAAGATAGCTAGTCATACTTCAGTTTTTCTTTGTCACTAAACCAGATAGGAGATAACTTAGCTTGCACACAGTGGGACACAGTTCATTGTTAGCAGTTCCTTGTTTTTCTAGATTTAGCCAAAGAAATTGCATTGGGAACAAAAGAATATCTATGAAATAATATTATAAAAAATGATACCCTCATCTGCTAAAAATAGAACTATTTTGGGAGGTTGAATTGTGCCTAAAGGGGAAGCTGTTATATCTGGACTTTCCAGGTTCATTGGAATAGGCAGATTTAAAACAAAAACAAACTAAAACCACCCAAAGCAACCAAATGCCCCACAACACAAAGCTTTGAAGAAAAGATTTATTAGGTTCCCCTTGGATCTGATAGCCAAAGTCTTGACAAAGTCTGCATTGCCCTCTTTTTAAGCGTTTGAAATATTCACTTTACCATTGTCTGTGTAAAACATACGTTGTGCGCTGCTTCACTCCTGACATGCAAAATTGAAATGAATTTGTAAAGAGCTATGATGGAAGAGGACTCTCCTTTTCCTTTAGAGGTCTGCACCCACTACACATAGTGAGTGGCTCTCTGGGTCCCAAAGATATCCATGAGAATTTTCCCTTGGAGCCATGACTCCAGCTAGGCAGTGTGCAGCTCCTGGAGTTAGGGAGCCATGAAGACAGGCCATGTGACACATGAAAGAGGCAGTTTCTGTCTGTCAGGTGTTTTAATACCAAATTCCTGAGTCCTTGGCTAGTGCTTTAACAGCTGGGAAGTCCCATTTTCCATGTTACTTTTATTGGAGTGAGGAAATGAATCTTTCAGTAGCACCTCCCAGTCAGGTCTGAGCAATGGGACCAGTGTGACTCACCACTGCATCCACGTGTGTGTGTTGTCAGGTGAGAACTGAAGTTTTGGGAGGGTTCTTCATGGCATCCAATGCCTTTGCTATGTTAACCTGAACCCAAAGTCTAAACCTTGTTTAGAATTAGTATGTCCTTGAACGCAAAAAATTAATTTGTCCATTTCGAAGAAACTACCATATTTTTATCCCATTTGGCAAATGCATGGTATGTTGAACATGTTGGGTCTCAGAATTCCAATTTTTCATACTTAGGTTTTAGCTAAGTACTTAAAGACACTGAAAATCCATCAGTTGTAGGCAAGAGAGAGCTTCATATAAATATTGAATTTAGTCAAGAAGGTTTGTGTTCTGGATGTCAACAAAGGGCACAAGGGGGAAAGGACAGAGTGGAACAGGGAGCTCGTGTAAATGACTTCAAGAGTCTGGGTGAGCTCAGGGCAGACCCTGTGCCTATGAAATCATTTTCTATTGTTAGCCTGCACAAAATGTTTGGCTGTAAGCCCAGAGTGAAACTAGGCTGTTTTTGTGCCAGACTACTGTTATGAGGACTGTGTATGACTGCTACTCTGCACATACAGAACAAAGAATTACAGATTATTTTTTCCTTCTCTGTGAAATTCAGCTTAATTACCATGATTGCAATTTTCCACAACAAATCAGTAGAAAAAACTTGTGTTCAGATAGGTGTGTTTCTCATTCACTCGAGAAGGGAGATCTTGATTGTCTGTGTCCTGAGAGTGAAAGGACAGTTATTCCTACCTTTGGAAAGGTGACATGCCCCTGAATATCCGAGCTAAGATTTCCTGCTCTGGCTTTCTACAAGCCTTTTACCTTTACCTGCACAACAATCAAGGCTATCCACCCTAGTGAATAAGAAAAATGTTCCTGCGTGTGAAGAAGGCACATAGCTTTGGTTTTGCCAGAGACAACCAATGCATTTTGAGTATGTAATGGGGAAAAGAATAAAGAAAAGAAAAAAACCAACAAAGAAACAGGAAAATACTTTTAGAAATATATCTAGTAATAAACAGTGAGAGTAATTATATACCTGAAAGTGTCTTATGATCCCATGTCTCAGTAAGCTCTGCAGCACAGTGTTCTAATAAGAATTAGTAACAGATTAATGCAAAAATTTCTCTCAAAATTATTTTATTTTAATAAATTAAATGCATTCCTTTCAATTTCTGCATTTTATCATTAGCATCTGGGTGTGATTCATCTGTTGAACTGTATTTCTGTTTTACTGGTTGTAATATGTACAGAGGTTGGTAATCTTAGTTTTGGATACTGATGGACAGGCATTTTTTTTTTATGTCCAAGTTACACTTTCTGCTCACTGTCTTCAGATCTGAAGGTGCAAGGCTATAAAAATAGAGAGTAGAAAGTACTTTTCAGAGGTCATTTGATTCAGCTTTGGAGAAAAGCGTGGTGTGATATCAATCATGTCAGGATATCTTCCTTTGCTTTAACCAGGCCAGTTAAACATTAATTACAGAGCGTTTTAAAGGCATCTGTTTAAAGGGGGATAGGAGGAAGGATAGTTGAAAGAACTGTGTGGTATCTTGGTTGATGTGCATTTTGAACAGTAAAGTGTGTTATAAACCTTGAATATGATTCACATTCTGTCAGCATATTCAGGAAGTGATAGGTTTCTTTGTAGCAGAAGTAAAATGCATGTAATTTTGAATGTGAAATAAATATGCAAAATAAATACCCTAAACCATAATTTCTCTAAGGAAGCTGTCACTGTCAAAAGTCAGGAAATTATTTATCATAAAGGAGACACTGGATAGTTTCGCTCCTCTCCTCAGGGCTCACTGACATTAATTATTTGCAGGAATCTCTATATTCCGATGAAACAGTATAGACAAAGAATATTGACTCTGAAATACAGCATTCCATTAAGTAAATGCCTCTAGGTAAAAATATGATCTGTGAAATGCAACTCTCTTAAAGCCCTATATATGCTTGTGCTGACACTGATCCTAAACTGGAGTTGCACGAGTATTTCCAAAGAGGTAAGACATATGTTAATAAATGTATATAGAATATACACTATATTAAGATGGTCTTAGATTGAGCTGACCATTTAAGGACATAGAATTTACTTTTAGGTGTCATCTGAAATTAAGACTTTTGGTTATTACAAACAAGTTATGGTACAGCTTGTACTAAATGAAATGTAAACTCCTCAACTCAGTACCTGTTTTACCTAGCTGAAGTCACAGTGTCCTTTTAAAAGCCAATAACCCATCAGTTATTGCAAAATTCTAAGTAAACAGTATGTGTAGCCTTTTGTTGATAATTCAGGTGGGTTTTAATACTAATCCCACATATTGGCAAGGGCCAAATGCAGCCTTGTAAATTACTCTTGGTAGTGTGACTCGTTGCATCAGATGAAAGGATAAACAGATAATATCTGGGTAAATTCAGTTTTGTTCTCTGTGTTTGCAAGTGTATGCTCAGGCTATATTCCGGCAAGTAAATATTAGATTGTAGTTAATGGTGGAAGTCTTGATTTATCTTTACTGCTATTATTTTGTAAGAAAAGAACTAATGCAATCTTTTTTAACTAGTTCTTACATACTAACTCTGGCAGTTGTATGGATTAGCACCTAAAATAGTGTATAAAGTGCTTTAGCTTACACTATATTTCCACCAGAACATGCTTGCATTCATCTTTCTAGAGATTTTGTCCAGCTCCACAAAAAATAAACAAACAAAACAGAACAAAACTCTAGTTACAGTGATTCCACTTGCAGGTTATACAAGCGATAATCTCTTCACAATGTCTTCATCTTAAAGTGGTGTTTGAAGTCTTCTGGAAAACCAGCAATGAAAGATAGTTTTGTTCTGACAATCTAGATGATGAGGAAGCATTTACCAGTCTCACAACAGCTTTATAAAATGCTGTTGATCTGTTTGATGACTGATGTCTTTCACTGTCAAGGGTTGTGTTGAGAAAACAGCATCATGTCTGCTTGCAGATGATGTAGTGTGAAAACATGGGCAGATAATATGCAGCAAGGTGAAAACTTTGGACTATGCCCCTATGAACTAAGTCAGTAACATGTTATTTTCATGAGATCACAGTTCTGGAAAATTATAAATTGCAGTTGAAAATATAAAAGAAAGGAGAAAAAAAAAAAACAAAAAAACCCAACAAAAAACCAAACCAAACAAAAATGTGCTATTATTAGTAGATTTAGGACAGTTTCTCCCTAATTAATGATGGATTAATGGTACAGTGTTACTGGAACTCAACTCTTAGGTCACTCAGTCCTACTCAATCTGCACTGAGTGCAATTCTTCTATATCCAAGCATGAACAAGCGGCTCATCTCTGTATAAAAGCTAGGTGTGGTATTCTCAAAGATCTATTTTCAAGAGCTTTTTTTAAAAATATATATATTACAAATCTATTCAAGAGCCCTCTGTAAGGGTATAGTAGTCAGTCAAACAATCTGCAGTTTGAAAGAAACTGCAATTGATTTGAAGTCCATGTAACTCAGTACTACAAGTGAAAGGCATCATCTGCTGTCCATCAGCCCAATACCAAGGTGTCAGAGAGGTGTCAGAATAGGTTCTCAGGCTGAAGGTGAGATCTGTGGCTGAAGGGAATGTTTTTACAAATGCTGAGTTAACAGAGGGTGGCATAATGTCTGTGATATTAAGAAAATGATGTTTCCTATTAATGGAGCAGGGACCTTTGTATTGCACATTCAACTCTGCTCAGCCTCATCTAAGCCCATTTTCTCTGCTTGAATGAAAGATCACAGCAAGGTTTATTTTGTAAAGAAAGCTTATACAATCAAAATGAAAATGGAACTCTAACAGATAAAAGATTTTAACAATAAAAGTTGTAAAAGTCCCCTGAAAGTGAGATTCTGTCCAATTTGACACAATAAATCGTTTTACAGAACAGAGTCCCACTAACAAGTACAGATTATGTGTGTAAGACCTGGGTTTGCCTGCAGCCAATGTGCCTAGAAGATGTATTAACTGCACAGCTCTCCTGTTTGCAGACAGTAGAAACAATTTGGTTACATTTAAGTAAGGAGGAAGTGGAGAATATGAACACTAAACCTTAAAAATGGCCAAATATTAAAAAATATTTAGTATCAGTCACTGACTTCAGATTCCAAATCGTCTAAGGAGGCTACACCCTTATCTATAAGTAAAATATTTGTTATTATTTACTGGAATACAGAATTAAAAACAATTAAATTAGCCACAGATATTAAAATGCCAGACAAGGCAAGGGGAAGCACGCTATGCATTCTGCAGTGTGCCTCCTTGGAACAGTGCTTCATGCTGTAACAGGCTGAAAATGAAGTGCAAACTCATCAGTGTAATTATTTCTTCTCTTCCCTTTGTGGAGGCTGTGCTGAAGGATGGACATGTTTAAGTTAATCAGTGATTACATTTGTTGCTGTGTGAATCTGTAAAACAAGTGTGGCAAATCTATTGCTATGCCGAGTCCTCGGGAGCCCCAGTTCCTCTTCTCAAATTTGTAGCTCTGCTGTACGAAAAACAGAGAAGCCACTCTCCCCTGCTGGTTGTTTGAATTTATCTAATTTGTTCTGGTAACGGCACCAGATGTCACAGCATAAAAGGAAGCCCGACCCAGCAAAAAAGATTGCCATTCTGACCTTCTATTGAATTCTAGAGCTCTTGCCCTTTTTTGTCTTCTGAACAAACCCAGCACTCACAAACATGCTGAATGGAGTGGAAAAAGCAGCTTGACTTTTGTGGAAGAAGTTGCAAGCAGAGCTGAGATGGCCGCTTGCCACTTTCCCTGACAGGGTGACATCTGCCACCATTTGCTGAGCTACTTCTGGTGGCGGAGGGGAGGGCGGGTGTGATGAACCTTCACCCCAGCAGAGCTGGCCCTCTTGCCCTGTCCCTGCACCTTTGTCACTGCTTCTTGTTTTCCAGAATGGCTTTTATTTTGCCTTCAATCTTTGGAGTCTATCTTTTAGGAGAGGTGAAAACTGTATCTTATGGGGCTTTTACTTCTTCAGCAAGATCATCGCACCATTCCTTTTCTCATACAATGAGCATTTGGTTTACTATATTTACCACTCCATTTGTCTTGGTAAAATACTTTTACATCTGTAAAAAAGCCCAGCAGAGTAAATCAAAGTGAATACAGTCAGATGCCTGCTTGCATTGATAACAGTCCACTTTCATGATAAAGGCAGTCAACTTCCACATGATTCATGCGTTTTAGCCTTTAAACTATTTCTTTCATTAACTGATCTTTGCCAAGTTCAAGATAATCTGTGTGAAATTCTGTTTTCCTGTTTGGAGGAAAAACTAACAACGCTTGTCAGTATAGATTTTGGATGCAAATAGGCGTGCACATGTGTATGTACCTGGGTGTGTAGTTTTGTGTGTCTGTACATTTGCAAGGTCATGGCACTTACTTTATTTCCATAACTCTTATTTACATAAGCCTAAACATGGCTCTTCCACAAAACTAAACACAGAGGAGAATACAGCTAGAGGTCTCACAAGCAGAGAAAGTGTCACTAAAAGAAAAAGAAGATAAAAGATTCAAAACCTTTGACTGCTTGGTGAGGGTGTAAGTACCCTTGGCAATCCAGCGAGAGCATAGATTGTGATGTGTTCTCCTAACTGGCTCAGATGCACTATTCAGCATCCTCCAGGGCAGAGACATGCTGCTTGGCAGAGGTGTAATCTCCTAATGCTACATGAGGCTGCCTGTGCCCAGCAAGTGTGGAATAAGAAGGAATAACCACTAGAGAGAAGAGCAAGTAACAGTCAAAGATACAACATGCAAAACACCCATAACAATGTTTTAGAACCAGGCTATAGCCCTTGCTCACACTAATTCCTATTTGCTCAATTAGAGAAACCCAACAAGCATGTATAGTGCTTTAAGGTTGTATTCACCAAGCAGAATTACACGGATAGGTATTTTGTTCAATATAAAGTGTTCAAGAAGGAAGCTTTTCTTTATGCTGAAATAAAATATTCTTTTTGTGCATCATGTTCAAGTGTGAAAAGACAGACATTAGAGACTAAAGTTAAATTGGGTGGAAAATATAAAGGATTTTTGAAACGTTAGAACTTCTGGACATTAAAATACGCTTTAGCAGTGACTAAGGAATTCATCTGACCTGCCCCATGAGATTTCCCATAGGTAAACATGGAAGGTGAAAATTCTTTATTACAGAAGAAACGTGGAGTTTATATTATATATTTATCTCTACCTTTGTATCTTTAGATCTACCTTCGTATCTTTGATCTTTATGTATATATCTCTGCATCTTTTTAAACACATTTTATTATCACTGTATACTTCATAAAGCTAGATCACTCATTTTGGGGTTACATTCAATTTACACAGAAGAAGCAATTAAATATTCTCATCCTGAGTTGTTCTGTTGCTGTTCTGGTTTTAAAATGGAATGCAGATAAAAATTACATCAATTACAGGGTTTCTAGTTTAGATCAAAACCACAACTGATGGATTAGACAATGAAGAGACTTGGAACAAAGGTAGTTATTCATGCATCTCCCTGACAATACTGGAGTTCAGAAAAACCCACAGTCTACTGAAACCCAGAATAAAACAGTTTGGCTATTTAATCTTGTATCTGATATGATCTTTAGTTAATTAGCAAAACACGTTTCCTTTTCTTTGCAAAGTATTGCTGTGCATTGCTAAGCTATTTCTTTGTTTGACTTCTATGTTAGAAACATGTAAGTGCTGAATTCAATTATTCTTTCATCAGAATAATTCTTGTTTTTACAATTCAGAAAGCATAGTAGGCTGTACACAAATGTGAAATACAGCTTTTGGTATGAGAATGAAGCTTCATGATATTGCACATACACACACACACCAAAAAAGAAAACTCATCAAATGTGACACTTGCTGGGTCATCAGTCCTTCTGCAAGGATTCATGCTGTCTGGAGATTTCTACCCAACTGTCAGTCTTTTTTCTCCCCTCCATTCTCTTCTTTTCATCAATCCACCTCTTCTTTTATACTTTGATACAGAAATTGACACCCAGCAGCAGCATCAAGTTGAGGTCGCTAAGGCAAGTGCCTGTCCTGCTAGAATTGATCATTGGTCTGGGAGTATGACACACATATGACAGAGCAAGGTCACTCAACCTCTTGCCCTCCATTTTTCATTTCTATGCAGGTCGCTACCACTTCATTGTTTTTTCTCCCAACCTATTGTGTTGTTTCTTACTATACTACCTCATGAAAAGGAGTATGTCAACCTAACCTATATGAAATATTATCTCTTAAATGTTGCTCTGCTAACATTTCAGAAACATACTCTCCACTACAAAATGTCACTGAGGTAACACTATTGTAAAAATAGTATTTTATCTAGTAACGACTGCTACTATGGGGAAAAAGTGCAAGGAAAGAAAGAAGCCAACTCATTAGGAATAACCTATTAAATTGTAATGGAAATATATTGTAGAAGAGTCATATCTCTGCAGGGATGACATAATAATCTAGTGTGAAGTGAAAATTCACTCAAATACCTACAATACTAACTTTTGTTCATGTAAATCACTTAAGGATATTCCATAAGTGCCACTAGGCTATTTATTTTTGAGCAAAAAATGTATCTGGGCATTGTGCAGGGTCTTTTATTTAAAATGTATAAACTTGCATATTAAAAATAAGCCTCACACTCTGGCAGCAGTACCCCACTCTCAAATATTTAATGTAAAAATACATGCATATATGTAAATATGTGAAACAAACTTGCTGGCTTGTTCTTTTGTCTGGTTGACTTGACATAGTTATTTAATTCTGTGTAGGAGTGAATGGCACATTCATTGACAGGTTCTCAAAACTGTAATTTCTATCTGACCAGGGTCTGAAGCCTCGGAAATGTTTTTAAATTAACAGAAAAACTATTGATCTATTTCACTGATACTCAAAAACAAATGTTGGATGTAATTGTAAAAGTTGAGGTCACCCCTCGCTAGACTGTCTTCATGATCTAGAAAGGAAAGAAAGCATTATGTTTTTTTCAGATCTTATAATCAACTCAGAATGAGGCCAGAGTTTCAAATGAGGTTCAGCAGCTGTAGTCACTAGTGCAAACCAAAATCACTGTCCTTACTAGTTTTGATGCCAGGATATCTGATGTTGATGAGAGATTACAAAAGCACACGAACAGCAATGGAATAAACCCCACATTCTGAGGCCAACGACATAAGAAGATTTAAAAGATTTCAGAGAAGTATAGAGAGATAAAGTTTAAGATAAAAGGGTGCTTCTTTCTGCATTTCATTCAATGGGCTTAAAAACTACTGAAGACTGAAAATGTTTTCAGCCATGCATTATAAATAAATCACTAAGAGATAGATAATGGGCAGAAGGATTGGCTGAGGAGATTTATTACGCTGTTGAAAAATGACTTTTGGAACAAATTGTTCTCGCAACCTTCTGATATTAAAAGACATGATGTTAGTATGACCTCATATCCCAGAACCCTGGAATCACAGGAAACAAAAGTGGGATGGACCTTAAGGCACCATTGCATCATTCCTTTACCCTTTACATATATTGTAACATACTTCCCTATCATGATTAAGCTTCTTTATTAAACACCAAAATAACTGGATATGTCTTTCAAAATATTCTGCATGATGAGCTTTTCCTCAGTTCTATGGAACAATTATCATATCCATAATATGATCTTATTGCCTGGGTGGTTCAACAACATTCACATGTAATGTTCTTTATCTATCTCTACCCATTTGATTGAAATCTTACCCTTATTGTAATATTTTAATTTCCTTTAAAACAGCTTGTTTTTCCCTTACATTCAAGCATCTGACTCCAATATTTGCTCTCAATCACATTTTGCTGCACTGCCAACTGTTACCTAAATCATTGCACTGTTAACTCTGGGATTGTGTGAATGACCAAACTTAATATTGATATTGTGTAGTTGCATGAAGCTCCCAAAACAAACAGAAGAATGCATCTTTGCTTTAAATGTAAAATCAGTAAACTGTAACCAAAGCAAAGTAACACAATTAAACACAAATACACTACAGATAGAAAGGTTCAGGCTTGTGAATATGTGCAGTTAAAAGAAGCAAAGATACCTAAGTGGCCAGGTTTCTCAGTCTTTTCCTCTGGAGAGAAAGGTATGGGATGGGGCGAGGTGGGAAAGAAAACATGGATATCTATAGCACATAGAAATAGCATGTACAAATGAAGACCTCCAAATGTCCATGTTTCTGTAGGCTTATCATAAGCAGTTTAATTTCTGATAGTTCTGTTTCTGGGTGATATCCACAGACTTATAATTTGCCATGTTTCTCCCTCCATTTGTAATCCTGCTCCACTGTCACTTGGAAATACCTCAACCCTGTCCCCTCCCACAACATCCCATGTGTTCCCTGCCAAAGACACGATCACTTTAAAAGAACAGCAGTGCCCACTGTAGCTGAATGACAGGGCTTACAAAAGGACTAGAAATTATGTGAACATTTCTGCTAAAGAGAAATTTGGTGAAAAGATAAGTTTGCCAAATCTGAAACACTTTGAAGAAAGATATTGATGTCTGTTGTCATTAGAAGCTTACTGAAAGCCAGAGCCTACATTCTCTCCAAAGAGTTGTCTTTTCTTTTTGCTGAGTTTTAGATTAAGGACCCTTGGGATCATAATTTGCAGTGTGATGTTAGGGCATATTGTGCCTGGTTTACTTCTATTGATGTAATTCCGCTCTTCTTCTGTGCCTCTGAAATATTAGTGCATGACCATTTCTAACAGTGTGTAAAACAGAACTGGAAAAAGAGTTAATGGGGAAAAGTAGGAATGTTTGCATACACAGTGAAACTGCTCTGTAAACATTAAATGCGATCATTCTAGCAACCTCGGAAACAGTGTTATAGTAAATGACATATAAAATGATAATCAAAAAGTACCGTGTGTATGATAACCGTCAAGAAGGCAGGTAGGAGAGAAAGCCCCACCCTAGGACTGTAGTTATGCCAGAAACCAGATAAAATCAATAATAGTACAAAAAGGTTCATTGAAGTCTAAGGCCCTGCTTAGAGTGGTGGAGCATTAGATGCATGGTTGGCTAGATTGCCTTCGAAGCAGTTAAAAATACTGCAACAAGAAAAAAGCTTCATACAAATAGGTCAAAGAACAGAAATAATTTTAATATTTTGTATTATATATACCTGTCTTAAGAAAAAAAAAAAAAAGACAGAAAAAATGAAAAAAAAATTAATCTGCTGCTCTTTGAGTAGCTAAATGGTAGTTCACTAATAAAAGATGAGATGGTAACTATCACATGTAGCTTTTGTACCATGTAAAGCAGAACTATATATTGTTCTGGGATGTTAGTTGGATTATAGAAATAATCACAGCACCTCATCAGTTTTTCCTGTGTAAGCATGAAATAAAATTGCTGCAGCCTGAAGTGAATTTTTTACCTTGGAAGATGGTAATAGAAGTAGCATCAACAGTTGCAGGAAAGAAAATAAAACCTGTTGTCTTAATCATTTTGTGGCTAAACACACAGTGATGTGTCCTGCTGCCTTGTGTCTCTCTTCTCGGGCTCTGGGCAAGAAAAACTGTTGCACCAGTGGCAGTGAATTGCAGCAGACACCTGCCCCTTCCCTGCCTCTGGCTGCACTTCTCCCCTCCCCACAGGGCTGCCTCCTGTGGCATTGCTCCACCATCCATCCTCAGGTCACCTGCTCTTGCAGAAGGATCAACATGGGAGGCAGGCAGACCCTCCCTGGGACAGGAGGGACCAGAAGCTACCCCCTCGCCTTGAGGTTTCAAAAGCTTGCTGATAGATGCCTCTTTGCTACTGCAGAAGCAGGGAGCCACAGGTGAACACATGCAGCTGGAAGGATTAGCTTTCATTTATTTATTTATTTATTTGTTTATTTATTTATTCTCCAAAGTCCTGCTTTACCACTGTGTTGGCAATTAAGGAGACTCAATTATTCTCCTCGGTGTTCACCCACGTAGGTTCAATAAGAAAAATAACTGAGTGTAAGCATGGTTTTTTTTCTGATGGATGTTGTGGTTAAGAGGACATGACAGTGAGCTGCAAGAGTCATTATCTATTAATTTTGCCAGTTTATTTTAGTAAGCAATTTATAGCTTTTCCAGAATGTCTTTTACATTTTCTGCTCATTAATTGAGTCCCATTTATACTATTTCTTTTGAATTAAAAGATGTATTACACAATTTAAAGTCTTAATTTAGCCCATATGTCAAAACTATATCTAAATGAGCCACTTACAGGACTTTTGTATGAATCACATTATATGTCTTTACCCTCCTGCCTTTTTCATCCTTGCAGATTCAATTTCTTCATTAGAAAGTAGGAAAGGAACAAATAAAATACAATAAACAGCAATACTAAAACACAAACTTGGGACTGCCAAGTCAGGTTCAAGCTGTAGAAGATATTTTAAGTGCCTGACAACAATGGCCCAAACCCTTGCACACAGGTGCAATAGCTGAGGCTCTCCCATGTAAAATGGAAAAACTCCAATGCCTTGATTCTAATTTACATGGATATGTTGTTTGCCTTTTTTTCCAACCAGTAGCCTATAGTTTTGAAACTTGTAATCCCAGGTCATTTATTTTTCTGGCTTCCGAATCTATGGGTGTAAGTTATTGCTGCTGTCATCAACAAAAAGAAGGTGCATACCTTCTTTGATAATGTCTTCTTTGTAAACCAGTTGTGGGGAGGTGGGGTGTGGGGGAAAGGCAGAAGTAGGGAGGATCAAGACGGATCATTATCAGAACTTCTTTCTCAAAGACCATCTAGTCTTTCAATTTCTGACAATCCATACCTCTAGGAAAAAAAAAAATAATGACCAAAACAAAACAACAACCACCCCATATCCACTTCCCCACCCATCCCACCCACCCCCTCCATCTTTGGATCTACCCCAGAGTTACTAAGGCTAGGACACATTCTGTCTTTAAGCAATATTGATTGGTTTTGTTTTCCAGAAACTCTTCCTGAGGTTTGTTTGTGTATGCCTTTTCTGACAGTAATTTCTTTGTGTTTCATATGTTAGCTATCTATGCTATGAGCTAGATACTTTACTGGTTTAAATTTTCATATCTTTCCTTTAATGTCTCCATTGAATGGCCCATTGATTCCAAAAAAGTGTATTTAAAATGGGGTTTGGGAAATGTTGTTCTTTCCCTCGGCTGGCTAGCAGCAGGCAGTGACATCTCCCATTGGGAGTAGTACCTTTGTGCTGTTCTAATGTCCGTATAACTTAGTTGCTGATACTGATGTTCACAATAATGATGTTTGTCATCTGCTCCATTGCAGATGTGAGAAGCTCTTTCCCACTTAGCACTACATAATGAGGTGTCACTCTCACAGTTCTTTATGCTTCTTTCTGTATTAAGAGTGTTTGGTGAACTTCATTTCTACTTCCTCTTTTTATGAGCAAAGCATGACTTTTTGAGATTATTTAAGGCATATGCTATATTTTTAAGATCTCAATTAACCTTAATCAGAACAGTTTTTTGCCCATAAACCTGAGCATTTTCAACATAGGTTTCCTTTTGCTCCCATGCTATTTTGTGCTAATATATTGCTGATTATAAGATACAATATTGCCAGTGGTTATAATGATGATCTTTAACATCTGTTCTTTGCAAATACCAACTGTTCCTTAATTTGGTGCCATATTTTAAAATAATGGCCCGCTTCCAGCCTTCCAGTTTAATATCAAGTTATATTCCATATCAATGTATTTTTTACTAGGCAGCTGATTTTGTTTCTTTTACTGTATATCTGATTCCTAGCTTATAACAGATTACTATTTCTCTCACCCTGGATAATCTTGATGGAGTTAATAGTACTCCTTATCATATTCTTCCATTGACAACTTTCTTTCAAGCCTGGGAAAAAGGAAACTAACAATCGTAACATATTGCCATTATCCTGAGCAGGAATTTGGATGTACTAGAATTAGGAGATATCTGTGCTGCATGTCTAAAGGTGTTGCTTTTTCCTTATAACTCCTGATAACAGAGCTGAGTATTCCTTTTTATTATTTCCCACACACACACACACTTTTTAATATCTTTTTTAGCTGTACTTTGGAAAACTGTTTGGTTTAGCCTTTTACTACATAGAGATTTTTAGTTTAAGAGCAGAGCACCTTTATGATACTTTATTTACATCAGGTTTGGAAATACCTCCAACCCCTGGACTGCTAATGCACCTGCTGCAAAACCAAGAAATAGAACAATTCTGAACCCAAGTCTTGCATGTTATGGGTTGTATAGTAAATTCTGAGTTAACATTTTTTTTACATATTAGAACTTTGCTGGAGTTACTTGCTCAGATCTTAACTTGCTCTCCATTTCTTCAAGCAGTGCAGCCTAACTAGCCCTTGTGCCCAAGCAGAGTCCCTCACCCCCAGTAGTGGGGATCATGACACATACTTTCAACTTACCTTGTGGAAAGGCTGCAGTTATTCAGGCCAGTGCACAGTATTACCACCATATTAAAAACTTGACCTCTCTTCCACATCTACCCTACTCTGCAGGAAACATTTTTTGCCTTTCTTTGTCTACCAGATCAGGTCAATATCAGCATGTAAGCTATGTGCACATTTGAATGGTACAAAGAAACATGAAACCACCTAAGGATTTGATCAGGCTCTTGATACAGATAGTTCAGGAAAAAAAGAAAAAGTGAAAATCATATAATCTCTTTGTACAGCATTTTTATAACTTCCTGGAATAGGTTCACATCACCAACTGTTGAAGATTGGCTCATTTTCTGACTAGACCTTGGTCTCAGCCAGTGTGGCTATTCCAACATTTCTGCATACTCATACTGGATCTCTTTCAACTTTCTGCTGAATGTAACTTCAGTAACCTTGAAAGTCATGGATGTAAACATTCTCTGAGGAAGACATGGTCATGCAAAAACATCTTTAAAGATGGTTTTAAGTGGTTATCCCTGCTAAGTTTATTACAGTTTAGATAAAGAAGGCTGGCAATTACATTCAGTTATGAATAACAGCTTGGAAGCTTGTATAAATGACTAATATAGTAGAAATGCATTAAATTACAGTCAAAATCCATTTTATGTGTATAAAAGACCTAGATAACTTTTATTTTTTATTGCAGACAATGAAAATAATTTGAGTTAATCAAGTAATTAATACAAAATATACATAGATGTACAATTTTTACTTTTAAGATATCCATGAAAACCTAAACATTTAGTTTTCATTTGTGCTTACAGCTATACCTCCTGAATGGCAAGGCACAGAAGCTGAGATCTCATAACTCTTTCCTGTTTCTGATCTGATAGAGTCACTAAGCAGAATATTCAAAACCTTATACAAACATATGTTTTTGGAAAATCTCCAGCTTTTCAGATACTGGACAAATCAAAGATGACAAGTTCATTGGACTGGAAGCACTCTGGTTTGAACATACAAACTTTTGCAATCTTTATTTTTACCACTGATAGAAAATCAATTTTCTGATATTTTCCTGATTATGTTTAAAATTAACAGATCATATACAGATGATGAATTATTATTTTAATTTAAGAACATCAGACTTAACCTTTTAAAAAAAGCAGCAAAATCTCTCATTTTTCATTGAAATATTTAGATTACTTTTTTTTTTTTTATGATGGAACTTACTGTTTTCTCCATATGTACAGTACCTAACACAATGAAATTGCTATTTTTTGGAGTCTCCTAGACATTACTGTACATAATATGAAAAAATAATCATTTTATTAACCCAGAAGGATAGCACTTCAGAATACATTTATTTCTTGAGTTGTGCCCTTAATTTTTACAGAATTACATTTCTAGTAGTTTAAACGCTTTATGAAATAAAATGAAGTGGTAAAGACATAACATGAAAGAGTGACTTGGTTTGTGACAATGTATTGTTCTTAGAAACAAAAAGGGAAGAAAGTCAAATACAACTAAAAATGAAACATCATCTCATCAACTCTAGAGAATGAATATTACTCCTTGTAATAAGGAATGCTAATTTTATTACTTACAAATTGTGTTTTGAGCAGCTTTACATTCCCTTTGTATATTGCTTGTTTTAAGAATGATTGTAAAATTTTAGGTTGAAAAAAGTGCTAAGCTATTGTCATGGTTTAACCCTGGCTGGCAACTAAGCCCCACACAGCTGCTTGCTTACTGCCCCCACAGTGGGATGGGGGACAGAATCAGAAGATTAAAAGTGAGAAAACTTGTGGGTTGAGATAGATAGACAGTTTAAGAGGTAAAGCAAAACAAGGAATTCATTCACTAGTTCCCATTGGCAAGCAGGTGTTCAGCCATCTTCAGGAAAGCCGGGAGCCATCAAAGCCTAACAGATAATTGGGAAGACAAACATTGTAACTCCAAGTATCCGCCCCCCCCCAGCCCCTTCTTCTTCCCCCAGTTTATACACTCAGTGTGACATCATATGGTATGGAATATCCCTTTGGCTAGTTCAGGTCACCTGTCCTGGCTGTGCCCCCTCCCAGTTTCCCCTCCCCTCCAAGCCCTCTCGCTGGCAGGGCCTGAGAAATTGAAAAGTCCTTGACTTAGTGTTAACATTCCCCAGCAACAACCAAAATCATCAGTGTGCTATCAGCGTTGTTCTCACACCAAATCCAAAACACATCACTGCACCAGCTATTAAGAAGAAAATTATTTCAGCTGAAACCAAGATAGCTATAATATGTAAATTTTCTGTTATGTGACATTAAAAGAGAAGATGAGAAAGCCTCACTGCCTTGTTTGATGAATCTTAGGATATTATCCTGAATACTTTGTTTCTGCTGTTGTTGAAGATGGCCTTTTTGAAATAGTCCTGCTGGCATGTAATACTTCGCATACCCACTCTAGCTGGTTAGTCAGACAAAGTAATTGAGAAAAATTAATCTGTGATGTTTGTATGAGAGATTCTTTGGGCATTTAGGGACAAAACCATCTAAATTTCACTGGTAATATCATTACTAGCCTACAAGCTGAATTTATTTACTGTGTTATAGAAGAAATATTTGAATGTTAATGTTCCTACCATGTAGGTTCCAGAGTTTTATGATCCAAGAGGAAGTAATAATTTTTACTCCAATCAATTGATGTAACACATTGTTTACATCTCATTTTTTTGAAGAATTTAGTTTACTGCTTATTAAATTCAGATAAAGATTTATTAAATTAATGAAGCTTACTCTTACTTTTTTTCTTTTAATAATTGAATATGTAGAGTATATGCTTTGACCTATAAAGACATTGCAAACTCAAGCTATTAGTATCTTCTTAAATATTCTTGAATCACATAACTGAGAAGGCAACATTACCTTCTTCATTTATTATCTATATTGTGTATATATGTGTGTATCCTAAATAATTTTTTTGCTTTGTTCAAAATGCTAAACAAGTATAAATTACTCTTAAACATTTACTTTTTTGCTTCATAATCTCAAAAACTTCATGTTATACAGAAAATATTAACTCATCTGACGAACAAAGATTCTCAAACTCTGAAACACTGTGCCACATGCATACATGTGCTACCAGATTGGTGCATCCAAGTTGTTGAATAGGTTGCTTGGAGTCCTCTGAATTAATTACTACCAAATCTTGTTATGAACAAAGGGCAGCAAACACGTTATCTTCAAAAGCAAGAATTTATTACTGTAGTTAGTCTCCAGAGTCTGATGCAATAATAATAATAATTACCCCAATTACTATCATGATAAGTTGTAGTTCAAAATATATACAATTAAAATTAATATGCTCAAATTTCTTAACATGCCTCACTTTTCTTTGATGAAGGTTCACCCCCTCCATTGTCCTGCTGGGTGCTGAGGTCAATGACCTTGGATTGAGGGAAATTGTACACTGAAACTTCAGCATTTGCAGCCCTTCGCTGGAAGGAGCTAAATGTTCATATGGATAACATCTTCCCCCTCACGGCCTGAGGAGAGTGTTTTTTACTTTTGTAGTACCTTGCTCTTTCTTCATTAGTCTGCAGGACCAGGCAACATCCAATATACTATAGATGGTATGTTTTACATGTTTACCCAGGTCATCTCTGGTGCCATCCTATGGCCACAATTTTAAGGCCTCTGCTCTTATCCCATGCCTCCCCTCCTCTATGCAGCATTTCCCTTCAGGGTCATAGACAGTTCATCCTACACCAAAAAGTTGCTGAGTATGAGTATCAAGCAGCTACCAAAATGTGTATAGCTATATACATAAACACATATGCATAGCTATACATAGTTATACAATTGTACAAAACTAAACAAAGATTAAAAAATCAGATAATTAAAAATCTGATAGTTGGATAATTGCTTTTATGGTTAAACAAGCTAATAAAGGTCTTCAGAGATGAGTCCAGACAAAGCCTTGTAAGTCCTGGAGCATGTGTTGCTTTCTTAACACAAAGCCTGTAGCCCACTACAAGCAATGATGTCATTCTACTGAGCTAGACAGCTGTGCTTGTTTTCTTGAAAGAGATGGTCCTAAGAAGACACTTGATGTTGATTTGTAGGATCACAGACTGGCTGATTAATTTTTCTGAAGTCATCCCAGAAGTCAAGATAACAGAACTCTGATTAAACTGATTGTCTTGGTAGACTCCAGTATAGCAGATATTGTTTCTATTAATATAGGCCCATGTGGAGATCTATGCAGAAATCACTCTCACAGGTCAGGCCTGGAACACATTTGTAAGACAGAATTTACAATGACATGTTTCATTTGATTTTATTTTCTGTAACATAATTTAAATTAATGAGCTGTAAAACCTGAAATTGCTGGTTTCTTAATAACAAATACAGTCCAGACTGATAGTAGCAAAGATATGAAACAATGTTTAAATTTTAGAAATTACTTCACTGGGAAACTATAATTCTATAGAGAAGGTAAAATGAAGATATCAATGCTGGAGGAAACTTTCTTTCTTCCCCAGCATTATATGCTGCCCATGCCATCATATGGTACAGGACATCCCTTTGGTCAGTTGGGGTCAGCTGTTCCGGCTGTGTGCCCCCCCAGCCTGCTCACTGGTGGGGTGGGGTGAGGAGCAGAACAGTCCTTGGCTCTGTGTAAGCGCTGCTCAGCAGTAACTAAAACATCTCTGAATTATCAACACTGTTTTCACACAAATCCAAAACGTAGCCAAATACTAGCTACTGTGAAGAAATTTAACTCTATTCCAGCCAAAACCAGGACATGAGGGTACATACAATCACATGAGCTCAGAAGCGTAACCAGGTAAATAAACCCTGCCTTTTGGTACCTTTGGTACTTGGTATCTGTGGAAGAATCTATGTATATATCACATCTGTGTCGTAGTTTCTAGGCGTACTAACTCAAGTTTCCATTATCTCATGCATCTTTGCACAGTTTTATGTTGTAAAGATTTGGAATTCAAGTCTGCATTTAGATACAAGCATGACATTCCTGTTGAAGGGAAAGGAAGTTTTAACCTTTGCATTTTACAAAATATTCACGTATAAAAGAAAAAGAAATGGAAAAAAAATTTCCCAATGGTCAAATGTACTATTTTGGGGCTGCAATTTAAGCATTATATTTATTTGTCATGTTGCAATTAAACCAACAATTAAAGAATTAAACAATTAACAAAACCCACCAATAAATAACAGTACTATACCCATGAAATTTATGCAATACATTTTATCTTAAGTGAACACTGCAAAATGTTTCGTTCTCCCCCCTGTGAAATGAAGATCAAACATTTTAATTTATTAGCAGTAACAATATGAGTGTTACTTTTAAATTCTCTAAGGAGCAGTCATATTTGAGACTGGACCTATACTGTTACTGGTGATCTTGAAAACACTGGGTAATTTAAATAATAATATTGTATGTCTTTTGCATTTCAGGAGGCAAGGTGTTTGGCCAAGGTCAAAAAAAAAAAAAAAAATAGAGCTTCAGTATTTTGTACCAAACAATAGAATTCAAGTGTCTCTGTTGCACCCTTGATAGATTTAGCTTCCTGAATCCCTAAACCCCTTCTAAAGAGTAGAGTCATCCAGTGGCAATGACAGCTTCTGCTGTCAGGCTCCTTCCCTGTGTGAAACCCCACAGCCTGGCTGTTTGCACGGGAGGTGGGATGGCTCCTGAAGGCAGGGGCCTGACGGCTGCACAAGCTGTTCTCCATCTGGTTGCCAGTGAGCTGGCCAGCACCCAAGGCAGGGCTGACCTTGCTCCTGGGCTACCCACATCAGCTGTCTGAGACCTTGCTGTGCCTTGCATAGGTTGCTCTTCTCTTTCTACTGCCTGCCAAAAAAACTGGTCCTCCTTCTGGCTAGTGTCCAAGCTGATCCAGTCATAGTTTCTCCATCTGATTTATCCTTGGAAAGATGAACTGGATGTTCTTAATTTAGAATAGTCAGTCTCTCCCCACCCTCTCTCCCCAGCCTACTTACTGCATCTACAATTTATTTAATTTTGGCTAGATTTCTGCATAACTGTGAAGAGGAAATCTGGCTGTTTCCCCCACTCTCTCTCAATCTCTCTCTCTTTTTTTTTTTTTTTTCTTTTTGTCCTTTGCTTCTTTTCTGTTGTCCAGTAGCTGGCAGAAAGGTTGCTAAATAACGTGAAATTGTCATTGACAAGATTGCTTCTCCGTCTTTGCCCTGCTTTTCTGTTTATTCTCTGCTGGTTTGTATTAATAGGCTCCCCCTTCCAAAAAAACCCAAACCAAACAACAAACCACCAAAAAGCTTAAAATCTTTATTTTATAGTTTTACTCTATTTTCATTGTCCTTTTGATACTCCACTATCAACTACACACACATATCTCTTTGTCTCTCTCCAGTGGGTAAAGCCCTCTAATAACACACATTCGTAAAAATTAATTCCATATGAACATCTTATATCCTTGGTATCAAATGGTAAAACACATGAACAGATGATGGTTTTAAAAGGAAGAACCTCTAAGAATACTTTTAGTTTACTATAAAATATCTCAGGGAAACTAAGCTGATTTTTCTCCTCAGATTTTATCACAACCGAGTCTTGTCTCTTGGTTGACTGTGCCCTGACAGAGGTCAACACATTTCCACGCTGTTGCTCATGTAGTATTCACATCAGGGTGTTCTAATCGGTTGGGACTACACAGCAGTCAATGAAGTTAGGTAAGTTTACATCTGCCCATCCTGCTCACAGATCAAATAGGAGCATTTTACAGGCAGCAGTTGCTCAGCACTGTCTGACTTGTCTTTAACATGTAAAGACTATGGAATCATAGAATAGAATCATAGAATGGTTTGGGTTGGAAGGGACCTTAAAGATCATCTAGTTGCAAGCCCCTCCCTGCCACGGGCAGGGACACCTTCCACTACACCAGGTTGCTCAAAGCTCCATCCAGCCTGGCCTTGAACACTTCCAGGGATGGGGCATCTACAAATTATCTGGGCAACCTGTTCCAGTGCCTCACCAACCTCACAGTATGGAAGTTCTTCCTGTTATCTAATCTAAATCTACCCTCTTTCAGTTTAAAGCCATTACCCCTTATCCTATCACTACATGCCTTTGTAAAAAGTCCATCTCCAGCTTTCTTGTAGGTTCTTTTTAGGTACTAGAAGGTCTCCTCATATGTCTCCTCCAGGCTGAACAACACCAATTCTCTCAGCCTGTCTTCACAGGAGAGGTGCTCCAGCCCTCTGGCCATCTTTATGGACCTCCTCTGGACTCACTCCAACAGGTCCATGTCCTTCTTATATTGGGGGTCCCACAGCTGAATGCAGTACTCCAGGTGGGGTGTCACAAGAGCAGAGCAGAGGGGAAGAACCATCTCCCTTGACCTGCTGGCCATATTTCTTTTGATGCAGCCCAGGATACAGTTAGCTTTCTGGGCTGCAAACATACATTGCCAAGTCATTGAGCTTGTCCACAAACATCCACAAGTCCTTCTCCTCAGGGTTGTTCTCAATCCATTCTCTGCCCAGCCTGTATTTGTGCAGGACCTTGCACTTGGCCTTGTTGAACTTCATGAGTCTGAAACAAACCCACCTCCTCTCAAGCCTATGAAGGTCGCTCTGGATGGCACCCCTTCCCTCCAGCATGCTGACCACATCACACAACTTGGTGTTGCTGGCAGACTTGCTGAGGGTGGACTCTTTCCCACTGTCTATGTTGAGGACAGAGATGTTAAGCAGCGTCAGTCCCAATACTGACCCCTGAGGAGTGACACTTGTCATTGGTCTCCACTTGGACATTGAGATGTTGACTGCAATTCCTTGAGTGTGACCATCCAGCCAATTTCTTATATACCAAGTGGTCCGTCTGTCTAATCCATGTCTCTCCAGGTTAGAGACAAGCATGTCAATAACAGTTTCAGGTGCTAGATAGGACAGACTTACATTATACCAGCTATTCATTTGTGTTAAGTAATGCTATGTTAACTCTTTAATAACAATCATGGTAGGTTTTGTGTTTTGTTGTTTGTTTTTTTTTTAAACCAAAACATAAAATTTGGTATTGTTTATGAAGAACTCAGGATTCTGATGTTTAGCCCACATAAACTGATCTGCTGATTGCTTTGGGTTTTCTGCTGATTTTAGTGCAACTTCAAACGGCTTTTCAGGCAGGACATGCTGTTAATACTGACAATTGTACACAGATACTGAAGAGAATCTCACTGTGGACATTACAGTGAGAAATACAGAAAAATAAATCACACTGTAAGCTTAATTTCAGATATTTTACAGAATGTACAGTGGATTATTTAAACTGAAATTATTAACTTGTCCTCTTTTTGGGAGGGCAAAATGTTTTAAATTCAGATTGGGTTTGCTTTTTTATCATTATTTTATTTAACTAAACCAGCAAACCTTTCAACTGCAATAGGTATTAATATAGTGCAATCACATACCCTCTAGGTAAAAACACAAGAAAATGTTAGGATTAGTGTCGTGCAATGGTAGTTGAGGTTAAGTTGCTGTGCCCTTAATGCAACTGTAAACTCTTTATTAAATTCTCTTGTGTCAATGGTCTACCTCTGAACCTCAATGCAAAACACAATTTGCAAAGAAAACTCCCCACCCCACAAGATTTTTCCCTCTGAATTAGAGCAACAAATAAAAAGAGGTGGGAATTCATTTTTTTTTTTTAAATGGCTGTGTATGTGTGTGTAATTTGTGGCAAAAAAGGAGCAAGGTTTCATTTTTGCTTGCTTTTCTCATTTTCCCAGGAAGTAACTGAAAAGTCCAATTTTTCTTTCTAGAAAAACAGAGCTCAAAAAAGATGGCCTTACTGCTTTCCCCTACCCTGTACCTAGAAATCAAAACAAATGCAGAAATGAAGGGTTGTCCATGGACCATAAAGTGAGGGCACCTTCTCCTATGTCATCTTCTTAACATCCATTAAGAAAAAGTAAATAATTTTGCTTTGTGCTTTTGTCTCCCTCTTGGCACGAGGGATGCTACTTGGAACATTTCTTTCCCAGCAGTTCATCTCAACGGCTTCTCACTTTTCACATTTGTCTTCTAAAGTAATATTTAGGCTTTGCTGGTGGGATGTGGAATGAAATGTTGACATTATTAAATTCTTCAGACAGGAATCCTTAATTGTATTTTATTTTGTTCTATTTAATTTCATTCCTTTTTGGAATGGAAATGTCATGGGGATTAATGAGAAGAAAGAAAAAACCCAAAACACATTGACATTTCTGAAACTGGAATATTTCACTTAGTTTTGTTGAACTAATCCAACAGAATTATTTTTTTGCCACTTAAATTTATGCATAAATGTATTTTCCAAATTAGGCTGACTTGACCATATAATCTCTATTACCAGTTCTCATACTAATCTCTACATTATTTTTTGTACTTACAGAGAGGTTGTAATGCAGCAGAACATGGGGCTGATCAGTCACAACTATAGATTTGGTCTTCGTGAACTTGCATTTAATATTTCTAATGTTTCTTCTACCTTCATGTTTCATGTTTTTCTACATGTAAATGGTATACTAACATGTACTTTGCTACCTACCGCAAAGGTAAAATATCTTTCTAACATTTGTACCAGACTGATCGTGTACATGAAAAAGTGTATAAGGGTTACATAGCTACCCAAATGGAAAGAAATATGTGTTGTTATTCTTCAAGATATCCTATAATGATTCATGACTGAATTCTGACTTATGCTATATATGACCTGTATCTAATAGCAGCTGCTGTCACCTCTGCAAGAGACAGGTGGGACAATATGAACTAGTTACAGAAATCAGCTGAATTCAGGCTCTTAGGATGTGATCATCAGCATGAGACCTTGGGCTAAAGACAGAGATGAGATGACATCCCCAATTTCATTCAATCTATATCTAAACAGTGTGTAACATTGAGAGAATAAGGGAGCTCCATTCCTTCAGGGGATAGTCTTGAACATTTTCCTGCTCTGAATTTCCTCTTATTGATTGTATCTTGTCTTGGGAATATAAGCAGGAAATTATAATAACGTGTCTGTGTATTATTTTTCCAAACACAATGTAGTATATCATAAAAATATTCACTGAGAAAAGAAAGGTAATGGGAAGGGAAAGTAAAAGAGAAAAGAATCATCTTTGGGAAGGTCTGGTTACAGTGCGATATTCAGATTCTTTTAATTAAGAAGGTTATGCACCATTTCCACAGACTTTTCATACATACTACTAGGTACACACTTGTCTTAAGTAATTATGCTTTGTTGCAATTCATTAAACTTCTTTCCCCTCTAGGGGAAAAAAAAAAAAAAGAAAGAAACAGGAAAAAAAAAAAGAAGAAGAAAAAAAAGGATGTCATAACACAGAAAGCACAGAACCATGTAAAACACACAAGGTGATAAATAATGAAACAACTAAGACACAAAGAGATTCTGAAACTGATTCCAAGTAGTTCCATACAAATCAGTCTCACTGGTGCTGTAGATTAATCCATGTATTCTTGCATTTACACTGCCTTATGTGTAGCTTCTAACTTCTGTTCCAGAAGATGTGGTTTATAACATATTTTAGTGGGAACTGAATTTTAGTTTCAGTGGAATTTTAAGGAAATGGAAGGAAAATAAAGAAATACATTTATTCAACAAAATGCTTTCATTTGGTGTACCATATTTATTATCTATAGTGACAAGATATATGCTCAGGAATTAAAAAAATATCTGAATCCCCATAAAATGTCCATCTAGAAATGGCAAAGGTCCCAACAATGAAAACAAACAAACAGATCCCCCAAATTCAATATTGAGTCCCCAGATACATGTAATGAATGCTCTCATTACTGTTGCTCATACACCTCTGCTGCTATTTCCACAGCACCTTCTCCACCTTTTAGCAGTGTTGTGCCACCTGCTCACTGAGCCTGGAATATTTCTGCTTCGCCTGATGCAAATTACAAACACCTATTCGAAACACAAGACCCATCATTTGGATATAGGTGATCTGGGAGATTTATCCCCCTTGAAAGCTGGAGTTCTGTCCCTCTCCTTCCCAGTCCCTCACTGAGTAAATTCAACTTACTCCGCTATCAGATTGATATTTGAATAATCAGCCTTATTTTCTCCCTGCCATATTTGCAAAGGTTATAAGATATTATTTAGAAGTTAGGAACATCATATATATAAAAAATCAAAGAATACAACTTCACTCTTCTTGTATATCATGCCAATGATGTGTAAAATTGTTGAAACATCATAACCTCCATAATATTCAGAGACCAAACAGGGAAACAAATGCATCCTCTTCCCCCTAATTTTAGTTCACAGGAGCAATGAATGCCTATGCAAAAAACTGAGAACATGACTAGAGAAGTCTTCAAATATGTTGCTTTTATACATGCTTGCCATGAACTCAGCAGACATTTGACTAACTTCATTTAACTTTTGACAAAATATGATGCTTTTAAAACTACTTCCTTTTTAAGTTAATCATCTTTATTGGTAGATAAACCCATGGCTTCCTATTCTCTGCAGACATGCAACATATTAATTCATTTTTTCACCTTTTAGAGACAAAAACCTTGACAGAAAAAAATCTAGTTTTGCTTTGGGTATAAAGTCTTTATTTTCTTCCCTGTCTTTTATGAAAGAAATTCCCCCTCAGATGGATAGGACTGAAATCCCTTCACTGAATTTCCTCTAAACCCCTGCTTTGGGTAAATGCAGCTCACAAACACAGTAAAAGAATAATTAGACCACAAATAAAATAAACCAAGAAGAAACAAACTATGAGGTTTTTTTCTCTTTCTGCCACCCATCCCCCCCACCCCCCCTACCCCACAGTTTGTCTCCCTTTTTAGTTTTCTAAGAATTTTCAAGAAAGCATTTTGCCCTTGCAAAAAAATACCTGTCTGTATTTTGAATTCTCCTCATACTGGCAAGTGATTAAGGGAAGATCTCTTTACCTGTAGGCCCACTGAATGAAGCCAAGGGAGTGAACTCTTCTGACATCAGTCCAATTAGGCAAGTGTCAAAGATGAGGATACAGTCTCATTCATCATCTTGAATGAGAACTGATCCCTTTTTAATTCTCTCTCTTTTTTTTTTTTTTTTTTTTTTCCCCCCACAGTGCTCTTTATTCTGTTTACCATCTTTATTTGTTCTTTAGTATCCAGAAAATGGAATAGATTTTCAATAGGAAAAGATAATTCTTCTGGATTCTTAAGACTGTCTTTCTTCAAGTCATTATAGCACAAACATATATATCCACAAATTATGATTGGCCATTATATTTGAACAGAAATTTAATGTTAAAAAGAATTAATAGATATCATATGACAAACGACTGATCAATAACCGAGTTTTAAATTGTATAGTTATTTTAATTCCAATTTTATTATCAAGTTCTTGCTCTCAAGGAAACACCTAATTCAAGCTATAGCTTTTGGATGGATAAAAATCCTATTTTTAATCACAATAGATAAAATGAAAAAGGAATTTACTCCAAACTGGAATTACTAAGTTTCTGTCTCAGTCTCCAGTGTCTATATGCCAAATCTATTTAGGTAAAATAAAGTTCACTCGACTCTTCCAAACCTCCAGTATGGTTTTGCTCAGCCAATGAGTAGAACTCCTTACATGTTCCTCAGAAATGGGTTGCCCATTCATGATGATTGTGCTATTAATTCTACTGTCAACAAGCAACAGGCCTCCCCTGTGGAGCAAGATGATGTTAAGCTTTTAACACGCCTTGGAATGATTCTGTGACAATAGTCAAGGTGACAGTGGCTGCTGAAAGCTACCATATTGCTGAGATCCCTTGCTGCAGGAGATAGCATGGTCTGTGAAATCAGGCTAGAGATAACAGGGTAACTGTTCTCCTTAATATGTGATGGTCTAAATTGTTTCCTGTAGAGCAATTATAGAGGACTGTATGAAAAACTTTGTAAAAGGGTTGTAATGATTGTTAAAAGCATAAGGTATGAAATATTAAGAAAAAAAAAAGGGAATTGTAGAAGAATGAAGCTGGGTTAATTAGCATTGATAACATACAGCTGTGGGCTGGCTTCAGGGGTGGTGGGTTGGTCGATGTAGATAAGGTGCAGCTGTGGCTGGTTCTGTGAAGGGGTTGAGAGCTAATGAAGAGGGAGCAGCTGAGGAAGCAGGAGGAGAGAGGAGGAAGCAGGAGGAGAGAGGAGGAAGCAGGAGGAGAGAGGACACACACCCTGGATGAAATGAGGAGACGGTAGCAGAGGGGCTGTATGAAGAGTGTGCTGGTATGAGGTGGTGAAAGACCTTGTTGCAGCTGGCTAGTTTTGAGAGTGCTGTGACAGTTTCCTTTCAATATTAATATCAAGAAGCCTGCGTGTTGTTAACAGGTGCCTAGACAAAGAGAAGTAGAGACTGTTTATCCCATGGGACCACTGTACTGGCAATAAGTATAAGAAACAAATGTTTCTTATAATTCTGTGAACTAGCCTTCTTATTTGACTTCTTTTTTCAAGATGCAGACCACACAACTGATTTATTTTTCCTTGTTGTTGCATTCTATCCGTACCTTGTTAAAAATCCCTCCTGTTCTGGCCAGTTTGCCTCATCAGTTCTCCAACAAGCATTTCCAAGAAACTTTCATGTTTATATGATCCCTACTGCTCATTTCTGTTCCCTTCACATGGCACATCTTAGATTTCATCTTGTGACAAGATTCAGCATTCTTAATGAATGAGCATATCTTGTTTGCCAACTGTCAACAATGATTTTACCCTTTTCTTACACCTATGTCTAGTTAACTCTGACTTGGTAAACGAAACGTCACCTCTTCTGTATTGCTAGAAAGCCAGTGAGAGGCAGCACTTGTAAAAAAGCTGTTTTCCCAAGTGGTAAATGGTAACACATAACTGAATTCCAATTACACTTTTTCAGTTTCCATAGATCTTAGGAAAGCATCTTTCACCTCTTCCCATTTTTCTATTTTGCATCAGCTATACCTCACCCTGTGCAGAGGTCATGTCAGGCCATGAACCAAAAGTAGAATGTAACCATTCTTACTAAACAGCAGCTCTCCCCAAACATTCCTGTTTCTGAAACAACCATGATAAAAATTGTAGAAGATATGAAAAAGCGATTTTAGTTTATATCGATACCTTGACTCAAATCTAACATCAAGCTTTAGACAAAGAAATCAAGTTTTGCCTAGCACAGGCAAAAATGCTTGAGGTAAGAGCACCAGAAAGAGATCTTTGTCAGATTGTATTTAATACCTAATTTCATAAATACTAAGAATACAGTCTTCTCAAAGAACTTTAAGCTGTATAATATTATGATGTTCGCTCTGGTTTGAGGAAAAAAAATAAATATTATTAGCCAGTCTATCTACTTAATGATAAAACTGTATATAATCTGATGAATTTTGTGTTCATTTCTAGTTTGATACAGAAACTGTATTACATATACTGAAGTAGTTCGGAAGAGATAGTCCTCAAGAAGTTGTCAGGAGATCATCTCAAAAGGCTGAGAAGTAATTCCGAATAATCTCACAAAAATCCAGCTGCTCAGATAGTGTACACAATACCTTATAGAGTAGACTTTCTGATTGTGTCAAGATGGACATAATGGATGGGCAGTTTTCTTTGTGTCATTTCAAGCCCATTCATTTCGAGTTTTAAGGTCTGTGATATTAGTGGGGCTTGTATTTATTTGGAACCAGCTGATTTGCCCCTGACATCTATACATAATTAAAGTAGACAGTGATTTGCTGTTAGCCAAGGTACCAGAGCTCACATATGGATCAACCAGAACTGCTTCCTCTGCATAGTGCTCTGCTCTGGTTTCTCCTGTGACTTGGCAGCACTATCTAGTCATGTCTTCTTGTAATATTACATATACGGAAGAATCACCTTTCCTCATTCACCATCTCTTGTCTTCTGGCCATGATATTACTGAATTTCTAAGGAGTTCTACAGGGCTGGTCATGATTTACTTTCCTTCTTTTCCAGAAGAAAATATGTTAAAAATACATGATAAAAGTACAGATAAGAGTTTTTCAATTTCTACATAGGAACAGTTGCTAAATTTTCCTAGACTGGATGGGGAAGAAGAAAGAGAGAGAGGTAACTTTTCTCGAGATGTCAAAAATTTCTGTCTGAAGAAGGCAATTTCAGGACAAAAAAAAAAAAAAAAAAAAAATCTAGCATATTTATTCCTTAGAGCTACTAATTTCATAATAGAAATTTTAAAATGGTTTCAGAAGTTTTTTGGGTGTTTTTTTTTTTGTTGTTGATGTTTGTTTGTTTTAGTTTTATCCTTAACAGGATACATTGACTCTGACAAAATGTCATGTTTGTTGTTTTACCATTTAGGACTTCTCAGAAGTCTTCTTGGCCTGGAGCTAAAACTGATGTAGCTCCAGATTATCTTACCATAAACATCTTCATAATAATTACAGAAATGTTACTGTAACCCACAGTTCTTGTTTATTCCCAATATATCCTTGCTTCTTTTTGAAAACACAAGGAATGGACAATGTATATTTGAGTTATTGTTCAAAATTTCCTAAATTGACTTAAGATAAAACTTAATTTCTATGAAAAAATTATAACCTGTTGCATAATTTTTCCACAAGGTTTTGAGTGTGTTTTTCTTGTTTTTTTTTATGATTATGTTTATTATATTTTTCAAATATTAGCTAGTAGACAAAAATTAACTGTTATGGACACTTGCAACAGTTGTACAGAATTTATTTAATGTATCCCAAAATATGTAAAGACAGAAGCCACTATCTTGGGATTGTGTTGGTTTTTTTTCCCCTCTCAGTATGAAGATTTTATGATTCTTGAAACTAAACCTGGGGGTCAGGGGGAAGGCTGGAGGGCAAAACCCAGAAGGCAGAAACTCTTCTTTGACTAACTCTTGTAACTACTCTAAATTGATCACTTGTTTCCCAGACGAATCTCTAAACAGAGGGCATATCCCTTTCACTTGCAAAATACTCTCACACAAAATGAATTACCTTCCCACCACATTGGTTACTTGCCAGGGAGTACTTTATTTTTCCACTAGGAAAAAGAAAATCAGCTTGTATTTTGCTTGCTGGAGCCTCCCGCATTTTAATTCTGAACTCTGAATGAACATCAGAGGCGCCTTATGATGTTTTGCACAAAAGTGCCTGTGTTCATAGTTTTACTCAGGGCACCCAAAATAGCATGCAGTAAGCAGTGTCATACTGTGAGTTTTCAAAACTAAAAGGAGAAGTGACTTACACTGGCAAGAAGCTGTAACTCCTAAAGCTTTCGGAGGTCCTGTGAAGTACAAGAAACCTGCTTACTTCTTTGCATCAGATGTTTAATTCAACTTTTACGATACCCATTTCTTGAAACCTAGAAGGCCCTGAGGTTACACAGGTAAGATCTCTATCTCTTTTTTTTTTTTTCTTTTTTTTTTTTTTCTTCTTCACCTTCAAAAATAAAATTTAAAAAATTTAGCTGGGTGATTCCAGAGCAAAAACCACAACAAGCAAAGACAAACACCAAAGTCACTCAAAATCTCTAAAAGGAGAAATGTGCCTTTGTTATTTCCTCTGAGTCCAATGACTAACTTTTATAGCTGTGGAAATTCAACTTTCTAAGTTGGATTTACCAGAGGATTTACCATACTTACTATGCCTGTTTTGTGTTCAACTTGCACATTAAAATACTCATGCTGATTATGAATCTGTTTTTGCAAAACCTTCAATTCTGACAGATTGCTTGTGATTGCTTCATCTACACTTATGCAAGTAATTGTCATTAAAATGTGCTTACAGTCTTTGAGGGCAACATCAAGAAGAGTGAAGTCTCTTTTTTTTACAGGAACACTTAGAATTACTCCTTGTATTTCTCCATTCTACTGTAGCAATAATACTCTCTTTAAAAAAAAAAAACTTCTCTTAACTTTACATTCACATTTCTATGGCCATTTCTTTTTATAAACCCACACCTAGCAACTGCAAAATCTTTCAGATGACAAAAAAGGGATGCTTCTACTTTTATTGGATCTCAGGTGTAAAATGGTGATTTGTTTATAAATAAGATATTACTAGAGCAATGCAGTATATATGCTATCAAAATATTTGTATTTCATGTTTCTTTCAAAAACCTTCTATTAGGATTATATAGCTACAATTTATTTTTCATGTTCTAACTCCCCAATTACACTACAGTCAAGAAACATCCAGTAGAATACAGTGCAGAGATATTTAGTAGCTTTTGATTAGTTATTAAAATGCAGAATATCTGTCAGCTTGTTCATTTCTAGAAATCGTTTTGGTATGAAACCGGTAGGAATTTCATGGCTTTTGGATTCTGTCATTATTTTTTATAGATTGTAATTTAGAATTGGTTGTGGTTGAAAAAGCACTCCAGATAAACCACTTTTAATTTATATAAGATAAATTTGTGGTAAGGTGCAAAAACTGATCTGTGGACTCAGTTTTAGGAGTCATAATGTTACGTTTTGATGTTCAACATTTTCCTGTTAGAAGTGCTGAACTAAGCGCTTACATAAAGTAAATATAGGGCTGTGTCTGTAGTTCAGACTTTCTACACTTTTAAACTGAAAAATGCATTGGTGTAAGAGCTAGCAGGCAATGAAAATCCATACTTGGAATTATTTTTAGGTAAAGGAGGGAGAAAGAAAGAGTGACTTGACCACAAAATAAGAAAAGTAGCTTAAAACCAAAGAACAAAATTACAAATCTACTATGGAAAGCCATGCATTTTTAGAACAAATATTTTAACCTGTTGTTAGGTAATTTGTAAAAAAAAATACGCATTTTGCATTCAGAACTGCCAAAATGTAGAATATTTTCAAAATTTACATGTTGCCTCTCTGTTTCAGAATGATTTACTATTACTAACAAAAAGTAAATATCAGAAATAATCAGCACATTTTGATACTGAAATCAGGAAGCAATATGTGATATGCTATACAGGCAGATTTTGATGCCATGGTTCAATTTACCCATTCCTTTTCGTCATTGCCCTTTGTTTTATTTGCTTTAATACTTTATAAGTCTTTGGGGTGAAATTTCCACTGTGTAGTCTTTGCATCACATTTACTATAAATATACTTGGAAACTCCTTATTTGGCTTAATCAGAAAGATTTGGCTATTTCTTAAATAAATTTAATTTTTAAAAAGGTAATTTTGTTAACAGACCTAACAATACAATAGATAATACTGAATTAATGTATGAGTTCTTTTGTAGGTGAAAACCATTATTCTCATTCTACTTTACAAGTCACAAAGTCTTGATTTCTACCACAGACAGTAGAAATGGGTTCCAACATGATCCCTTAATTTTTTTTCTCCATTTCAACTATCTTCCCTTTTGAGACTACATGTTGAAGGAAAAAAGGTATAACAATGTCTTCCTTACCCATCCTTCCAATCTTCTTAACCCAGTAAAATACTTGTTTCTTAAGATGAAGGAATCTAGAGGGCAAAGTGTCTATGGTGGCCTCAGCTACCCTGAGAACTGTAGGAGGTTTCATTCCAGACCCTGCTAAGTAGGCAAGGTACATATCCATTACAGAGGAAGTCAATGAGGATGGAGCAATGTCAACAAGACCACATGGAAACATAAATGTGCTTTGGATATACAGATCCAGGTATCTTCTCCACAGCTGCATTGCCTGTAACATTAAAGGAATTGCAGTTGATACTGCTAACGAGGCTGCAACTGTTAAAAATGTTTGCAAAAGGATGTTACTCCCAGGCTTTCTATCAGGGACACAAACATAGAGAAAACCTTGTAAATGGAAGGTAATATTAAATTAGAATCCCTTATTCTCAGGCCACTGACCTACCTGTTAAATCAAACTTCTATTGAGACATTATAAACACTGAAGATATTTGACTAGGAAAAAAAGAGAAAAGAAAGAAGTAAAACCTCAGTAAAAGATTTTGTGTCTACAAATACAGTACTGGAACTAAAAATATGATAATACCTGAACTAAGATTACTAAGATTATCTTAAAGGAGAACTCTAAAGTTTATATATTCTGATGCAATGTTAGATTTGTGGAGGACAAACTTTGTGAGATTTTGTGCATTGGCACTTGGGGGG
>JAVJGJ010000037.1:63409185-63433226 GCA_035590215.1 Microhierax caerulescens | reverse complement strand
GCAAAAATTTTTTTTTTTTTTTTGATTTGCAATTACCCCCCCCCCCCCCCAATTTATGAGTGACAGTTCTTGCAACCTTAAAATTGCTAACTAAACATTACAGGAAGTACAAACTGTCAGTTAACATTTTCCTGGTTTACTTTTTGCATGGCATTATGACACATTGGAAGCCAAAACACATTCTAGTAGAGCAAATTATAAACCTTAAATAACAAATGAATAACAGAATTCACTGTGACTGAGCACTGTCTTTACTTATTTATTCTGATTCAAACATAGCCAGGATAAAATCTCTCTGCACAGTAAACTCTTTTTTAGTATTTTACAGATCTTTAAGACAGTCAGTGGAAAACAATATGGGTGAATAAAATAGCAATTAAAGTTCTTGAAGTTTTATTTCGTTTGAAAAAATTCTGTTTGACTGCTTTTACAACTACATTAAGCAATATTATATATTGTTGTTATATTAATAAATATCTAAAATACCTTGCCCTTATTCTGTGCATTGCACCTATTATATGCAACATAAAGTTTTGTGGCTCCTAATTATTAACATTATGATGGTGTAGCCAAACCGATGACTTACCTTTAAATACAAAGATTACCAAAATTAAAAGGGATTTAAAGAGACAATGTTTAGAAAATGGTGAAGACACTATAGTTACACACTCCTTTCCCTGCAGAGAACCTTTTCAGAATGGTGAATGTGGGGAACAATTTACATGGCAACATGGTAAATTTTTCTGTCCTGTGTTCATAAATTGAAGTGAGATAATGCCATCTGTCAAAACTGGTCAGAAGAAGAAAGGATCAAAAGAATTTGCAAAGAAAACTGTATTTATTTAGTGTCTCTTTAACAATTTGAAATTGTTAAATGACATCTCAATATCCAAACTAGAATTTATCAGGAGGTGAAATGAGGAGCTATGTCTTATATCGCTTTGCAAACAGATTGTGGTTCACTGGATGTCACCACAAGTGAACAGAGCTCAATTCCTAAGTTTTATCCATGGTGGCTAAACACAGGAGCCAAACCCCAAGGATATATGAGTCTTTGTAAAATCATTAATCTGTGATTTCTGGATGATTTGAAACACTCTGAAATTACAAAAAAACCAAAACCAAAAACAAAAACAAAACCAAAAAACCAAAAAACCAAAACAACCCAAAAAAACCCTGACAACAAACTTCGTAAATAAAGCTGAAAAAATCATAACACAGCAAGATGTAAGAATTTATATAATTCAAAATATGTTCTCAGCATATTTTTTTGAAATTTATTGAAAAAAGTCATATAAGTACCCATTCCCATACACAAATCTCTGCTCTGTGTTACATGCTGGCATGAGGAGTATGAATGTGCAAACTGCTACAGAAGCTCCCCTGGCGTCTTGGTGTATTTGCATGTATTTTTGGGAAGATGGACACAGACTGGGGGTAGTCCTAACTTTGGTTACTTTTTGATTATCCATGACATCTGAGGTGATATGAAATGGGATATTTTTCTCTAAATGGTGCAAATTCCTCCTTTTTTTCATCCTTCAGATGAAGAACACAAAAAGACAACATTGTCTAAGGGTCCATGAGCCATGACAATGGGTCATGCTTGTGACACTCTTCCCAGGCGTCTCAGCTTCCATGGAGCTCGCAGAAAACTTGAGGGAAAGAATGAAGGGAGAGGAGGACATGTGCCAATACAGTGCAAACTATTCCACCACCCCCACCCCCCCCCGCCTCCATCTTTGCAAACAAATTGGAAATAGTGTTAGTTTCAATTACTGCCCTGTTCATCTTCAAACAGCTGATCTCTCACTCTGCTTTTCTTCATGAGATGCAGACAGCTGTCAAAGATTAAGGGCATTGCTGATGCTGCTTTTATGTATCACTGTGATGTATATTGGCTGGACCAAAATTTACCCTTGACGGTAATTTCCAATGGTAGATGAGCTAGAATGATTTATACTACTTTATATCCCATGAGGTACCCCTAGAAAATAAAAAGACGTTTCCAGACAAATTAAGATGACAACCAGACTTACAGAATGAAAATGTGGTAAGTGTATTGGTTTTCCCCTAACATCAATTTTAACATATAAATTGAATTGGTTTCAAATGCCAGATCATTAGATAGCTGGCGTACATTGCTATTTTCATAAAAGAGTGACCCATGAAATGTATAAATAGCATTTGGAAATGTCACATAGAGATAAACTGTGCTGATTGCTCAGCTTTTCATATATGCACTTTGAGGAGTGTGCAAATGTTACAAAATTAGACCCATTTTCTGGTGCCTTACATGTAATATTATTCTACTCATTTCTTTCAGCTATTTTTTTAAGTGACCAACTTATGAAAAGATTTTTTTTTCCCACTTAAAGATTGAGGGAAAACGGAGCCTAGAATCAAAGACTGTCACAGCTTAAGACAGTTTGACAGTGTAGAGACTGAATGTGCTCAGATACCTGAGCATTTTAATCACAGCTATATGAAAGTTTTACAAGTGATACTTCTCCCTTGATCTGTGTGTGTGTGTGGACATGGTGGCCTCCAGGAGGAAGACCAGGCAGCCCAGCACATCAGTCCCTACCATGTGGTGCACAGCCTGGCACGGGGTTATGGGGGTCCCTGGGGTCTCTCTGGTTTCTTCTTAGAGTCCTCCCACATCTACCCAAATAATTTCTCCCCTCACATACCCCTGGAGTCTCTCCTCCATGTACCTCTGGGGACTCTCCCTGAGTGACCCCAGCCCCATCTGTTACTGGTTCCACATGCAATATCTACTTGGGATCCCCTGTCCAAATCACCTCAGCACCCTGCACCAGCCCATGGATGTGGCTGTGGCTCTGGCCATGGCCAAGCCCCTGTGGGCTTTGCTCCTCTGCTGACAGCTCCCACAGCCACAGGGAGGCTGATGGTGGCTGAGGTGCTTTGCTGTTCTGGTGACAGGGCTGCTCCCCTGTGCAGTGGGGTTCACATCCTAGCACTGCCAGGCCCAACCATGCACATATGGACAGGTAGCAAGTTTCTCAAGAGATACTTCATTAGGAGCAGCTAACGTAGAGCAGCACTGCTAGGAGCCTGAGCTCCCCTTTAGGTGCTAACCCAAGGCCAGGTCCTGAAGCATCCTCTCTTGGTGGGCAGAGGTGGGTAGTTCCACCACCACCTGAACAACCCAGACAAGTAAGCAGCTCGCATTAACAAAACCAAACAAAAAGTTCCTATTACACTGGGTCCTTAAAACCAAACCCAAGAATTAAGCTACATTCTAAAAAAAAAAAAAAAAAAAGAAAAGGTTTTCTGAGTAGGTAATGGTTATTTCCCACAAACAAAATTATTCAGAAGAAAAGAAAATTTAAAGCAAGAACTTACCCCCAAATATAGTGTATAATACCATGAGTTTGTTGCACATATGAAGCATTCAAAGAAAGTCTGAAATACAAATTTATAATGACATTTTCTAGATATATTGTAGAAACTGGAAATATAAATAATTCAAATATGTGAATAACTGGTAAGTTGTCATAAATAATGGATTTTTACTTTTCTATCCATTGGGGGTTTTTGTTCTGTGGTTTGCCTTTTTTTGTTGTTGTTCATTTTTTATTTCCCCCTTTTTCTATCCCTGATAGATAGCCTCTCCAGAATAAAAGCTGATTTCCAAGTGAAGAAATACTGTTTAAGTCTATTTTGTTTCAAATGAAAACAAGGCAGCATAGCACAAAGTGCTGCATCATAAAAATGACACACTGTATTCCTGAGTATTATTAACCATAAATATCAGAGAAACAGTAAAAAGTATACTATTTCAGGAGGAATTCTGAAGATAAACTCTGTTGGAACAATTTCAGTGGCCTTTCTACTGACTGACAGCAACTTTAGATTTCTAGGAATATTTAATTGTGTGTAGGCTTTCTGTTTTTAAATCTGGGTATGTTGGAGCAATGCTCGTTATACCTAAACCAGGGAAGTGAGATGAGCCTACAGGCTCACATAGCAAAACCCATTGCAGAGTGAACTGATGTCAGTAAAAGACTGAAATTGTGTTCACCCGTGTAATGCATGAAAAACGTGAAAGGTTTAATATGTATGTGACAAAATCAGAAAAAACTGTAAACTGAGGAAATAAAGAAATCTTAGTTTTGCTTTGATGTTCTTTCACTTTCAAAAGAAACATGTTTCTTTCTACACTATGCCATAGTAATTATTATTTGCATATGATACTATACCATAGTAGTATGACATTATGATCGTATCAATCATAGTTATATGGAGGAAAAGCATTCTGGTAATCAACTGTGTTAAGTAGGGATTCAAAATGTGTGAGAAAAAGTTTCCTAAAGTTTTTTGTTTTTTTTTTTAAATATACTGGAAAACATGAAGAAATGTCAACGCCATTGGATAATATTATTCCTCTAGGCCAGGGGTCCTCAAACTTTTTAACCAGGGGCCGGCACGCGGATGAAGTGGCAGGGTCATCTGCGGCTGCTTGGTTTCCCCCCCAACCCCTGGTGAGGGGGGTTCTGTAAATACGGGGGTGGGGGCAGATTGAGGACGCTGGGGGCCGTATCTGGCCTGCGGGCCATAGTTTGAGGACCCCTGCTCTCGTCCAATCTACAGATTTATATTAACAAAATAGTACCAAGAAGAAAAATAGTGTGTTTTATGCAAATTTCAAACATTATTTTAAGATAGTTAATCTATGAAACATCTTTGTTTCAGTCTGATTTCCTTTACTGGAATTGTCTATCTCTACTTAAAATGAAAAATATATCTAACAGAGGAACTGTGAGCTATACACCTACATGTAAATTGATGCTAACATATTTAATAAGACATGTCTTGATCTTCACTAATATTAAGATGAACTTAGAAGTGAAAGAACTTTCTCAAAAATAAGATATTTCTGTGGGGATGGCAATAAGATTAAGAATGCAGTTCATCTGACCTGTTTATTAGCTTAGGTTAATTGTTCAAATCCTCTCTGGACAGAAAAAGGGTGATTTAGACTTCATATGGTAGTTATGTTTCTTACAAAGCAATAAAGCTCAGATGCCTTTCTCCTTCCATCGACTATTGAAGAGGCCTGCACAGGCACATTACACTAGGTCTTTAACTTTCAGATGCTTTAATTAATAACTGCAGCTTTAAGAAAACATGTGAGCCTCAGGCTTTGTACTATTAAAACAAAAATTCTATCTGTGCCATAAAGAATAATCATTCACAGGCATGGAAAAAAATTAAACTCTTAGGTTATTAGCAGGCCTATAATATCTACAAGTCCCTAATAAACACTGTAATATTTCATGTTGTAGTCACAATTTTTCAATAAAAAGGAACTTTATACTGTATTATGTTCTGTTCTTCTGGTAATAAAATTATTTTTTCTACCTCATTTAGCAGTTGTATTTAGCAAGCAATGATTCTAGGAATAGATTAATTCACACAAATAGTATTCATAAAGGTAATGTATTAAAATAGTGAAAAAGCAACATGTAAAGCTAAAAAAGGAAGGGGGGCGGGGGGGGAATTGAACGTTTTGGACATTGTAACTTTCTCCAAGGCTCTGATATATCTTGTCAAAGTGACAGCAGGTACCTGTGTAGAAGCCCTGGATGTTTTTTACTCAGCAGAAACTGTGAATAAGTTTGATTTAACTGAGTGGAGAGGCTGCAAATTGATTTCTTGATTAATTTAGGACACAGTCAGAGGTAGCATACAGAAAACCCTAGAGAGAAGAGGACAGGATTATTGTTTCCTCCCTTAATAGGTGTAAAAGGTTGGAAGTCTGTCAAGTGGTGGCAAGCTCATCTGTGTAAAACACAACGTAAAGTATTTGCCCGTCAGATACATTGATTGCTTGATGCAAGGGAGGTGACAGCCTCAGCAATGCTGATGGCTTGCTGCCTCCCACAGCTGGGGGAAGGAGATAACCAGGGGATGCTGAGCCAGCCCAGCCCTGCTGCCACTCACACCAGCAGGCTCAGGCATGCAGGCTGCAGCTGCACTGCTGACAAATCACAGGAGGCTTTATTAGTCTCAACCTGCTCAGTCTTGCCCTGTATTGTATCATGTCCACAATTAGTTAAAAATAAATCTTAAAATTCAAATTTAAAATTCTATATCCTCACATACCTCTCTCAACACAAGAAAGGATTTAAAGAAAAAAAACAACACTTTTCAAGTTTTGAAAAACTAAAATGCTAAACTGTATGGTTTTCACGTGCAAAATCCACCACTGTAATTTTTAAACACGAACATATTCATAAGCAATGGTCATAAAATACCACAGAAACAGATTTTTGTTTTTTTAAAAAAAGTTTTATTCAAATATCTTGCGCTGAAGTCACAATGATAGAAAGGCTTTTAGTGGGCATACCTCAACATTAATTGCTTTTGGTGTTCAATATTTCTCCATTTGATAGCTAGGTATAGATACGGATTGGTAAGTTTACATGAAGGTCTGTGCATTCGCCACTATTTACAATTTATTTAAAAAATAAACAACATATATAAAGAAAAGGAAATTATTTGATAGCATGTTCATTAAATCACATATAAGCTCCTTAATTTGCAAACATAAGTTTGTGTTGTTTTTTAATCATGTACAAGGCCGCAACCTGGCTGTACGGCAATAGTCCACTAATGATACTAATGGAGTGCTAAAACCCCATCCTTTTTAGTGCTGGAAATTACTTTACACTTTGAACTTCTGTAATATTTCTAAAAACTCAGTAACTGTATATGTATTTCCTTTATGTTTTGTTTTCCAGTATTCATAATGCCCTCTAACTCTCCCATTTCTAAATCTGTAATAAATAAAGCAAAAATAATTATAACATCATTCTGTGGTAACCTTCTTGCAGGTTAGTTACAGCGTGGGAATCTTTTACCACGTTTTGAGATTAATTTGCCATTTGCTGATAACCTTAGGCAAAATCTATAGAGTTCAATTTACTCCATTAAACTCAACCCAATCAAAGACCTCTTTCTATAAAGAGTGAGAAAGCAAGGAAGAATCTTGATTTTCAGATGGTAAAGTGATTAAGCTCCAAATCCTTTCTATTTTGCACTGGTTCTTTTATTGAGCAAATCTTTGTGATATTTATGTATCAGTTACAAAATGGTGCTAAAATCTTATCAAAAGGCATTATCTCAAAATGCTAATTTTCTTTCACTTCTTTTCATCCCTATGCTTCCTACACAGAAAACCCCCATTGTTCTGGAGATATTGTCTGAGCATTCTAACTAGGAGCAAGCATGTGGGTTTAGATGTGGTAAGGCTGGAAGTAGTTATTTGATATTGTATTAAGGTGCTCAACAGACTGAACACTATACAAGAAAAAACCCTGTAACAGGAAGAAATTAGCCTTAACCTTGAAAAGAAACAGTACCATCCTTACTAAGGAGCTGAAAACATGCTGTAAGCATCCCAGCCTATCAACCTCCTATCAACTCTCCTACCTATCAACCTATCAGGCATTTTCTCCTGTCAAACCTTCTGCTTTATTGTACAAGTAGTAAATAACCTGGCAAAACCCTCTTCTTTCCTCCCACTCATGCCCCCCCCCCGCCCCCCTCCCCAGGTTGTTCATTTCATAGCACATGATTCCTGTGTTCAAACAACAGGGGCTGACCGGGGGTAACAAAAGTACCTGGTGTCAGAAAAGAGAAAAAAGGCAGCCTAAAGTCATGGTGTTACTAGAAAAGCTTAGGTTAAACTATAAGCTATAAACTACAAACTATCCTGTAAAAGGATTGCAGAAGAGCAAGGTATGCCTCTGAGGGGGTAAAAAGGGGACTTCTTACAGTTCATTTACCACTTAGCACAAAAAGAATGGATTTTCTTATACAGAACAATGTTCTAAGAGCCGATGGAAGAAGTGCTCTTCAGGGTGAAGTGCTTTCTTTGTAGATTAATTATGTGGCCTGTATACCTGTATATATGTATATATATACTGAATCAGTTGCTGTTTCTACAAAGATGGTGGTGTAAATCCAAATAGACCAAATTGCAACGATCCTCATAATAGATCATGTTTTGCATTGATTGCCTTTTCACAAAGCCTGATTGGTGTCTCTGATCCTAGCTGCAAATAGTTCGGCATTCAGTTTGATATCAATACTCAAAAAAAACATCAAGTGTTGTGATCCACAGATAAAAATGCCGATTTTCCTCTTTGTATGAACTAATTGGATTTATATGAGATAACTGTTTTGGTTTTTTTTTTCCTTCTGATTGATTCTCTTTAACAGAGAAAAATACTCCTTTGAAGCATTTCAGAGAATTTGATCAGTTTGGAATTTTTCAACTTTGAAACATCTCAGAGTTCAACTGTTTCTTCAAGGTAAATTTTTTTTTCAAGACACTTGCAGTTGGTTTTTTTTAAATATTACTGTGTGCATTCTGTAAAACTCACCTGATACCAGGAACAGAAAATTGCGAGACATCCCAAAAGGCAAATTCAGAAGATCTAAAATCCCTTATCTACTCCCTGTTCCAGCTGACATACCACCTCTTTTCTTTTGGAGGTTCTAAGTGAATGTTTCATACCTTTGTTTCCTTCAGTTTTACCTAATCTTTCTTAGGACTACTTCAGCAGTGAGTACAGTTGGCACATTAGATTTATTGGTCACTCTACAGAGTAGAGCTTATTTTCATGCTCTACTAAGAAAGCTTGAAACACTTGTATTTATTAGTTAGGATAATCATACTTCCTATCCAGTGGGGATTTTTTGTTTTGTTTTCACATTGCTATGCCACTGGTCTTAGCACGGATAACAGCCCTGGCCCCTTCCCAGAGAGGGGGATTTCTGTGCTGTGCTTAAGATTCCATTGCACCACGCCAATACTGTATCCCATTTCTACTCCTTTGTTCCTGCATGGCTGCAAGGGTGTAATAGTACAATAACATAATCAGCATTAGCAACGTACATTTTGAGTCATATTTTAGTTAAGGGCAGTGGGGTCACAAAAGTAATTTGAAGGAAAATAAGAAGGGAAATGTACAGAATTTACTTTCCTGGCTGATAGTTGTTGGTAATAACAGCAAGAACTCAGGAATAAACTATTTTTAGTGCTCTTTTGTACATCTTTCTCTGTGGCAAAACAGTGAGACCACAGAGTAATCCCAGTTTGTCTCTACATAAAATTTCAGCCGGTTGTCTAAATACTTTATTTTTAGGCTTTTTTTTTTTTTTTTTAAACAAAGCACTAGTGAAGCAAAGCACTAGTGAAAATATGATGCACTACTGAGTGAAGTTTCAACCCAAGGTAGTTGAGAACATCTCTGTATTTTGCAAATACCTTGCATAAGAAAATACCCTTCCACTCATCACACTGGTAGGTGATATCCTTTGTGAAAGCAGTTAAATATATTTCTGTGATATAAGCACTGATTTACTTACAGACAGAGATGTTCTTTAAAGTTAACGCTTACTGTTAAAAGCTACATAGGCTGTAGTGCACACAATACAAATTTTGTGTGCTGTGTAACAGCCTTTGTGTGTTTGTGTGTGTGTGTGTGTGGGGGAAACTAACTGAACCCCCCCCCCCGTACAAGTAAATTTTATATCATAAATCCTGAATTATAGAACATTATCTAATAAAAAAAAACATTTTCCATAAGAGAGGTCAAAAAAGTAAAAATGTGCTGAACAGTAATGGAGATTGGAAGGGAGATGAGAGGAAACCTGTCATTAAGACAGCAACCTATGCTATTTCAGAGCTCATGAGAGGCTCCTGGACAAAACAAAACTTACCTAAAATCACAAAACACCCCAACCCTTATATTGTTGTATGTGACAACAAAATAAATTTATGATAGTTGCGTATCTAACTATTCCCTGTTTTCTTTCACTTTTGTTAACAATCTGCTTTTTATTTTTCTGGTTTTCCACATCCTATTGCCTCATGCTATTTATCCAGTACTTCTAAGTCCTGGGCAAGAATCTATAAAAGGACCCAAAACAACTGGAATGATAGGAGATGGCTGGCATGACACAAAATATAAATCTACTGATAAAGTCTGATCACATGATGAGCAGTGGAATCCCATCCAGGGAGAAATATAGGTGTCAGTCTGCTCTTTGAATTAAATGTGCACAGGAAACTTTTAGTTTCAACATCCTGCTAAAAAATGGCAGTAGAATTAAAATGCAAGAAAAGAGTCAAATCAACATAAAATACAATAAAACTGTAGTGGCAATTCCCACCTGGGCTGTTCTCTTCACGCTTGCAGGATTAAAATGAATAACTGATGTACTCAGGAATCCCATGAAAAAGAACTATAGAATTCATTAATCTAGGGAATTAAATTATATAGAATTGGTTCTCTAAGACATTGAAATTATAGGTAGATTTGATGATTAAAATGTCCCAATCCATTTACTAGTACAAAGTTCCCAAAGAATGTTTATGATGTTTATAATATTTACCAATGCTATTTAGGAAAGTTGCAGTGCAGCAGGCCTGGTTTACGATTTTAATCTGCCCAATTGCTAAATGTTGCATAAAACGGAAAGTGTGGGGAAGGAAGGCAAAGTTAAGTAGACAGAAGAAGTTACTGTTATTGTTCTCAAAGTTAGTGGATAATCTCAAATCAGTTCAAAGTAAAAGACTTTCAGTTCATGATCAAGAAGTTGAGAAGTGGGGAATTATCTGAAATAAGCAGTTATATATATATAAAAAAAAATTTGTGACATCCATATTGACACCACCCAGCACAACCGTTGGCTATGTCACACTTTTTTTAATCCAAAAGAATGCAGTGCCCCTAAATAAATCATGCTGCTGATGACAAAATGAGGTGATTCATAACATTCTTCAAGAGATTTCTCCTTGAGTTTTGCTTTTCCACATCTATCTTGTTATCTGAGCAGTGTCACTGCAAATTCTGTCCATGGGCTGGGAGCAGTAACAATTGAGTTCAGTCCCGTTGTTTTCACTAGACTGCAAATTTCAAAATGTGCTGTACTCTTTACTGTTAAATCCACATTGACTTTGTGGAGTTTAAAAGCTCAGTATTGGGATTTTCTAAAAATAAACCCTTAATAAATCAATAATATAATTCATATCCTCTCTTAAGATGGAAAGATGTTAACATATGTTGGTTTCTTGTTCCTTTTCATTCCCCTTGACTTTTTGATTGGCATTGGCTTACTATCCAACTTACTTTTGAGACAGCATGGGGCAATCAAAGACCATTTTTCACTAACTAAGGAACTGACACCTATTTATTAAATATATATATAATCCATTAACAGTGGACTTTATAGACCTAAATAATTTAAGACCATTACTGTCTGCAGGATATGAGTTCTGGCTTATATAAACTAGTGAATTAAGCCTTTGTCCATTCAGTTACTATGGCAACTTTATGGACTTCCCAGTTTCAGCTGGCTTGCAATGAATTAAAGTCAGAAACTCTGAAAGACTCCTGTAAAAAGGGGAATTATGTGGATGAAATGAGCTTTAAATAACTGAGATATCCATAGAAACCTATTTCAGTAATTTCTTTTGGAAGAACTTATGTAGTTGGGGCAAATTTAAACAATCTGATTTAGTGAACCATGGCATCTTCAAGAGCTCATACATATTCATATGTTTATATGCATTGAAATTATCCACTCAGCTACATAAAAACCAGAGAATGCTCTCAAGCCTGATGAAGGAAAAGAAATGTCTACAAAACAAGTATGCCAATGGCCAGATCCAAGGCCAAGAAGTATTTTGAAAAGTACCACTCATTTCAATGGACTTCAAAGTCCTATTTCTTCACTACACATTTTCGTGAGCCACTGTGAAGGGATGAAATCTGAAAGAAGTTCCTAAAGCCTTGCACATCAATTTCATAAAAAAACCAGGCTTATCTCCAATCCTGGGATTTTCTTAAAATACTACTTTATAGAGGAAACTCCCCCCTCCGAGTCTTCTCACAAACACAGTAATTAATGCAGTGAGGAATGGGGAATACAATCCATGTTTGCTTTTCCTGATGTTGTCCATGAGTTGCCAGCTGAATTTACAGAGACATATAAAAGTTACAGATATAACTAGTATCAAAATGTATTGAAATGGTGATGAAAGAAATAGTCCTGGTCATATTTTGCCAACTAAACACTGTAAGTCTCTGATTTTTATATGAGTTTCCAAATTCAAACATTGGCAATTATATGGTTGGTTCTATTTAAGAAAATTAATACAGATAATGGTATGAAATTAGCTGTAGAAAGGAAATTTTACCCATAATATACTTTTAAATTTCATTTAGTTTGTTGTTTGGTTTTGGTTTTAGTTCTTTCACTCTTCACCCTGTTAACTTTGTTTCCGTACTCAGAAAATCTATTCAGGAAATTAATAGTCCATCTTTATGCATTCTTATCTACAACAAACCCACAGAACTTCTGGAACTGTTATCTCTTCAAACATGCATCATCTGTGGATAAGTTTGTTATTTGTAAAAGTCTCATGTTTCTTCCTTGGTTCAACTCTCAAGCTTTCTGTTTCCTGATTGTCAACACAGTTCTTAATACTTCTGCCTTCCGTAAATCTGCCCCTTTCTCAACTGCAAAGCTTCTTTTGCTATTATGTGTTCCGACATGTCACCATCAAGGTCTGATAATAGTAACTGATAAAATATTCTTAATCTATTTTTTTGCTCCCTCTGTTTTGGAGAAACTACTTTGACCATGCAACACACTGAATTGATGTCACGACACCAGTATCAGCCTTTGGTGTTTTTTTATATTCTTTGGAAACAACTAGGTGAGCACTTAATACTTAACAGAGTGCTCTGCTGCTTTCTACCAGACATGGGGCTCTTGCATTGAATTTCTGCAGCTCCTACAGATATCACTTGAAAGGACGCAGAACCATTCCAGAAGTAATATTTCTGAGTAATTTCAATTAGAATAAACTGTCTATACCTATAGATTTTAGGTAAGTTTGACTTTGAAAGTTGAGGAGAAAATCGAAACGTGTGAAGGACTTTCTGGCTGGTTTCCACAGCTCTGCTGTACAGAAGTGTGCATAGACCAGGAGTGAATTAATCCTGTGAATGTCTCCCATGGAGTGAAAGGCCCCTGGCACAACAAACTTGGTGCTCCTTTCCAATTCAGGGCTGACTCCATGTCTGGCTTCTTTCTTTCCTAATGAGTGCCTGAAAATCTAGTCGTGCATTTTAAACACCAGGCTCTCCTAGCCAGTCACCTCTTGTCACTTAACACTTATCATGATTCCTAGCCTATTAAAGTTACCCTAGCCAGGATTTACTCTTAGTGTGAACTCCTCCTATTTCTGCCTCTTTCCTCCACTTTCTTTTTTGGCTTCAGAAGCTTCTTTGAGTGAAAGAAAAAAGTAATTGATGAAGTTTAAAAATGTTGAGTATGATTGTGTATTTTAACTGTGGTAATTCATAAAGTACTGAGGATGTCCGCTCATCTGGAGATATAAATGCTAAGACTTCTAAGCACATAAGTGCTCTTGAAATAGGCAAAATTACCGCCTGAATCTCTCACAGGGACCCTGGCTCAACAATATAATGCAGCACAATTTATGTTTTTACAATAGTTTTCTATGAAGCAATATATCAAAAGAAAACTACAGAGAGGTCTGATTGAGAGATACCATTGAATAGAGAAGCAACAAAAGCTCACACAGGTAATGAGGGGATAATGACAGATGAAGATTAAAGAGAGGTAAAAAACTTAGATAAAGATGCAATCAACTTATTGCAGATGAGTCAGAGTAGCGGGGATGGAACTGATGCATAAATAGGTAGCTCATCAATCTCAGATGCAAACAGTAAAACTTTTTTAAAATGAAGAATGGGAAAAAAGTGGGGAGGGACCCTCAGTGCCTCAGCTTCTCAGTGAGAAAGAAAAATTCAATGTAGGCTAGGAAGAGGAAGAATCATGTTGTAGTAAGCTAGAATCTGGTTGGAGAAGGAAAGAAAAAAAAAAAAAAAGAACAGAAAATATGGAAAAAACCCAAAATATTTTGCTAGCTTCAAAGAGAACTGTAAGTCTGGCTTTCTTCTATCAAGGGTGTTAGTCTTATCAACTAACAATAACAATTAGCTGAAATAGTAGATTAATTTTGGGGGTTACCTTGAAGTCTTTAGCCATGTTGGATTTTTAATCCAATTTTCCACTGCTCTCCCTGCCTTATTTTTTTTTTTCTTTTCCTCTCTAAATTAATAAAATGCACTTGAAGAATGACCAGAGTTTAAGGACCTGAGATAAACAAGTGTTAAAAAGGCAGCATTCTATCAGCAGTATCTGTGGATATTCAAGGCAGAAATAATAGCTAGGAACTTTTCAAAGGCTACTTCATACATAGGTATAATACTTTAAAAATCATCCAACAACACATTACAACCTGTACAATTTTACAAAGGCAAGTTTTAACACAAATTCTGGTGGTGCTCCTTACTTTCTGATTAATGCATTTTTCAGTCAGAAGTCTTATAATTCATAAGGATGTCTCAAGAGATCTTAATTTGATCTGAGGTAAGGACTATGTTGAATGATAATGGAAGTATAAACATTATTTTCCCCTGGAAATGGGGAAAAATGGAACTTCATTTTATGGATAAACATGAAAGTAATGGACAAAATTTATGCTTTGAGATTTCACAGGAAGAACAGGCAACTTGACTATGAAGAGTGTCAAAACCTATGTCCCAGATACTATGCAACTTAGATTTTTTAATTTCCTTTTTTTTTTTTTTTATTTTTTAACTGAAACTATTCTTTGATGCTATGTTAGAGTATAGAAATATCAGAAAGGTCTGAAGTAACTCATATCCTATAGAAATAGCTTTCAAGTCAAGAATTGTTGGATGATACAGCAGCTAGAAAAGCATTCCTCTTTTAAGATTTTTTTTTAATAACTCTCATAAAATGATTTGATTAGAAGAAATTTTAAAATATGCATCTTTTGCAAATCCGATGGGGTTTGTTGGACTATACCTGGAATATTTTATTCCACACCTTGAAACAGAACAGAAAAGAGAAGAAACCCTTTTTTAAAAAATATTTGACATGAAACTGATTATACAACACCCTTTATTTTGCCTGGGTGACCTAATGCTCTGTTCCTATCCTGTTCTGAATACTTCAGTGACTGGAAAATGCTTACGAAGTTTTATGAAATCAAATAGGAACTGCATTTGATTAATATATCTTTGGTATATGAGACATAAAAAAAGGATATTAGCCTTTAACATCATTGATAGAATGAATGAAGAAGGAGGACAAAGATATGTTCCTGGTAGCAGAGCAGAACAGTGAAATATTAAAAATAGGAATAAGGGAGAGATGAACCACTGCTCATTGAGACCTAAGCAGAACCGAAACTGAGGGGTTTTTTTAATTTTTATTATTCCTGCTTATTGCAGGAAGTGATGGAAGATTCATCAGCTGAGAACTAGACTAAGAGAATAAAAAGGCAAGAAACAATATTAAATTTTTAGCAAGTTTTCAATTAAGTATTTTCTGTCTGTACTTCTCACTATTTTGCAAAATACAAATGCTCTTCAGTTTGTTGTCTCTAACAAATGGCAGGCAAATTCTACCCTTTCCTACCTGATATTATTGCAACCTTTGTGAGGGAGGTACATTCTTTCAGTGTTTTTCCAACTGACTTCCTTCGTGGTGGTGCACAGAGTGCTTGTATGTATGTATTCAAGAGATGTCTGTCCATGAATTGAAATTTTATCTTTAAACTCTATTATGTATCAGAGCAAATTTTATAGCTTATAATAAAAACTCTGAATACTCTTAAAAGTAATTATTCCCTGCTTTATTTACCTTAATGTGTTTCATTAATAAACAGACACAAAAAAATAATCTCTTTTTTTATGTGGGGGTATAGTTTATTTAAGTGCTTGTGAGGGACTGTTTTTGTGATTATTTATTGACTTTACAAATGAGTCCTAGTAGGTTTTCTCAAATGTAAACATTTGAATCTGATTTCAGTCCAATTTCCCAATTACATAGACCGGACGAGCTCAGTTAAGGGTGTTTCTGATTTGCCTCATTTTATGGAGAAAATTGACTCTGAAGCCAAAACCACCAGTTTAATTCTGCTTAACTGAAATCTTGAAGCTTCTTTTTTATGCAGTGGAGTTTCATGTTTGGAGGAATTAAATCTCAAAAAAACATGGCAAAGGTTATTAGTTTTAAGGTATGCAAAGAATAATTACGAAATAAAATAAAATAAAAAAAGGAATCTGAATATTAAAGAGAGTTTGGGGGCATTTTGTAAGGTGCCTTCCTGAAAATCATCTGGCAAACAGATTCAAATGTGAATCACAGAATGTGGTCCTTTACATCATTATTCTGACAAGTAGTTCTTCAATACTGAGTGGTGTCCTGCAGAGCCGAAAATGTTCCAGTAGGATTTACCCAGTGAATCAAACATCTTGTAATTGGATTTGCTACTTCTTGACAACAAAAAGCAAATGCTAGAAGGCAAGAAACTTGGTTTTTACTCTATGTGTGTGTTAGACTCTTTAATCAGCAAAATATTTATGCTAAAATATATGGGCTTAGTCATAATTTTCTATAGTGCAAACTCTCCTAAAAATAAATAATAGTCATAGTTAAGGAAAGCTACAATTAAAACTAAACATTTACTTATTTCTAGATAAAGAGTGCAGTTTACCACAACTACTGGCATAACTGAGTCTTTTAGCATCTCAATATCTGTTTTCTAAATTGATTTTTTTCATCAGAATAAAATTGCTGAAGGTATTGAATGACTGCAGAAAATTAACGCAATTTTTCATAAAGTTAAGTCCTCAGGTAAGCTTTTCCATTTTTCTTTAGCTAGGAAGTACCTGGACAGAAGCAGGATGTATAGAAAAATAGTTTGTGAAAAATAACTGAACACAATCATTAATTTACCTATGTTTAGACAGGAGACACAGATATTCCTAGTTAAGTTTTCCTTTCTTTTTTTTCCTTACAAGAAACTGAAGTAGGAATATCTGTGTCTTTTGTCTGTGAAACTATTCACCAAATAACTTCTATTTTTTGCTTAATTACAAGGTATTTATTTGCTTAATTACAAGGTGGAAAAGGTATGCTTCCAAAAGAAGTGAAAGTGCCACACCGACCAGGAAAAAATCCTAAAGGTTTAATTACCTCTGGGGATTCTGCTGGAGCTCTGTGTGTGTCACTGTGACATTCTCAGTGATAACTGCTAGTCCCTTTTGGGGGATTTCAGTTGACTCCTAAAGAAATCTTTAATTTTTTTATCACTTCCTGATGTTCCAGATTTAATTGGAAAATTATCTTGGTTCCAGCAGAAAAACAACAACACAAGCCATCACAGGGAAAGTTTACAGTAATATCGTGCTTCATCCATACACAGTGCTTACCTTAACCAGCGTTCTCAAAGGTCACCTCTGCAGGACAAAAGCGGTCTGGCAGAGTCCTGGCCACCAGTATTTTATCCTTCCACACACACTCTGTTCTGTTGATGGGAATGGTGTGGATGACTCTTTCTTTGTACCCAGAGACTTTTTGGATGGGTTGAGTCATCTTCACCAGGCTGTTTGTAAAGAAGCTCAAAGGAATTGCAATGAGAAGACTTGGGTCTCCTTCTGTCTTCGGCATGACGGAAGTGTTTGAGGCTGCACTTCCAGCTCTGTGTTATATGACACATCACAGTGAAATAGTGATTTTATGTTTCCAAAATCATGAGAATCTTTGTCCACAGTCACAGCAGTGGCAGCAGTGACCTAAGGGAAGTCAAACATGGGAATGCTGGACTAGGCCCAGAAACACTGAGCTGGTCCCAGCTACATATATCTCCAGCAAACTGCAGATCAGCAACTAACTGCTCAGCTCTAAAACTACTGGTAGAATAGAGTTGAAAAAGACAAGAGACTGTGGATCTCTCATATGTATGCTCACATCCGTTAGGAAATAGCTATTATGCAGACAGGTTTATATGACATGTTGTCCTGGTGGACATATAACATGTAGACATGACATATAGACATATGATATACGTTGTCCTGGTGGGCAGCAAGCTGCCCATGGGCCAGCAGTGTGCCCTGGTGGCCCAGAAGGGCAAAGGGATCCTGGGGTGCATGAGGAGAAGCGTGGCCAGTATTTTGAGGGAGGTGACCCTGCCCCTCTGCTCTGCCCTGGTGAGGCCGCACCTGGAGCGCTGTGTCTAGTGCCTGGCTGCCCAGTTCAGGAGAGACAAGGGAACCACTGTAGAGAGTCCAATGGAGGGATGTAAAGATGATTACGGGACAGGAGCATCTCCCTCATGAGGACAGGCTGAGAGCTGGGCCTGCTTAGCCTGGAGAAGACTTGAGAGGGGATCTTAGCAATGCATACAGATATCTTAAGGGTGATAAGAATAGGCCAAGCTCTTTTCAGTGGTGCCCAGCCACAGGACAAGGGACAACGGGCAACACAGCAAGTTCCATCTGAATATGAGGAAAAACTTCTTTATTTTGAGGGTGGCAGAGCACTGGAACAGGCTGCCCAAAGAGGCCTTTCTCTTTCTCAGTCTCCTTCTCTAGAGGCATTCAAAACCTGCCTGGAAGCGATTCTGTGCAACCTGCTCCAGGTGAACTTTCTATAGCAGGGGTATTGGACTAGATCATCTCCAGAGGTCCCTTCCAAACCCAGTCAGTCTGTGATTCTGTGATTAAGAATAGCACCAATACTCACTGGCTTTAACTCAGAAAAAGGCTGTTTCTCAATGTTGGTTTACTCGTGACTTAGTGTAGCTTCACTAAGGAATGGGAATGACCAAAAATGCTGTGGTGTGAGGTTGTAAAACAAAATGTGTCACCTCATCCTCTATACTACCTCCTTTGGTTTGTGGGCTGAACAAGGAACAGCTCTAGCACTTAAGTCACTGCAGGAAATCTCATCCTTCACCTTTGACCCCTTTCCCCTCATTTAAAACAATTATCTTACCTTTCCCTACAGTTCCTATAGCTTTTTAAATGGGAGACAGGATTTAAAGAAATAAGTAACACAGTTTGATACTCTAAAAGGTGTTTGAAATCTCTGGTATGGACAGACTTCTGGCTACTGCTTGTCATACTTTGAAGACTCAGGCTTTTGTCATTTGAAATGACATCTGGGCTTTTTCTATAGTGACACAGATATTCTAGTAAAATGCTGGAGTTGGATAATGTGTCTTAATAGACTACCTGAAAAGATAATCAGTAAAACATTAAAAAACAATAGGAATGACAGGGTTTCTAGTCAGTCAACTGTACACTGATTAAAATCCACAGACATAAAGGCAGTAATCAACTTAAAAAATATTTCTCTAAAGCTATTTTGTCCTTGTATAACTGACAGATAATTACTCTGGCAATTCTTTATAATAATTTGAAGGTCTTCCCTAATTATGCAATAGCATATTTACAAAATAGAGAAAATACTGTACCAATTAGAATTAAGTGAAATTTTATATTACATTCATAATGTCTAAGTAATTAGTATCCATGTAATTGGAGTGCTGAGTGACTAGTGGAGATACATGCAGCTGTACTGTATTAATATGCACTACCAGTCGATGTAATTTGGTCAAACGTCACATCAAGTCATGTGTTAAGGAAGACTTCTCAAGGTTAAGTAGTGGCTTTTAGTTGTGCAACAGACTAGCAAGGCTATTGTTGATATAGCTATAATTACTTGAGTGGAGACATTATTACATTTTAGATGTTAGTTCTGATAGCCACAGTAAAATTAAATTCAGCATACTTGTTAGCTGTAGCAGTCCAAATTTATTTTTAAAAAAGTGTATGAAAGACCAGAAAGTCAAAAAAGACTAAATTAAAATATTTAGAGTCGATACAAACAATAGGGAAAACTAATCCATTATTAAACACTAAACTGATCATAAAGAAAATAAATCAGACCGATAAATATAAGCTAAGAGGCATTATAGAAAAGATGACCAGAGCTACAACAGGACTAGTATCAAATTTACAAATTTGCCCATTCACAAAAATAAATAAATCGATCAACCAATCAATCTCAATGACAACTATGATATTCAGTAAAACATTAAGTTCAAATAGCAAAATAAATTGCAAATTTTAGTCTTTTATTCCCACTATTGCTCTTTATCAATTCAGTTAAACATTACTGTCAAAATAGTGACTTCTGTGCCAGTCTGTGATGGTAGGTATCCATGGAACCAGAGGGCAAATCCAGCACAGTTGGAGCTAAATATGCCATATTTATTCCTTAGGGGTTTAGTATGCCTCCAAATAAAATACATGAAGAATGGAAAACTTACATAATGAAATATCTTGGTACTGATTGCAAAAGATCAAATCACAGCTAAAAATCAATGAAAATGGTAACAAAGAGTTTCTAATACACCAAACCTGTAAAAATTATTATCTGCTTCTCTGTGAAATTCAACAATGGCATGAAGCAGCAATAATAAGATTAAGTCCACTACTTTACACACTCTGGAAGATTTTGTCATTGTTCTATACAGATTAAAAAAAAACAAAACCAACAAAACAAAACCAAAAAAAACCCACCAAAAAACAAAACCACGCCAAAAAAAAACCACCAAACCAACAAACCAACATCACAATACATATGCATTAATTAAACTACTTGATATATATATATGATTAATTCTTTGGGAATTCTATAAGTAATATAGCCTAGGTGCCTACCATATTGTATGAAACCTAAACTGGTTAATGAAAATGAATCCATATGCAGTCTTTATACAGTCTTTTCTGAAAGGTAAATAGAGCAGCAGCGCTACAATTGAAACTAGGATTGTCAGCAGCCAGCCATATAAAATGCAACTAGGACAAACAGCCAACAGACAAATGAGCAAACGTGTAGTTGAAACTATGAAGGTTTCTATCCTTTTAAGCTTTTCCTAACACGGTAATATGTAGATGTTAGTTACAAATACCCTTTCTTTTTTATCTTATTAAGTGAAAATTAAGGATAGCATCATATAAGCAAGACAACTTTCACTATAATTATAATAACACCGATAGAGAAAACAGAACTTGCAACTGAAATAACATCATGGTAGGCCACTTCTTGAGATAAGAAATATGTTTCAGAAGCTGCATATTAATGAATTAGATTGGCTTGCATTAATTTTTCCACTTTGTTGTTGTTGTTTACTTGATGATATTAAACAAAGCAAAACTCACCAAATTCCACAAAATAAATGTCTTTCAGTCTAGCATTTTTGGTTCTGATCAGTACTTCTAAGGACAGAAAGATTTGTTTTTCTCAGAAGCCACTGTTTCAAAACCCTGTTATAAAGCAGGATCAAGTACTTATACAAGATGGTCCTAATGGTGTCTAGTTAAGGAGTATTTACCATGACCCGGGTTACCATGCTCCAGTATTTTATCACCTTTTAATAAAAAGGCTTTACTTATATCAAATTATGGGGGGTTTGTTACAAAATTAACCTGTTTTCTTTTTTTTTCCTTATTCTTCAGCTAACATATCTGGATCAGAATTTATCCTCACCTTGATTGTAATCTCTTGTTTGTTTGTTTGTTTTTAATGCTTTAGAATTTGTTGGGTTTTTTTTAGTATTTTACTTTTTCCACCAACTTCACTATATCCTCGAAGCTGTTTTTTTTAAATCTCTTGTTCTTCTTATTGATATTCTTGCAGTGCTAAACAGTAACAGTTATTGCTTTGTAATGTAATGACATGGTCATAGTTCAACTTTAATCACTATTATTTAAACAAAGGGAATTCAGAACCAAATCAGACTAGCAGTACACCTAAAAGTAATATCCAGTTTCAAATGGTGACAGTATGTCACTTGGTGGTGGTTCTAGAATGAACAAAGGACTCTGCAACTTTATTCCAAGAGGGTAAATCTGTTCTTAGGCAGGAAACTCATGATCTTCATTGGGTGTAAAAGGAAGACAGTACTTTAAAAGCTGTAGCCTGCTTATTACAACTGCAATTGATATTCTCATTACTCTGTTCTAAGTATCAGTCTTTATTATTGCAAGCCAATGCAAGTGAGAGAGTAGAGATGTACTTCCTGAAGAGTAAGACAGGAACAGAACAATAGTCCCATTCCTCTTGTTCCCCCGGGAAATTATTAGTGATAGCTCATTTGCTCATCTCTGAAAATATATTTGTCTTTTTTTTCAATGAGAGATTATTCTATTAAAAATTATCTATTTGTGCATATTACTATAGTACCTAAAAGCTCTGTGCTTTTACTAATCCTCCCTTGTGCTGCACATTATAATTATAACACAAAGTACAAGGTCATTTCATTTACAAAGACCGTACAAATTGAGTGTAAAACAAGACACAGCTGATGGATAGGGAAAGACAGAGGAGTACAAGAGAATAATGAGACAATACTAGTCTCTGTGATTGGCAGCAGTCTCGGCACAGAATTACCTTAAACACTGTGAACACTTTTTTCCCTTTAAGCAGGTAACACTGCTTTATTAAGGAAAGACTAGAAATAGAGGAGGGAATAAGAAATTTGATTCTGGATATTTTACAAGACCTGCTTCTGAGGATGAATTATGGTCTGTGGAATAGAAAGAAGGTGCTTGTTTCACAATAAATAATTGGAATGGCAACATGTGCTGGCCAGAGGCTGGAGGCAGTGTCTCAAGGCCAAATGAGTAGGAGGACATTGGAAGAAAATATGGTTTGAAAGGTCCTGAAAGTAGAAGCAAAGTGAGTATGTCTAATACAGCAGACAAGAGAAAACCAGAAATACATATAATTCTCAGGTCCACTACATAGGTTTATGGGTTTTTTTACAATAATTTGCCTACCATCTGTATTTTCCCAGTTAAAGTCTTCATATAGATAAGTGTGCAACATGTCAAAATCTAAAAATGCTTATTTCCCCCAAGTTTGTCCAAGACATGATGCTTGAATCCATGTATCATAGGCTATTAACATAAATCAGTAAAGAGGAGACACTGAAATGGACCAAAACATTAATTATGCTCTTTAAGCTCTTCATTGCTGATGTCTAACTGCTGACTGTATTGCTAAAAGGTGGCCCACAATAGACCAGTGTAGCCATATTCTGTGCCCTCCCTATGTTGATATGTATACATGGTGTCTGGCAGGTGAGTTTGATAATGAGTGCCTGTTTGGCATTCACTCTGCATGGAATACCGCCCCACAAACCTGAAATAATTTGTTGAACAAGAGGCCAAAACACCAGCTAATGGGTAGCCAGAAGCATTTGCTATGGCCCAGGCTGAACACCTGTCCCCTCATTTAAAATAGTGATTGAAATAAATTTCTTTATGATACCTCAGAAAGGTCCCTTTGACTATTCAGCTTTCATTGTTTAAGTTGTCTGTCCTTTGGTAAGTACTGCAATAAAAATGTTCATTTTCAAGATTGGCTTCTGTGGAAATTACTGTTTAGCGTTAAATATACCTGCTATACAGAGGGACTTTCCAAGGCCTTTAAGCCTTTTAAACCTCACTCAAGCTTTATTTCAGAGCCAAGCTGAGCTTTGTTGGCCTTGTCTTCCACATAACAAATATTATTCTTGCAGCTATAAGAAAATACAAATTTTCCACAGAAAACTGAAATGAGAAAGTACCCAAGCCACATTCCTTCTGTTCAAGTGTCATCTTGTACCATTACAGCTTTACAGTTGAAAATCATAAAATGTTAAGAAACTGGAACATGCACTTTAACACTGGCAATTCAATATTCCTTACTATTAGAACTCCTTCATTTTTCTCACTAAATATGCATATGCAGATTACTTTTTAACAGAATACAGTTCAACATCATGTAATATTGCTGGAAGGAAAGAAACAGTTGTCTATACAACCTGTCTATCATTTTAAGCAATTATGGCATTTCCCTTTGAATAAGGATGGGTATCAATTACATTACTTTTAAAATAATGATCTTAAAATACATAATTTAATATTTTATCCTGGACGGGTAAAAGGCTCATGGGTTTTTCAGGTCTAAAGTAAATGAAGCCAAATATTTTTTCCACTGTGTTTTACAAATTGACTGGCATGTGATAAATTCAT
>JAVJGJ010000037.1:63367721-63409085 GCA_035590215.1 Microhierax caerulescens | reverse complement strand
GTGGCATGTGATAAATTCATAAAACAGACTGCTTCTGCATAGGAAAAGTTGTTCTTCAATGCTAAAGCCTGGAATAAAATCACTAATGTCTTTCCCAGGTAAAGTTCTAAGACGAAATGTATGTGGTAAGGATTTTCAAAATTTTCCTTTTTGCCTTATAGAAGGTGACAATTCTTAATTGAGCATTACATTTTATCTAAAATTTAGTTTCATTTACATCACTGAAAAGTCAATAACAGCATACCTTTTATGCAAAGCCTTCATTGTCTGAAATAATACTTTCATTGTGGCAATGAAACTAGATGCAGAAACCTCCAGCTTTCAAGATGCATTTGCCCTTTGTCTGTTTAATTGAAGACAAGAATGTCAGACTTGGTCAAATCAGTTAAGAGAATTTCTTTTGACCAGGAAGGAGAAAGTTGTACATTTCTGCTGTTTCTTCATAGTACCCTACCACCTTTGCATTTTTGCAGGCATTTTGCTGAATTGGGAAAGAGGGAAAGAAGAGGTTAAAAAAAGATATCTACACCACTCTATTTCAACTGTCACTCATCGAGGCCACTAAGGCTTGATGTGCACCCTTCAGGCAGTTCTGTGGCTGCTGCTAAAATGAGCCCTGTCTAAGCAGAAAGCAGAAACATACAATTATTCCAATAAAATTATTCTGAGGCTACACAATGCAATTACCCAGCTTAATTTGGAAGATGAATTAATTGAAGGATGATTTTCCTTTTTTGCATAGAAAGTCCCTATGTAGGATATTCATAAAGGAAAGTTTAATACTTGACTTTCATGCCAGAGTGTCTGAGACAACCTCTGTTTTAATCTAGAAACAGACTTTGTTTCAGCTCTTTCATTTTAGGGAGAGGAGGAAGTTTCAAGACTGCAGATGAGCTTTTACATTTGCACAGAATCAATATGTAAAAGCAGAAAACCAAAAGTGATGCTTTGTCAATTTTTTTTTTTCTTATTTTTTTTTTCTCCTCTTCCACAGATGAAAATTGATTGAAAGACTGGTTCAGCATGAATTGCTCTGCACTGCTATCTCTTGTGCTAATGCTGGTTCAACTCTGGCCTGGCTCTCCAAGCACAGAGAACCGCAGTGCTCAAAGCACAGAACAGCCTTGCCCAGCAGTTCGAAGAGTGAAACGTGGCTGGGTGAAAAGTGAGCCACTTCTTGTGACTGAGGAGCAGACTTCAATGATGCCTGTGTACGTTGGACAGGTATGATAAGTAATCATTCAAGGACAGTACAAGGTTAGATATATTGTGCTGATTAGCAGTTTAGTACCTTCTCTGGGAAGATCAAACATCTCCAGTGACCTGGAAGTATCAAGAAAGGTAGAAAGAGGAGCTCAGGAAGTTTTAATCAAGGCACATCATCTCTCCTTGCCTGTGACTTTACTTAGGGTCAGAGTACTCCAAGAACTGGAGGTTGTGACAGTACCAAGGGCCTCCCTTCACCTAGGTCTGCTGTTAAGGAACCCCACATTCACTGTGTTACTAAAACTAGTTCCATACGCAATAGATAAGAGATATCAAGCTGAAAGTTCCTTTCTGTCTTCTGAATGAAAGTTAAGGACTCATTTATCAACATCTGGCAATTTGCTTGTGCTATTTTTGGCACAGCATTAAAGCAGCCAAACTGAGTGCAGTGTAGTTTACAAACAGTATTTAGTATGATTTTCTATTACGCTAAGTAGCAGCTGATTTACCCCTCATTAATTTTTAATGAAGCAGATTAATACTAAATCCTTTTACTACTGAGAAACTACAGGAATCTGCATGGTTCATTAGATTAATGTCGGGTTAGCAAAATGAGCAATTATTTTTCACCCTCCTTTAAAAATGTGCTATAAGATAATTGTCTTAATGAGGCTTTATCTGTGCCTTTCTTCTCTCTGCGTATTACTATTATTATTATTATTATTATTGTTATTATTATTGTTATTATTATTATTAAACATTATTGAATGTTATTTATGTTTCTATGCTAGAAGTAATCCTTATCTTGAGATCTACTTTTCTTTTCTTTGAGGCACTTTCTAGATGAATGAACCAAAATAAGTTTAACTGCTAATTAACGAGCACTAAAATTTAATTTGGCCCAAAGGGTAAAGTGCTTAAAATTCATTAATTACTTTTTCACAGCCCCTTCAAACTAACTACTATGGAAGTGTGATGTCTCACTTCTGAAATAACAAGTGTAGACACACTCATTTTTTAATTATTATTACTTTTCCCATAGCTGGAAAACAGCTTCCTGTAAAAAGACTGCAAAAATGTCATGTATTTTCATACAGATTTAGAAAAATTTCATAATAGTGCCTTTTTATTTCTCACAGGTAAAACATGAAGAATTTTTATTGAAGATTATGGTTAATTTATTACAGTCTAACCATTTTCTAATCAGACATATTTACTTGTGTTTTTTTATTGAGTAGAATATACTTTGCTTTCAGTAAATTAAGTTATACACTATGACCAAACCACGAATTTTTAGTAAATAAGGCCCTGAAGGAAACTGTATCAACAAAAATACAAAGGTAGACACTCTCTGTTTTTAAGTCACTATTCCATATCAACTTCTTTTCACAGTCAGATTCAAAGCTCAATCTTCAAATTTTATTTAAAATAGATGCATAAATCCTTTCCCACTATCATGTTTAAGAAAAAAGAAGTATATCCATCAGCACTGCAATGTGCAATGGCAGATATGTGAGGACAAGAACATACATTCTTGTTTCCAGTTCTCATTTACAATGAAAAGAACTTTTTTTTTTTTTTTTTTTTTTTTTTTTTTTGGGGGGGGGCTGTATCTAGCTTACTAAAACAGATAAATTGAGAACCTTCAGCATGCTTTGTCATGGTCAAAGTCATGAAAATCTTTTGGGAATAAATTATTCTGGGTGAAGTGGTTCAACATAAATTATGTCTAAAAAGCCAGCCTGAGGCATGCTTCCAGTCTCTAAGGGTTTGATACACTCTATGATCCCATCTGAACCCCACCTTAGGTTAAAGAGGTAGATACTCAACACCTTTTCCATGCCCTGGGGTTCATGAGAAGGAGACCAAGAGTTATGGATCAAAAAGAATCTGTGGTGCCCCTTATCCAGATGCCAAATTTGGATGGTGTTAAAATTAAGTTCTACCAGATCACTCAAAGTCGTGAACCTGCTCCATGTTTTGCACACAGCGACTTATGTTGAAAATATTTGACTTTAAGTTACTCATGTTTTAAATGGTTTTAAACTCCCTAGCCTTGAAAATTCTCTGTCTTGTACTGGCAAGAGGAATTAACTCTGTATAATCTAGGGTTTAAATACTGTGACAGAACTCAGAACAGGAACTCAAAACTATTCCTCATACCTCAGAGCAGTGTCCTGATCGCCTTCTGAATAAACTATCAATTTAATGCATGCAGAAAATTATGCATTATGAAAATCTTCAAAAGGCATGGGCATTGTTCCAAAGAAAAGTTAAAGTTATTTTTGCAGCTTTAGAAGCTATTACAAAATACGTTGAGTAGATCCAATGGGGAAATGTGCCCTTTACACCTCATAGTCACTTCTTCCCCATTCTGTGGCCTTATATCCTACATTGAGCTGTGGGGTCAAATAAGCATAAAGAAGAACAGTGAGATTATCAAAGTCAAAAGCTAGACATATTATTTAAATTTAAAACCTGCTGCTTTGTAGGAGAAGCAGGTTCAATAAAACTTGGTTTTTTTCTTTTTGTTACATTGGATTTTTCAGTTATTAATTTTTCATATATTATCCAAGCTCTTAGAGATTTTGATATCTTTTTTTCTAAACCCAAAATAAATAAATAAATAATGATATGACAGGAATTGTTGTTCCCATAAAACTCAACTTTGGATGCTTGACTTGTTAAGAAATTAAGTTACTGCTATTAAAAAAAGTATTGTATATCGTTAGCATTAACAGAACTATTTTGTTGGCACTAACAAATGCAGCTTGACCGCAATGGTGTCCAGAGCTTAGCTTCATCAGAGGATGTTCATCTTAGCAAAAAAAAAGAGGATGGAAGGAAATCCTGGAAATCCTGGAAAGAAATGGAAAATGTCTATCCATTTGTTTCAGAATAAATAATACAGGCTTATACCATAGAACGGCTTTTCATCTTTTCAATATTTCAACAGAAATAGAACACCAGTGTCTTTCATTTACACTTAGTATTGTTGAGTAAAAAAAAAAAAAAAATATAAAACTTACAAAGTACACTTGTCATACATAATAATAAAAATGTAGATATTGTTTAATGACCTTTGTATCATTTTCAGCAGAATTTTATGGAAGATGATAAAGCAATGATCTAAAGTAGGTACTTACAGTCATTCCCTTCACTTCAAAGTGGCTGAAGCATAATTTTTAAGGTTTGCCATGCATTTATATTTCTGTTATATCAATACTTTAAAACTGAGCCATGACTAGCTGAAAAAGTGACAGTGTACTTTTCTAAATATTAGTATCCAAGAAAGCTCACTAATCACAGGGTTCACTGTAGAATGAAAAAAAAAAAAAACCTAAAATGAATAATGAATATCCCAAAACCTTATTCCTCTTGTAATGCAGCTTGTATTTTTACTTGCAGCTGAAATCAGATTTAGACAAGCAGGATGGCAAGCTAAAATACTTTTTGACTGGTGAGGGAGCTGGAAGCATTTTTATTATGGATGAAAATAATGGCACAATTTATGCAATACAAAAGCTTGATCGAGAAGAGAAATCCTTCTACACTCTAAGAGCACAAGCAATTAACAAGAACACTCAGCTTCCTGTTGAACCTGAATCAGAATTTATTATCAAGGTTCAAGATATTAATGATCATGAACCACAGTTCTTGGATGGACCTTATGTGGCCACTGTTCCAGAGATGTCACCTGAAGGTATGACATGTCGTGAACTAAACTCTTTTATTTCCTGACCTCTTTCTAGATAGCTATGTTGATGTAAAATGTTAATAGCATATTTTATGGACTGCTTTTCAGTGAGAAGGAAGCGAAGTATTTTACAAGCTTGGAAATTTGGAAAGGTATATGCTTAAACTGAAGGTTGTGCATACCTCTAGTCAACATCCTTGACTTTAAATATTTAGGTACTTACATGTATCTAAGTCTTTTTACAGAATCTGAATACATGCTTGGATTGACTATCGAGAGTTGTCTTTCCCATCAGTGATTCAGCCTTGACATTTGTACTTGTTTTAAAATATAACATTGCCATTCAAAACAGGTGGAGTACTATAGCCAGTTGATACTGCAAAGATCTGGGACTGATAGATTTCACTACTTTTTCAATCGGTATATGTCCCAGTTTCAGCTGCGATGCTGTTGATTCTCTTCTTAGTAGCTGGTGCAGTGCTGTGCTTTGGATTTGGTGTGAGAACAACGCTGACAGCACACAGATGTGTTTTAGTTGTTGCTGGGTGATGTTTATACTGAGTCAACTACTTTTTGGCTTCTTGGCCTCTTTCAGTGAGAGGGCTGGAGGGGCATGGGAAACTGGGAGGGAACACACTCGGGACAGGTGACCTGAACTAGCCAAAGGGATATTCCATACTGTATGATGTCATTCTGAGTGTATAAGCTGGGGGAAGAAGAATGAAGGTGGGGACAACATTCAGCATTACGGGGTTTGTCTTCCCAAGTAACTGTTACTCGTGATGGAGCCCTGCTTCCCTGGGGATGGCTGGACCCTGCCTGCTGGTGGGAAGTAGTGAATGAATTCCTTGTTTTGCTGTGCTTGTGCATGTGAGTTTTGCTTTACTTATTAAATTGGTTTTTATCTCAACCCTCGAGTTTTACATTCCTTTCTGATTCTTCTCTGCATCCCTCTGAGTGAGGAGGGAGTGAACAAGGGGCTGAGCAGTACTTTGGAGTTGAACCATAACAGCATAGCATCCTAGTCTCTAGAAAATTTGTCAGTCTTTGATTATTGTTACAACCTGTCTGTCAGCTCTTCAAACCTCTATCAATCTGAAAGAGGAGTAGGATGCACATAAACTTTAAAGTCCTCTGACCTCAGCTGGCTCTTTTAAGGACATAAATATAAGCTTAGTTGAACTGAAAAGTACTCAACAGTATCCTTCAGTATACTGTGATTCTACTTAGCAATTAAACAATATGTCTTTATTATACCCTGTGTAATATAAAACATATTGTACTGCAACTGGAAAAAGAACCACATCCACAAGACAGGCACTCACAATTCCCACCCCCACCCCACCCTACCCCCCGAGATAGGGTTAATTTCCTTCCTATAAATAATAGGTTCAGAGCAGGAGTGGTATGAAGCTGATGTGGGGCTGCTGTGAAGACCACAGTAACACCATGTGTGATGCCTGCCTATCTACATTGCCAAGCCTCTTCCCAATTATCAGGTTCTCATTGTTTAGATTAGATTGTGTGAAATGGACTTCCAATTGCCTAAGCACATAAATAGTAATTTTTCTGTCAAAAGGAACACCTTAATTCCTGCACCTCTTCTTTTCCACTTCACAATTTCAAACAGACCTGTACTAGGATCTGTCATGTATCTGGAAACTTAATACAATAGAAATGAAGCAAAGTCAACATCTGGCAAATATAGGTATACACATATATGTGTACATGCACATATGTATACCCAACATGTATACACATACATTTAAATCCTTAAAAAAACCCAAAGTGTGAATGCAGCTGACATAAACATGTTATAGATAGTGCTATCTTCAAATAACTATCTTCAAATTCAGAGGAAAACCAAATTCTTACAGAAAGAAACCCAGTAATCTTTTAAATTCAAACCTCTATCTCTTTTGCTTGTGTCTATACCAAATAATATTGAAAAGAAATCCAAACATTGTACTACTTAAACCTGTATGAATTAATGAGGTTATTAATGTAATAGCATCAGTGATCATAAAAAGTAATAAAAACTATGTTTCATTGAGCATTAGCTGTTCAACTTTTAGGATAGATTCAGCGAATCTTTCACAGGAAGCTGTAAACTTAATCTTCTGACAGCCTGGATAGCACTTGCAAGAAAACGATATTTATGCCTGGGGTTTAGTCAAAAGTAGGGTGAATATTCTAATTTATTCCAGGAGGCAGTAGCTCAACATCAGTACCAGCAAAAGCTACAAAAGGCATTCATTTAATCAATTTACTTCCTATTTGCCCTGCTTATACCATCTTCTACCAGGGAAATCACGTTTGGGTGTATGGCTGTTCCTACATTGTTACTTTCTTCCATGCAGACAGACATATTTGTCTCAAGACCTCTGCATCTTATCTCTTGGTCTTTCTAACATTATCAGTCACTCATACAGAGGACACTTCTAGCCTTTGCATCTTGCTCATTCACTCAAGTTTGGAGAAGACAGGTGCCTTGTCAAGGACCTTTTCATTTTTTTTAATGCTCTCACAGTAATAATGGACATAGTTTATTATCTGGTCCTATATAATGGACCTAGAATTATCTGGGTATTTTTATCTGGGATTATGCAGATTTACAAATTTACAATTTCTTTCTTTCTTTCTTTCTTTTTTTTTTTTTTTTCTTTCTTTTTTCCCCTGTGATAAGCATTGCTTACAAGGGACTTGGTCCTTATAAAAATGGTTTTAAAATAGCTGATTTTTTAGTATGAGTTGATTTATACTCATACCAACCTGTAACTACTCACAGAAGTATATAAATAATTGAGTTATGGTTTCCTTCTATTTTATCTTCCTGTCTTAATGATGAGATCATGTCGTAATGATGGTTATATGGAAAAAAAAGGAATATGGAAAAAAAAGGAAAAAGGTAAGTAGGGCAGTACTTATGGCCAAAACCAACAGCAGTAATCTTTTCCCATGTACCTGTTTCTCACCTGAAACCATCAACAAGCAGTTGACAGATGAGAAGTTTCAATCTTTATTGACTTGTCGGCTATAAATTTATACCCTAAAACTGAAAGGTTCAGCAGTCTTCATCCAGTCTCCTCTGTCATCTATTATATTTAAATTCTTATAATACAGTATCACACCAGCATAAAATTAATTAAACTGGAAAAAATATTTTGTGATATTCTGGTAAGATTATTAAAATAAATATTCCAATAAAATATAGAAATATATGAAATAATTAAAAAAAAATCAGAAGTAACATCACCTCTCACTTTTCAGAATGGGTGAAAAATAAAACAAGATCCTTTGTGCTTCCTATGTCAGGCACAAACTACCTGAAATAGTAAATAATAAGCTTGCATAATAAGGGATGTAGACCAGAACTAGTGTCAGTGATGCAGTGCAATAGAGAGGCTTGCCCTTTGGTCTGTTTCAGAGTTCTCTAGCATCAGTTCAGCTCACTGATGCTTGACCTGGGATCTCCTAGTAATTTCATCGCAAAAAACACACTTAGGAAGCATGTTCGATACTTGGGAAAACAGCTTACTGTTAGTGAACATTTTGTCTGGACATAAGAAACCAATAAAAGAATAATTTATAACCAGCCACTTGCCACCGAGAATTGCAGAAAAACAGAAAATAAGCACAGATAATTTTGTCTAAAGTTAGGTGCAAATATCAATATATATATCCCAATGTGTCAACAAATTAGAATATATTTTACTTCTTTCTTAGCTCTCTACTTATCATCACTACTAAATTTTATTAGGATTTTATATGCAAGTGTCACAGCAAATGAAAAGCCTGTCAGCAAATGGACTCTCTTCTGAGAACACAGGACTGGTTTTCCCTCAGGCATTTGGTACGATTTTCCATTAAGTGTTTTCCATATAGCTATTAGACTTGTACAAATACAGTATATCTGATGGAATGGTTAAGAGTTAGATGCAATAATATATCATACTTCATGTTTTTATAGAATTGAAGCTCTAGTTAGAAAAAATAATAACTACTTGCCATATGAAGGCCCTAGAGTTTACCCAGTAGCTTGCAGTATATACATGGTACCACTATGTTTTGCCCAGGAAGGGTTAAACCAGGGGTGCAGAAATACAAAGAGAAATTTTATACAGCAATCAGCAAAATGTAGTTTGCCTTAAATAAAGCTATAAAAAGCAAAAAATGTGTAAGCATGTTTCCTATCCAGCTTCAGACTTCGCTATGTACATAAAACATATATTTAAGGCTAAACTTTATATCAACATCAGACAGACTCTCGTATTCAGAATGAATGTTTGAAAGCTCACAGGCATATTTAGTTAATTTGTCTCTGCTATGATATCCATTTTCACATAAATATTGTAAAACTATATCATAGTTTGACTGTCAATTACATCATGTCATGGCTGCAATGGCAAGAGTTGGGGGTTTGGTGTTTTTGGTTTTGTTTTTGTTTTTTTGTTTGTTTGTTTGTTTGTGGATGGTGGTTCTGTGTTAATGGATTGTACTAAAATATATAATTTGTATCTGATTAACTATACTTCTCCCAAACATGGCCTTATCAAAAATGACTTTTTAGAGTTTCTGAGTACCTAATACTGACACTGTAATTTCTATCACTCAAATACAAATGTCTAGGTAAACATGATTCCATTCAGTAAATGGCTTGCTTTTTTTTGTGCTTAGGTTAAATGTATAAAGAAATGCAGGCTTCATCGCAGTGAAAGTTAAAAATGGAAAAAGTATTCTAAACATAGGATAATATTTTTCTTCTGTTTATTACACAGTCCATATTTAATGTGGAGGTTCATACAACGATCGTGAAATCTTTGGCCTAAAAAGAATGTGAAAAACCATAGCCCTCTCTTTACATGGTCTCCTGCCATCCCACTTTAGAAACAGCCTTCCTCCTCAGAGTGCGGGAGATCTGTTACTGCTTGCATCCAGCTCAGCTCCCTCTTTACCAGATGCCTCTTACCTCTAGCTTTTGTAGCCAGCAGCTGCATGTCACTGAGCACAACTAGGCAAATTCCGTGCTTCTGTCCTGCCTTCTGTTAGACTCTGGAAGAGTCAACAGGCAAGCAGAAAAGTAGGCTGGGGCTTAGAGAAGCAGCAAATACTGGCTTAGATTCAACGTTTACTTCTAATGGTTAGAAACTGTGCAGAAAATAAATCTATCTTTAATGAATGAGATGCACAAAAGCAATGCAGTCCCATATATGTTGGATCTTTTATATGTTGGATCTTTTTCCTGATTTATTAAATATGGTGCTGTAAACGAGTCAATTTCTAAATGTAGTCATGGGTACTTCGGTTTATGTAGTAGAAAATTACATTTATAACAGACTACACCTATTGGATTATTCAAAGTCCTTGATCCCTTTCTAACTAGCACTATTTTTTTTTTTTTTTTTTTCCTTTCCCAAAGTAACTACATTCTAGTCATGCTAAATTGTCTTAAAGGATGAATTTCCTGTATTAGAACAGTTTCCATAGATTGCAGCTGATGAGAAGTTAACAGTTGTGTAGCTGAAGATTTCCTTCACTCTTCAGACATATTAAAAAAGACTGTTATTCCTGAAGCACATATGTGCCCTGATTAAATATTAATTTGTCATTTAATCTTTAACGTTTCTCCAGAGGAATAGGGAGCAGCATATATGTGTATACTTCTATGCACACATCTAATACACACCTTAAGGTCAATAGTTTGGTATTGTGGGTATGTTTTGAAGGAAATATAACTCTGATATTGGTGGCAATTAATACCATTTTAGTGTACCTCCACTCTGAGTGAAGACAACATGCATTATGGAATCACTTGAAGTGTTGCTGAATAAACTGAGAGAAAATGAAAAAAAAAATAAAAAATTCACCATACCCTTATATGAGAAATCCATCTTCAATTCTATTTAAAAATAAAATTATTGACCTGCTAGAAAATTCAGAAATTAATATATGTTTTAATGGGGATAAGTATCAACTTTGAGTTTGTCATAAAATAGGTGTTTCTGTTCTAACTCCTTGCACTCCTTTATTTCTTCTTCTTTTCTCCTCCAGCATAACTATACAGCTATATTGGTCAGCAGGTACAACCATGTGAATGTATATCAGACACTTTTAGAAAGCAGTTTGATTTCCTACTGTTCATCACAAGAAGTGTTGTTTGTATTCTTATGCAGAACCTAGACAAAAATAATGATTATGTTACAAAGTGATGCTACTGAGAATATTTTCTTTCAAAGGACAATCATCACTGACGGTGCCATGAGATTGCTGTCAATCTAGGATATAACCACCTTCCAGCCAGAAATTAAATCAAGCTCTGCAGGCTGATTCTGCTGTGTCTGCACTGGGGATTTTGCCATCACTCTTGCACTGCGACCATCTCTTTAAAGACTCAAGGAGAAAAAAAAAAAAATTATCAGAGCCTTGTTATACTTTGTGGCTCCTTTGTTTGCTAATATTTAATTTCTTTATCACCAGTCAGCCTACTGCTGATAAAGCGGCTGTGTTTTCTTATTCCCGTGGGAAACTTCCATGAAATACTTTGAAGAATATACAAGAGAAGGAGAAATGTGTCAGAAATTAGGCAAAAAGGCATCAGACATGTAGAATTTTAAACAGTATAAATATAGTTCTGAAAAGTCTTAGACTATTTACTTTTATTTTAATTGAAAGTCTGAATGCAACAAGAATAGTTTCTGAGGAAATATTTTCCCTTTTTAACAATAAATTTTAGAAGTGCTGTCTGCTCCTGTAAATTTTCAGGACTGTTTGTTAATATAAATGGAATGTTAAAAGGCTTTTAAAGAGTTTATGCTTTTATGAGGTAATTTATATAAGAAGAAAATAAACATAGTCTATTTTATTTTTTCCTTGAGGTACGTCGGTTACACAGGTAACAGCTACAGATGGTGATGATCCTTCTTATGGGAATAGTGCCCGTCTGCTTTACAGTCTCATTCAGGGACAGCCTTATTTCTCTGTGGAGCCAAAGACAGGTACTACAAATGATCTTGTAAATTGAAAACTTTCATAAACTAACATAAAATGGATGCAAACAAAAATATCTGCATTCATTTCAACACAAAGATCAGCTGATATCACCCTACACTTGTATTACTTTGCATAGTTCTTAGAGTGAAAAAAACCACTTTCTTTCCCATAGGAAGCTGAAATTCTTTATCTCTAGAACATAACAATGTATTTAGCAAATTATCTTGCTAAAGGAAGAGCTGGATTCTGACTACCTTATACAACAAATGGACATGGGAACACTTCTGGGTTAACAGCTCTGACTCATTATGTGACATTACTATCTCTATGTTGGAAAAAACACAGATATGTGACATCTGTCCAAAATCCTGATTTCTGGGGAAGAAAGCTGGTTATACATGAGAGGAGCTATATGGTGTGTTCTGTTCCCCAGAAGTCTAGGTACGCATAACAGATCTGTCATACAGCATAGATGTTACCGCTAGCATTAATTCCCAGTATTAGGACACTGGGATGCAAGGTCTGGAATGTAAATTCATAACTGTGTCCAATGATGCATTTTATACCCATATTATATGGTCACATGTTGGAAAAAATGGGACTATTATATGTTATTATATTATACCTTTCCTTTTTAGGGGTCATCAGAATGGCTTCCCAAATGGATAGAGAAACAAAAGATCAGTATTTGGTCATCATCCAAGCCAAAGATATGGTTGGGCAAGCAGGGGCATTTTCAGCAACAGCCACTGTTACCATCAACCTCTCTGACATCAATGACAATCCACCTAAATTTCAACAGCGTGAGTATAAGCTACTTATACTAGTTGAAGCTTTGAGGAAATTTAGATACACTGGAACTCCATTAAGTTCACTGTTCAAGACAGGTCTGTGCTTTGACTTCATTATACAGATTTAAATAAAAATTAAAAAATCCCCCACAAAATCTCAAAAATGAAAAGGAAAAGAAAACTTATCATTACAAAAGACCTCAAGCCTGGTGTGTTTATAATTAGGCTTTGGAAGCAAATGACTTACCAAATTGTTTTCCATATAGTTTGCTCTACCTAAGCCTAAAATCTGGATAATGGGATATTTAGTACCATTTTCACTCGGCTTCTTTCTTTTTATCCTCTCTTCATGCTTTGCTTACAGATACTGTAAACCTTTTGGCAAACGATGTGACCTTCTCTGTCCAGGGAGTTTCTATCAGACATGGGAGGTGCTAGCTGGTCTGTCAGGAAGAACTAATGAAATGCAGTTGGGAAGTGCTACCCTCCACTGCTTTTTCACCCTGTTGGTTCATAGAATCATAGAAGAGAATCAAAGAACAGTTTGGGTTGGAAGGGACCTTTAAAGGTCATTTAGTCCAATGCCCCTGCAGTGAGCAGGGGCATCTTCAACTAGATCATGTTGCTTAGAGCCCCATCCAGCCTGGCCTTGAACATTTCCAGGGACAGGCAACCTGTTCCAGTGATTCACTGCCCTAACTGTAAAAAATGTCTTCCTTGTATCTAGCCTAAATCTACCCTCTTTTAGTTTAAAACCATTACCCCTTGTCCCTAGCTCTTTACTTACTGCTAAAGTGGGCTGAGAGGAGGACTCATGAGTGGAAAGGTTGTTGTCCTCTGCCTCCAAGATCTATCCTTTGATGGATTAGATCTGTTGCTCTAATAAAAGCGGGGAGCTTTTCCCAACTTTCTGAGAGCCTCAGGCCATCATAGCTACAGCAGCTGTTAACCATGACAGATCACTAACCTGTGCCAGTATTTGTTTCTTTAGGAATCTACTATATGAGTGTCTCTGAAGAGGCTCCTGTGGGCACTACTGTAGGCAAAGTCTTCGCAGAAGACAGCGACATAGGGGAGAATGCAGCCATGAACTATTTCATTGAAGGAGATAGTTCAGATGTTTTTGACATGATTACTAACAATGAGACTCAAGAAGGAATTATCTTATTAAAAAAGGTGAGATCTCAGAATCCTTCTAAAAAAATCTCTAAATACTGGAAAGAACCTCCTCAAGCAACCTGGATGTTTTAAAAAGGCTTATTGCTTTGTATTCTACTATTCTTTCTTTCTTCAGTCTTCATGATTTGATTGGGATATTATGGATAAAATGAAACATGCTTTTCTTTCTGAATTACTGAATTCAAATTACTGCTGAATACAATAGTGGCAGTCAAAATATTTTTATGTTATTCCTAACTGTGCAACACAGTGTATCCCATTGTGAGAAAATGGTCTATCTCTTCTGTGCATCTTTTGTAAAATCTTTATCAATAAATTGTACACGTATTTCTTCACTTCCAACACCTCCTTTTAAACTTAACTGAAGCTAGACTATATTAAAGCACTAGATAGACAGTGGAGTTTTTGTCATGACATAGCTTTGAAAAGACACTAAATACACTCAAAAAGATACAAGTTTATGAATTAAGATATTTAAGAGGCTTTGATACTGTGTGATTTATTTCGGAATCACATAGGAAGATTTCTAGGTCATCATCTGAACTGATAACAGGTTTAGATATTTTAGTGAAATCCAGGACCCTGAAGTACTGAACACTATAAATTTGGTGGGGTTTAGGTTTGTGTTTTTGTTGTTGTTTTGGAGGATTTGGATTTTTTTTTCCCTATTTGGATTTATTACAATTCAGGAAGGTATTTATTTAGGTTTTGTTTGTTTGTTTGTTTGTTTTTAATTACAGAAGAAAATTACTATCTAAAATGGTAATGTAAATACGTGTATATTAAACACCTTTTTGCCTTCTGAAATGTATTTCCTTTAGATACTAAATTTTAAGATACTCAATTTAACCCCTACAGATTAACTGATTCACATTGTTTATGTAAGAGCAAAGAATAATGTTCACTAGGATACACCTATGTTGGAAATTAAAGTACTAAGAGAAGAAATTGTTTTTCTTAGGGGTGACATTCTACAGGAAGACTTCCTTTGCAGTGTTATTTAACTAACATTAAAGCCAGACTACATGTGAAAGCAAACATAGCATAGTTTCATTTTAAAGTTTTTTTTACATAAAAAAGAAATTTTAGAAGTAACTATTTCTGAAACATTCCCAAAAGAAGGGTAGCACTGTTTTATCTTTAATCTCACACCACCTATTGAATTATATTTAATTCAAATATGAAACAAGAAATATTCCAAGTGTCTCTTTCTTAACAGAGAGTGGATTATGAGAGCAAGAGGAGATACAGTATTCAAGCAAAAGTTGTAAACAGGTACATTGATGAGCGTTTTTTGAAAGAAGGACCATTTGAAGACAAAACCATTGTCAAAATCATTGTGGAAGATGCTGATGAACCTCCGGTTTTCACCTTGGAGAACTATGTGATGGAGATCACTGAAGGGGCTGTGAGTGGCTCACTGGTGGGCGTTGTAACTGCTAGAGATCCAGATGATGATAACTGCCCAGTCAGGTACTTAACTTAACATGTGGACAGGCCTCAAATATAAATGTAGCTGGCATTTCCAAAGGATATTTCTGTTCCTTTCCTTGGCTCATGCTTACAGTTAACCATGCTTTCATTGTGATAGCCTAGGTTATTCTACATCTAGTGGTTTAACACCAGTGGGCAGCTATGAGCCCCTCACTCATTCCCTCACCCATTGGGATGCAGGAGAGAACCACAAAGATAAAAGTGTGAAGACTCTTGTGCTGAGATAAAGACAGTTTAAGAATTAAAAATGAACAAAGAAAACAACAAAGAAAAAAACCCCAAGCAACACAAACCACAACAAAACCCCAAGGAAAACAACTGACGCAAACCCCCTCAATACGTTGCTCACTGTCAGCTAGCAGATACCCAGTCTGTCCCCAATGAACAGCACCATCTCCCAGCTTTACTGCTGAGCATTTCATACAATACGGAATGTCCCTTTAGTCAGTTAGTGTCACCTGTCCCAGCTGTGTCGCCTCCCAATGTCTTGTGCTCCCCCAGCCTGCTCACTGGTAGGGTGGGGTGAGGAGCAGAACAGCCCTTGGCTCTGTGTAAGCACTGCTCAGCAGTGACTAAAACATCCCTGTGTTATCAACACTGTTTTAATCACAAATCCAAAACATAGCCTCATCCAACCTACTATGCAGAAAATTAACTTTATCCCAGCCAAAACCAATAAGTAGAGTAAATCCTGACCCCTAGCCCAAAGTCTCAATAAATGAGGGTTTTTTTGTGCACCTTTGCAATAATTTTGATATAGGGTAATGTTTTAATCAGTGGCTTGGAAGAGGCTGTGCATAGCAGAAGAGATAGGGTACCACAGCCAACGCTGTAAGTGCCTGGAGGTGTTTCAGTATGTTCCAAATAACTTCTGGAGATATGGAGAGATGGATTCATTGCTGGGAGGGAGACACAGAACAACTCCACTGGCATTTGCTCATTTCAGCATGACCAAAAATTTACCAATTACCTACATCTACCACAACTGCCTCACAGAGATACTATATAAAAAGAGTTTCTCAGTCTTTCAATTTTGCAAAATAATTTTTCTGTCTCTTAAGGGGAAAAACAGTTAATTAATATTTAACATAGGGTTTATAATTAAAATGGCTTCTCAAGTTATTTGATGTCACTCTGCACTGTACAATTTAGACAAGCTAGGATACAGGGACAAATGGATGAGACATTTATGGTGTGTATATTCCTAACAGCAGAAATATATGTGTGTGTCTATCTATCTACCTACCTACCTACCTACCTACCTACCTATAGTTATGGCTTAAGAAGTTTAGCCAATGAAAGTAATTTGTTATGATTTTACATTCATTTTCTTTTATTTAGTAAGCTAGTTATAGGTTAAATTAAACAAAAATAAATAAAAACATATATATACACACACATCCAAAAAAAAAAAAAAAAAAAAAAAGGAGGGGTGGGGGTGGTGTTGTTTTGTGGTTTATTTAGAGGACTGCAACATCTCCTGCAAAACATTTAAACATAGTGCATATATATGACTTCTTAGTTAGAAATAGTTTGATGGAACTTGCTGAATGTCTGCATAGTCCCAAACCAGTGGTGCATATATTGCATCACTGAGTTTTTTTAAAGATAGACTATGTCACTTCTAATGTAAAGATAAATTTGTTGGGTGAGTGCCATGCATATGAACCTCATTTTGAAACCATTGCTACCATAAATGACAGCAGTCGCTTATAATACAGAAAACCAACTGTGCAGCCTTGCGGATGCCAATTGTCAAACAAACAAAGTAAAAAAGACTTGAACAAATCTTCACTACATCAGTAATAACAAACAACTAAAAATATCCAACATGGATTTTTTGAAAATTATCTATCAATAATCAGAATATAAAATATACCCCAAACAGAAAACATCAATGTCAGAAAACCCTAAACAAGTATTGGATACAGAGGATGAGGAATACTTACATTAAAAAAATAAAATCAAATAATTGAATTGTAAATCCCTAAAATAGAAGTTTATAAGCGTCAGATCTTTGGCTTATGAGAAGAACTTTCACTGACTGTTGTACTGGCTTCTTGATTTATCTTCTTGCTGATTTTCAAAACAGACAAAATGTAACTATAAATAACAAGTTAGAGAGTCATCCAACCTTTGGCATATATTATGATCAGGAGTCCTAACTGCCAACAGGAGATAGAAAGACTTTGTCAAGCACAATTAAAGGTACAATAAAAGAGGGAATAGTTGCATGTGGGAATTCCAAATGGGAGTGGTAAGAACCTTTCAACTTTTCAAACAAATATTACTTCCATGAAACAGACTCTGCTAAGAACTGTGACATGCAGGGTTTTTTGTATGTCATGAAAAATATTAGTAAATACCTTTTCCATTTGAACCAGTATCTTTGGTGTCTTATTCAGTCTGTCTCTGGCCTGTGACCATTGGTTAGATTTAACTATTTAAATGGTATGGATGGATGGATGGACATAGCATCCGGAGACTTTTCAGTGAAGAGTTAGGAACACTGGACTCGTTTGCAATCATGTCCTGCGTTAGGATTTTGTACCCTGCCTAGGTGTCACCTCATTACAGATAGTTGTCTGTCTTTCTTTATAACGTCTGTTCCTTTGGCATGAAAGCATGTCAGCAATGATAAAATAGATTTGCCATTATACCTCCACTTAGCTGTTACTATTATTCATCTCACAAGTGGCACTTATGCTGTTTCTTTTCAATGAAGTCATTCACCTGCTGTGAGCCTGACTTAGAAGTAAGAATGAATAATGCATTTCTGATACAGTTCGCATTAATATAGATCTGAGATATATTTAGTTTTATAAAAAGAAGAGCTTTGATCTTGGCAGCAGTGAATTTTAAATGTTTATAAGTGTACATTTTTCATGATTTCTGAGTTTTCTGAGCACGCATTTATATGTATATATGCACAGATCTGTTTTCTCAACTGACAATAGCTTTCTATGTCCTTGCTTTGATGGAACATTTCAGTATTAGGGAACCTCTTTACTTTTTTTTTTTTGGTTCAGGTACTCTATTGTCCACGTCAAGAATTTAAAGAGATTGTTCAGCATCAATGAGCACAATGGAACAATCATTACAACTAAACCTCTGGACCGAGAGAGGGCTTCTTGGCACAACATAACTGTTACAGCCACAGAAACAAGTGAGTAAGAAATTTAAGGAATGCTGTGTTTTATATACTGTGAACTGTAATTATCCTCTGAATACACCTTATTTTAAGTGGAGAATACGTGCTTCTTTCTCATTATATTACAGTTGCTTGCTATGTTAAGGAACATTATTAAAATGATTACTTAAACAGAAGTGAAATGTATTTGAGCTCCAAGGTCCTGTGCTTTTTCATAAAAGATGACCTTATAAAAAAGAAAGGGAACTGTAATAAGATCAAGACTGTAACACTTTCAAGTTACACTGAAGCATATGAATTGCTCCTGCAGTGTAAGATCTTATGTTAAATTAGACGCTGGTTAATTTCACACCAGATTTTTGACTAGTGTGAAATTAGCCAGTGTCTAATTTAACATCAGTCAGAAACCTGTGGCTCTAATTGTGAATTAAGGCCTAAATCAGCTAGACTTCTTTTCAGTGACAATTAAATCTGTGAAGCATCCTTTGTATAGATTTCACCCATCAGTTTTGTTTGAAAGTCAAATGCAAATTGCCTTTGTTTGTGCTTTTGGTGATCTGGTTGCCCTAAGTCTGGGACACACTTTAGAAAAATAACAGCTACTGATTTATAAGGTAGTTTAACAAGATTATTGGGGTATTATTTAAAAACTAATCACATCCATCCTCAGGAAGGAGGAAAAACATGAAACTAGAGTCCAATCAATAAATCAGACAGGTTATGCCAAATATTTTTAGCATGTTTTTGGATCCTGAATCTCAGTTACATGATATTTATTGCTAAGACCACTTTAAACACATATTCATAAATTTCACTGTTCCCAAAAGGGAGCGAGGGAGCATTCCCTGTATATATGTAGAATATTACTGCTGGAAGTGTAATGCAGGATAGTCAGTAGCCATTTTCACTGAACTCTTTAATTTGTCTTTGGGAATTCATAGCATTATCTTCCTTTTAGCTTCTCTGTGCCTTTTAAAACTTGAATGTATTTTACTTTTCATGTTGTTGGGCAGCTGGCAGGTGTTGATCTCTGGCATACTTTTGTCATGTCATGTCATGAATGACACTATAGAAACACAGCAGGATGACTTTGGTCTGGACTTTTCTGTTTAGTTAAACAATAAAATAGGAAAGAACCAAACGGTCTCAGTGAATAAATGTCTCCTGCAGCAAAAGAAAGTGAGCCTTTCACAGTAATGAAAGTTATTGTAGAGAAACCAAGCCCTTATGATCTTCATAGGCTTATTCTTTATTTCTTTAATGATGATAAGGTCACTGTCTATAACACTGTATTCAAAAGCATTGAAGTTAGGTCACTTTATCTGAGCATACCTGAAATTATTTATATCATGAACTAGTAGCATTTTATTCCTTCAAATATAATCATAACATACACTGTGTGAATGAGACATTTGGTGGATGACATTGTGGCTCCACTGAAGCCAAATCAAAATGCCATTAGAGTTCATCCACACAAGATATTTGTTGCAGCTGAGACAGATACTGAAACTGCATTACAACAGCAACCTCCCCAGGGGCCTATTGATGTCCTGGCCTTCGTACAGGACACAAGACTTTGGCCTCCATTGCAATGACAGGGGTCAGGAATTAGTAAGAGGAACGTGCCTCTGTTATTGCAGACTTGTGGTGTGGATCATCCTATCCTCACAACATTGAGATAGCATATTTTAAAGGTATACAGAATTAGACCTAATTCATTGGAACTTAAACATAAGCAGTCAGAACCTGCAATCTGTTGAGTCTTATTCCACCTTATGCCTAAGATGTTTCTAGCTCAAGAGAAATCAAAGGTCCTTTAATCAGTTTTTACTAGGTTGTAGTTAGCTTCTGCTTTGTACAAGGCTGAAGCGTAAACATCATTCTAACCGTACATGAGAGCAAGAAATCCTTAAGTCATCAGCTTTACTTAACACTGATTTACTGAGTTGGATGATAATTGACTGACAATTAATTTAGAAGAATATCTGCTTCAGATTTCTCTCTACTGAACTATAGATGACTAACAAAAATTCCCCGTGACAGCAACTAACTTGAGCTTACTTTGATCCTCATTTCTCTGTACACTCATTGGAAAAGTGCACTATCACTCATAAGCAAACTTACTTATAACCTCAAGAGACAACAGTAATTTTCCCACTGGGTCTTTCAGATGTCCTTTCATAGTGGATTCCAGACCTTCTATGTGACTACAGGACTTACAGCTCTTTGAGGGTTTCAGTTATGGATCATACCATTAATTCAATGCTTAATTGTCACCCTACTTTGGTCATACATACTTTTGTTGACAGACTTCTTTTTAGATCAGTCCTTTTTTAAAAAAAGGAAAAAAAACCATGTCCATTTCCTTTAGCAAGTAAATTAATTTGCTTTAGCCTAATTTATAATTAACGATGACTAAAATTAGTATTGTTATTACTGTTGTTATATTATTATTATATGTTTCCTTTTACTGGCTGATGACAATGCTAAGCTTTCTTTAATCCCATGCAGGTACTGAGTTCTACTTTGTCTCTAGAAATGGTCACTTTTTTTCTTTTCACCCAGCTCCATAATGAGCAAGTCACTAATTTTGGTCTATGGTAATTAAAGCATCAACTTCATTTCCACACTGATCCAACCTATTGCACTTGATATTCTGTTCTCTCAGACCTTGTTTTTAAAGTTCTGATCTCTCTCATGGAGATTATGACAAAGAAATTTTCTGCTTATTGAAGGATCTTTAGCTTAATGTAGGATATGAATACAATAGCTGTATTAAAATTCTGACAACTATTTTCCCATGTAAGGGATAAAAGACAAAATAAGTGTTGCCTAACTTCTTCCCCAATTCCAACCAGAGTCACTCTGCTTCACCCAAAATCTTCATTAGATATTTACCACACACTGATTCCAAGAGTGGCTTTGTAATGTGTTGCTCCTTCCTTAAAAAAATACCTGTAATATCACAAAAATTAGAAACTTCCATACTGGTGTCTTCCAACAGTAACAAAAAAGAAGGGGTATTTAGTGAAAGAAGATAGTGTGAATGACAGCTGTAGGCTGAAAGGTACTATCTAAAAGTTTGTGCAAGCAAAAAGGTAGGCTTTAAAGCCAATATATTATCTGTGAGTCTTATGAAGAAGCAAGTCAGGAGTAAGCCAAGTTATCTGGGTCCTTCCTTTTTATGCCACTTTGTATATGACTGAAGCCACCAAGGGTACTTTCAGCCTCCTAATAAGTGTGATAGTTTTCCTTTCAATGCCAAGCCAGCCAGATATCTGCCCTACACATCCAGTTCTGTCTTAAGTAAAAGAGGTTATGTCTGTCCTACAGTCTTGGTATTATTTCTAAAAGGGATGTGTGCTACTTTTGATATGTATTTAAAAAATAAGCCAAGCACTATTTCATTGCCTGTTGTATTATTATGGATGTTGGGATTCAATAAGAACAATGTTGTCTCACAAAAGAGTATTTTTAAATGACTCTAAAAGATTATAAGCTTTGGTAAATTAGCACATCTCTAATGATTTCACAGGAGGAACAGCAACGTGAAACTGCTGAGTATCTATCCCTTTATCTCCATAGCAGTTGCTTTTGCTGCCATTTCCTTTGGCAAAAGACTCAAAGCCATCAGCACAGATTTCATAAGATCCAAGAAAACAAATGTTTGCTCCAAGCATCTAGTGAATTATACATTAAAAAAAAGCAATGTAATAACCAACCAAACCCATACAGTTTGAAGTGAGGCAGAAAGGAGTGCATTTTGTTTTCTTCTTAAAGGTCCATTTGACTAATTTAAGAAAATGCCTTAAAAACTTCTGAACAGGTCAGAAGCAGTGACGCTAACATCCATCATGAGGCATATTTTAAATATAATGAATATTCTTGTGATTGACAAACTTCTGTTTTTGACAGAGCAGATTGAGATACTGATAGATATTTAAGTTGATAGATATTTAGTTTTCCTGGAATGTTTTAAGATTATTTTATTAACTGGAAAAGTATCTTCCTTATGGCCCTTAGCCAACAACATGTCCAAGTTAACACGTAAGTTAACTTGTGAGTGTTACTATTGCAGTGAAACATCTTGCCTACTAAACTAATAAATTATATTGTGGGGAAGGCAGACATTTCTCAGAGTTGTGCCCTGTAAATGTGCATTCAACGTGCTGACAAGCAAGGGACTTCCAAGAGGGATTCTGTATAGAATCATAGAATCATGTACATTGGAAAAGAACTTTAAGATCATCAAGTCCAACGATAAAACAAACATTGCCAAATCCACCACTAAACCATGTCCTTAAGTGCCACATCTGCACATTTTTTAAATACCTTCAGGGATGGTGACTCAGCCACCTCCCTGGGCAGCCTGTTCCAATGCTTCACCACTCTTTCAGTGAAGAAATTTTTCCTAATATCCAATCTAAATGTCCCCTGGTGCAACTTGAGGCTGTTTCCTCTTGTCCTATCACTTGTTATTTGGGAAGAGAGACCTACCCCCACCTGCCTACAACAGGTAGTTGTAGAGAGCAATAAGTCTCCCCTTGAGCCTCCTTTTCTCCAGACTAAACAACTCCAGTTCCCTCAGCCGCTCCTTGTGCTCCAGACCCTTCACCAGCTTCACTGCCCTTCTCTGGACACACTCCAGCACCTCAATGTCCCTCTTGCAATGAGGGGCCCAGAACTGAACACAGTATTCGAGGTGGGGCCTCACCAGTGCCCAGTACATGGGGACAATCACTGCCCTGGTCCTGCTGGCCACACTGTTTGGGATACAAGCCAGGGTGCTGTTGGCCTCCTTGGCCACTTGGGGACGCTGCTGGCTCATGTTCAGCCAGATGTCAACCAGCACCCCCAGGTCCTTTACCTGCAGGCAGCTTTCCAGCCACTCTTCCCCAAGCCTTTACCTTTGCATGGGGTTGTTGTGACCCAAGTGCAGAACTGGCACAGGCACACACACCACTCTCCAGGCTCACAAGGACACACACCCCTTTCAGTACCTGTGTGGACCCTCTATCTGCCCAGCACCCCTGCCCAGATCCCTCCTCTTATCAGCTTTGTGGGTCCCCAGCTCACCAACTAGTGCATGCTTGATGCTTGCTTGCAAACACACAGCACTCACACACTTGTCTCTTGTGCACCCCACATTCACAAATCCCCCCTGAGCATACCAGCATGGACCCCTCTGAGCACCTGGCCTGGACCCAAGGACCCCCTACTAACTGTTGAGTCTAGCTTAAAGTTTGCTAGCAAAAACACACGCACACTCCATTCACACTGTCTTTGGGGAAGATAGACATTCATTCCCTGCACCCCCCAGTCACTCCAGTAGCTCACACCATGGGCCAGGGGCATCCATACCTCCATCTGACTCCAGATGCTGGAACCAATTTTCACTCACACTTATGCAGGTGTCAGCGGTACCTGGCACTTGGTCCCTGCGGCACACATGCACACACAGTGGCAGAGTGAGATTATGCAGAGAGATAGTTAAGAACAGATTTAATAAGAAGAAATAAGACACTAGGACTGACTGGTGATCAGGTGCAGGGCTTAGCCAGACCACTGTACTGGCTGGTCCCATTTTACATGTAACCAGCCCCTTTTACACCCCTTTCTGTGTGTCCCTCTGTTTCTCCCTGCATGTTCCCCATGGGTCTGTACAGCTCTGCTGATTCCCGTGCCTTTCCGGGTCTGAGGTCCCTCTGGTTTACAGTCTTATCAGTTGCAAATCCAGGCTGACCTACCTGGAACTGTTGCCCTGTGGTTTCTGAATAGTCCATCAATTATTGTAAGATTTGTTTCTTGTCATAGTCTGTTTGCTTGGTTAAGTCTGTGTCTTGGTATATTTTGTGACTGTTTTCCCCTTTTTCTCCCTTGGTTTCCCAGCTGACAAGGTCCCCGTTCTGATAACCTCGCAGGGATAAGCATTCTTACACTTTCACTTGCCCCCATCAAACCACCAGGTCTGGCTCTCATTACCCCCTCCCTTATTTTCCCCTCAGGTTTGTGTCCCTGTATGTTCTTGTTTATGGCTTCCTGCTTTTCTTATTAACTCTTGTTACAATCGAGTAAGGTTCTTGACCAGATACCATTAGAGGTGCAGACACTCTCTGTCCATATAACCTTCCACATGACTAGTGTTGCTCTGCAATATAGTAAATTGGTCTGCATGAACAAAACCTCATTTAATTTTCTCCAGATCAGATTTTATTTTTTACATTTAGATCAGCTTCTGACTTGGTAAGTGAAAGACTGAACAAATCCAAAATTTTACATGAAATATCTTTATATATTTCAAGTTATACTATTATAATATAACATGATGGATTGGTGAAGAAAACAAAAACAAAACCCCACCACCTTTTGTAAACAGAACCCCAGCAAAGAAAGAGAAAGCTGTTTTTTAATATGTATTGGATGTAGTTGAACTCATTAAAAAGAATTAGTATAAAATGTGCCTGTTGGCCTCAATGACTATGTTCTTCTCTGTAGAATATACTTGAAATTTTCTAATGTCTACATGACTTTAAAATATGTAGTAGATTATTTATAACTTTTGATTTCTGTCTTTTTTTAACCATTAGGAAATCCTGAAAAAATTTCAGAAGCAAATGTGTATATCCAAGTTCTCGATGTTAATGATCATGCACCAGAATTCCCTAAACATTATGAAACATTTGTTTGTGAAAATGCAGTTTCTGGCCAGGTAAGGTGAAGGAGTTAGCCACTCATTTTCTCATTACAATGAAGTTTTGTCCTGTTATGTTACTATTTCCTTTACTATTGATTATGTCAGTACCATAAACACAGGCTGTATTTTGTCTATTTTCAAAAACAGTTCTGTTGATATATGTATAGGTTTAGATTTAAATTTTGGAAGACTGATGCGTATTTTTCCTCCCCTAAAAAAAAATCAATACATCTCATCCGTCTGTAAAAACAGGTAACACAAGTATAGACAGAAAATTCTGAAGAAAATGTAAGGCACAGATTTGTTTCGTGCTAATGTCACAGATGTAAAACCTAGGCATGGTGATTTCAGCAACAGCATAATGTAGCCTGGAAGAACCAGACTTAGACCTAATTTAAAGAAGATTAATTGTTTCCTTTGATGAGAAATCATTAATTGCAAACTGAATTCAAACCCTGTCTAGTTCAGTAGAAGTACGAAGATGCTTAATTCACAGCCCTTGCAATACCTTCTCTAGCTGGCAGCTTAAGGGATTGTTGAATTAAGTAGCCTCCCCTGGAGGATTTTTTTCCATTTCCTACTCCTTTCTCAGGTGAATGGGGTAACATCAGTCAGCTGTCCCAATCCCCCAAGTAACACTGCTGACTCTGTTTTCCTTCTGCAAAAAGAAAAATAGGTTATTCAAAGCTTAAAAACAAAGAACAAACAAAAAGAAAAAAAAAGAAAAAAAAAAGAAGTACAAAATGAGCAACAAAAAAAAAAAAAAGCAACAACAAAAAGCTGTAGACAGAAAAATCTATATGTTTTTTCAAGACTTTAAAGCATTATTCAGACAAATGAAAAGGACCTTTGGGATATCTGTGATGGTTCTGTTCAAACATTTTGCTGTGTTTTGATTTCTGAACCACAGAGCAGAGCCTCTCTTTTTCCACCAGCTTGGTTTACTTTGACCTGGATTAGTCTGCAGTGAAATAAAGCTTTCCCTGCTGCTGAAGTAATTTCTTTACAGCTTTCATCCATTTATGTGTCTTTGTATCAGCAGTTGGTTGGTTTGTTCTGCATTTGGTAATTTTCCACTCTGCAAAGGCTACCTCTGGTTCAGAGGTACTTGCAGCAAGCCATTTCTTTTTGGGGTTTTGGTAACTCATTGACAGATCAAAGTACAGGCATTAAAACAAATGCCACTTCATGTTTCTTGCCTTCAAGACACCATGAATTAAATATGGAGGATTATAGAATGGATATTTGTAATCCGTGTTTTGGAGTTGCCTACAACATAAAAACCTAGGTGATTTATTTCTTCAAGTTTTCATTATTCCATAATTACCTACTGACAAATAACATCTGTATGCTAACCCATTAATGGCTCCATTTCAATAACAATTAAGTATATATCTATTAACTATTTTGAAAGTCACTGGTGAAAATGGCACTGTAAAGAATAGTAGTAGTAACAATAATAATAAACTCTTTAAGCATAGGACCCAGAATTATTCTTATTTAACATTGTAATATCTGAATGAAGGATGAGCATGATATATTTCCCATTTTACAGACAGGCAAAATGTTTGTCTAAATTTTTTTTCTCTCTTTTTTTCTTTTTTCATGGCTAAAGGTTTTTGAGAGTCACAGGCATCTTTAGTTTAGCCTTTGGAGACCCATGACAGTAATGTTAAATAATCTTCTCATTAACAAATGACCTTAGGAGGAACAACAGGAAATTACAATTGAAGTGCATAATTATCACAGTCAGAGCTTATGATCTTTTATTCAATGTTTATTATTTAGAACAGAATTGATAGCTGATGTGTCTCCTTTAGTGTTTTTTTTTTGTTGTTGTTGTTTGTTGGGTTTTTTTTTACTTTTTACTCACAGAAAAATGATTATTTATTTTCATTAGCAAGAAGCCAAAAGGTTCAAAATTGATTTTATCCATAGCCTGGCTATCCACTGCATAACACACTTCACATTTCAGAAGAATCTCTTACAACAGTTGAAGGGCTTGATCAGGACATTACACACCTTTTTATCTTAGTCATATATCTGCACTCAATTCTGAACAGCTCAGGAATCTGCTTACATGTTATAAGTTGAGATCAAAGTTGTATAGATACTCTATTGCATTTCAATTTCTAAAGCAGCAATCTCGATCCATTTAGCTGGAAATGATACACTGAAAGATATTCTCAGAGATGTTCTCCACTTCTAGAATTCAATTCTTTACCTGATCTCAGCTGAGTTCTTTCTGGTTTCATGGGTACCTCAAAATATATTTGCATCCTGCAGCTTATAGTGTTTAGGGGAAAGGAAGGAAAGTCACTTCAGAGGGAAAGATACTGTCAAAAAAATTGTCTTATTTGGGTGACTTTTTCTTGGTGTCTGCCTGGTTTACAATAAAAGCAACGCTGAGTCATGTGGCAAATAAGTTTACATAGCCTTAGTGTATACTAGGTTATGATAAAGAATGTGTCGAATAGAATAGTTCATGAACAAAAGTAATTGTTGGTTTAATTATCCAAATTCAGAGGCAGTTATTTTTTCATTCATAAGTTATTCATTTTAGAGAAGAAGGCTTGTTTTGAAATTCTGAATTTTCTGCAACATTAAAAAAAAATTTTTTTTTTACATTTATTTACATTTATTTACATTATTATAAGTCTACATTTATTGAAGGAGCGTTGATCTTTATGTCCCTGTATAGTGGCTTTGTCAGTTACAGACATACTTAACCTCTGAAAGTCATTCAAACAAAAAGATTATAATTTGGAACATGATCATATAATCTGAAATCTGACAATAAAAATGAATGTAACGAATGTATATAGGTGGGTTTTGGCATTGTCTGAATCCATTCTTCATCTTTATTAGACATTTTTCATATCAGTCGATTTTTCACTATCCATTTCATGTTATAGGTCTGTGCTGTCCTATAATCCAGAAGTTATCTGTATACTAACCAGAACTAAAGTTTTATTTTACACATTGAAAAAACACTTTCACTGCACCACCAGTATTAAATACGTTATTTTCAAAATTACTTGAACATGAAAGTTGCTATGTGAAATAAACTTCTCTCCTACTACAACTATAGCTGGCATCAGATCAAATAGAACAGTATTAATAAGGCATCCAAACCCATGATTCCCTTGTGATCAGGCCTTTTGACTTTATATCTATATGTAGGCAAGTAAATGATGACTCCAATGTGATATTAAATCTTTATATTTACCATTTATGTGTGTGTACAGTAACTAAAAACAGTTGAATTCTAGAGGAAATACTCTAGAAAAATGATCAGAACATGAAGTGGACCAAATCTGTCTCAAAGATAACACTGAAGACATTTCAACAAGAATTAATTTTACCCAGAAAGTTTAATTGCCAAGGCATTAATAAATTAACTGAGCCTGAAGCTTGAAAGTGTGATGTAAGCTGTATCAAATGTCTTTACATTATGTGCAAGCAAGCTGACCATCTAGAATGTACCTATTTGTATGCATGGTAATTCAGCACTAGTGGATATTGGTCTTTCTTCTTATCAAACAGATTTCAGCTGAAGACAAACTACACTGAAAACATCTACATTCTGAATTAATGTTGTCTTCTCTAATGAGTATTTATTTTGGTTATTCTGTCTTCTTGTAATCTGGGGGTCATATATGAAGTGACTGATATAGCTTGCTTAGTAATTTTCATTAGATCTAAAGAAGTGAGTATGTATGCAGAGCATTTTGAGTTAGAGACAATACCCCCCACCCCAACAACAAATTTATTTACTCAGTAGTTAGCATACAATAAAATGTAGTACTCATTTGATATTACTTTGCTACATAATGAAATAATGACAGAAGAAAAGAGAGGAAATATTTAACCAACTTCTATATGATTAATGTCATAAATGAGCAGTTTGCTAAGACAGATCCTTTCTAACAAACCATGATGTAAAATGATTTTTGATAAGAGAGAAGTGAAAGTAAAATGTTAGTAAGCCAATGTTTGTAGGTTCTCTTCATCATTTACAAAAAACATCTGAGTAGTAGCGATAAGAAAATAAAATGTTAAAAAGAGAAAAAGAATGAGGGCATCACTTAGAGTATAAAAGCATTGTGAAGCTGTGAAAGCACCATGTATCCTAGCAGTCCCTTACTCTAAGCTACACCTGCAGATGCACAGATCGTAATTTGTGACATTTTGCAACAGTGGCCACATTGGCCCATGGGAAATTCCTTTTTCTGTTTTATACTGACCATGATTCATCAACATTATCTCATAGCAGAATGGAACAGGTAAGAATAGTTTTTCAGCATATACAAACAAACATAAAAATGCACCTAAGTGTCATGGCATGAACTTTGTAATTGTTATTCTTTGCTGTGATGTACACCATTTTATTTATAGCTAAGAAGAAACATCTTATAGCAGATCCAGTGAAATCAGATCAGTATTATGCAAATTTGGTTTTCAAAAATGAAATAGAAGCAGTAAAAAGGAGAACCTTAGTCTTGTTAACAGGTCTATCTGGAAAGTGCAGGTGTTGACTAATCTACCTACACTGAACTTTGATGGTGATCAAATATCATTAAGCAATGAGAAAAATCCCACTAGCCAATTTGAACAAAACCAGTTCTGTACTCCCCAAACAGGTAGGTGATCTGATACATCTTACATCCTACAAAACATAGTAGTTCCTATTGAAGGATGTTGTGTGGAAAACAAAACAAAAGAAACTAAAGTAAGAAGAGAGAGGTGGCAAATCTGTGCCTACTTGCTTCCATCTGTCTGATGGGAATGATAGATTATAGCTGGGTATGGAAGCATGCACAAAGGACTCAAAATCATACACTCAGAGTACCCTAGCATAAAAATTAATGGTACTTGTGATTGTTCAGTTGGATAGTTTAAGCCTGAAGTTCAATCTGGTAGGAAGAAAACTCTTAGAATCTAAAAGGATTATAAGAGAGGAGCTTTCTTCTTTCTTCTGGGCATTTCCATAATGCCAGTTCAGTGAGACCACCTAGGATTAAGGAAATATATTTTCAATGAATTTTCATCAAGACTACCCAGCAGTCAACTACTCCATACGCCAAAGTTGTTACTTGCAAGACAAACAACACCCAGCTAGATGTTCGGTACGGCAAGGTTTACAAAAAATTCTCTTCTACGCAAAATAATTAGTCAATTTAGTCAATAGAGAGATCAGAGCTGTTACTAATACCTTAGACTCCCTCACTGATGACGTTTATTAGTTGCAAGTGCCCCCTAATCAGATGGAAGGGGAAGGGGAATGTAACAGGCCATATCTTTTTGTGACCTTTGATCAAAGGTCCCCCTGCTGTTCCCAGCAATGATCCCAGTGTGTTTGGAAAGAAACAGTAAATGAGTCCCACCCACCACGAACTTAAATCAATTTTTCAAGAAAAATTGAGTGACTTCATCTCAGTTTTAAAGAAATGTATGTTTTCAAATGGACTCCTGGATTATTACAGTTTCTACATGCATGAGACCTGATGTAAGGAATTTTACAGCAATTAAATGCCAGCCTATTCAATACAATAACGGATACAACCTTGCAGAAGCAACAAATCATTCACTATAATACTCTAAAATGTAATGTTTTTTTTAAATCTTGACTCACTAGCAAGAAGTGCAGTTTTTCAGTCTGTCATAACAGTCTCCCTGGTGAAAGGCTAGAATCTCCAACGTTAGATGTACAAAAGCCTAGGAAACTGAAAAAAAGAAACCGTTTCCTTCTCCTGGGTGATTTTTCCTTTAGAGTCAGCAAAATCAGAGCTGCCTATTGCTCTTTCAATATTTTATAGACTCATCTGAGTTTTGCTGAATCTTAGTGGAAATGGTACAGTAAGAACAAAATAAACAATAAGGGTTTGCCCTGTCCTTATGTTCTAAGTATTTCCCCACTTCTAAGGTGAATCCTTAAAGGTATATTCATATGTCTAGAACAGCCATAGCAGTCCCAGGTTTGTGGAGAACAGCACAGTACAGATCAAAACAAGGGAAGGTGGTGGGGGTTTTTTTCAGCTAGCCACATACTCCTCAGAAGTTTATTGATTGGATCACATATAAATCAAATTTGTTGGGGCAAATACATTCTGTTTGTAGAATAACAGAAGTTAACAATGAAATAGCAAAACAGTATCTAACTCACAACTGCAGTAATTTTATGATTTTTGAACATGATAAAACTCCTAAACATCTACTTTCCAAAGACATTGCTAATACCTGGTTAAATAATTATTAATCAGACTGAAAAGTGAAAGTATAAAAATCACATCTATAATTAACGGGTTTTTTGATTGGTTTTTTTTTTTTTTTGGTAGGTAACTGTTCTCTAGCATGTCACTAAAACAAAACCAAACCAAAACAATATAAATCAGATGTGGCTAAGATGTCTTTGTAAACTACTATATTACTTTTCATATTCAGTCTATTCTAGCTTGATAGACCCTGAATTGTACAGAAAGACATATATCCATACAAGTCTTTTTCTCAGTGGCAACCATGGAGATGTTAGCAGCAAAGCATAACCTTTAAAATTTTTTTGAGGTATATGGTAGAATACTGTCATAAAAATGTGCCATTCTTCATGTTTTAGACTTGGTATACAGTTTTGTTCTTTATGGCTGTTCATATTAGGCATATTTTGGGAATGGTATCCCCTTATAAAACTGAAGTCTGTGGTTTATTATTAAGATAATATTAGTGAATAGTTATTGTTCTTCACTGATTTGTTGACCTGCATGCTTATACCTGTCTTTGCATCACCTTAGCTGTTTTGTTTTCTCTGAGGAAAGGGAAAAAATTCCCTGATGAAGCCTCATCCTTTGTACACTGTTACAAAGTACAACACTGAACAATCACTCCTCTCATTAGTGGCAATAAAAAAATCTCAAGGGTAGTCATTTTTTCATAGAGTGAAAATATAAATTTATAATAAATTCCAGATATGAAAAAGGAACAGTGCTAGCTTCTGGGGTGTAAGCCTCATTTTGCCCTCTGCTGTGATGGTTTCATCAAACTTAGCTTCTTAAAAGAAAAATAGTGTGTGTTGAAGTCTTAGATCTTCAACTGAAAAATGGTTTAATCAAGAAAGAATTTTCAAAGGTACAGGTGGAAAGCTATAGTCACTTCCATCGATGTACTGCTTTACTTTTAGAGCACCACTTATAACATTCAGGTTCTTTCTGGTTCAGGGAAAGTTGAGGCTTCAAGTTTCTTGGGTACAAATCTCTACAAGGTGTGAGATGACTGATAAAATAGAACACAAGTTCAAACTGGACACTATCTTTTCTGAAAGTGGGTGGGCTTGCATCACTTTGGTTTCCTCCTGATCACTTACTAATAATTCTGATGCTCAGGTCATTAAATATTTACTGATAAAAGTAACAAAAAATAAGCTCTTTTAAAGCATAAATTTTGCTGATTATGGTAACTGTAACTTGGTTATTTATTTGCAGAGATGAAAGATATTCCTTTGCATGATAACTGTTATTTTTTTATTTTATCTTGCAATGACTATTTGCTTTGACATATTTGTAAATGAAAGCTGTTTTGCTTTCTTCAGAAAAAGCAACCAAGAAGTTCCATAATCAATCTGTTATAATATCCAGTTTCAACAATTCAACACATGAAGTTGTCATCATATATCACTTACTGGAGCTATAATACATCAGTTGAATGATGTCAATGTGTTTGTGGACTGGAAGGAAATGGGTTTTGTATAGAAGGATTTGTTCAGATTTTCACCTTGAAAAAAAAAGGACAAAACACTATATATACGATTACTTTTTTCAGTTATGGAAACTTCATTTACCCCTGGTCTTTTGATCCAGTAAATCTTCTATATTTTCTCAAGATTTTAATGCCTGCCTCTTGTAAATTGGTGAAAAATCAAAGCAGATAATTTGCAGATTAGTCTCAATAAGCCTGTTTTGGTGTAGAAGTTATATATTTGTGAGTGCTTTAACATGCACTCAATATATATTCACAGATCACAGCTCTAACATCAACAGTTTAACATGCCTAAGATATTTTTTGATTCTTTTAAAGGACAAGTAAATACTTTTATTCTTAAACAATTCTGTTTGCCTGTGTTTCCAGCTAATTCAAAGCATCAGTGCAGTGGATCAAGATGACTCAGCAAATGGTCACCATTTTTACTTCTCATTGGCTCAGGAGGCCACAAACGATTCACATTTTACTGTCAAAGATAATCAAGGTAGTGTCATTCATGTAGCTCTTTAAGACCTTCCTAATCAAAGTTGCATGCTTCTAGTGGTCCTCACATTTTGTAAAAATTTCCACTGAAATATAAATTGTCATTATAAGATATGAACATGCATTTCAATAAGACCAAAAAGTTAATTTTCCATTTTCATCCAAATTCAGCAAAAGACAGTTTTATTTCAATGAAAGAAAAAATGCTGAGATGAAAAATACACTGGTATTCCTTAAAATTTATTTACTTAATGTAGGATATGGTGGGAAATACCAACACTCTTGTTAAAAAGATTGCTGTTAATGTAAGTCTATTACTTCATCACTTCAGCAAGACCAAAATTATAAACACAGATAAACAGGAATGCAGTCTTATTTCTTAACACTTTTTTAAACTGCATACACTGATTACCAATGACATCATACAAATGTCTTCTATATATATTCTAATGTATTCAGAAATTATATTGATTGAGAGTCTTATTAAAAGGATGATATAGAGAGATATCAAGCAAAACCAGTCTGCTGTGAAAACGTCAATACAATACCTGATGGAATTTCAGGGAAGATGACCACTCAGAGTCACTCTGCTGAGACTACAAAAAAGAGCTTCTTCAGACTCAGCTAAAGTACACACTGTACTTACTGATTTTTCTAATTATTTGAATGTTCTGCCTAGGTGAATAAATCAATGGAAATAAGTTTTGGAATGTTCAGGCTATGTTAAAAAGCAAACTACTTCTCTCAATACCTCTAAAGTTAGTCAATGTATTAATATGCATTTCAGTTCCCAGGTTCATTAACATCTCAGTGCCAGGAAGAGATAAGTCGTTATGTTGAGGTCAAATTGTATACAAGCCATGAGCCTTTCCTAATTTTGCTCACTCTGCAAAGCCCCAGCAAAGCCCCCACAAGGCAATACATCCAGTTCTTTTTGGTGGTTATTGATAGGGTGGGGGGTGGGGGGGCGGAGGTGGAAATCTTTTAAAATATGGTACTATCAGCGCAATCTCTCTTTCTGCTGCATTTCATAGAAATGGCTGGGTGAACTGGGATAGTCCTATGTAAAAGCAAAAGTGACTCTACAGATCTGGAGAATTTTACCTCAGAGTTACTTTCTGAACTATGAAAGAAACCTAGAAGAACTTAAATGTGAGAGACTTCAGTAGACTTTGATTAGATATATTACACAGATAATGGTAGAAACACTTTTTTTTTTTTCCTACATACATTTATGTACACATGCAGCAGTTCATGATGCCAAAATGAAAAAAATCTGATATGTAAATATGTCTAGATTTTTCTTCTTTCCATTATACAAAGATTTAGGCAGGCTAATTTATTTTGCAACAAGCTGTTTCAGATTTGAATTAGTTGATATGCAACAGGAGCTGAATTTGAGCTGTTTACCGGGTTTGGTCAGAACTATTTCTAAACTCTAATAGTTAAATACAAAGCAAGGTGAGACACTATAGCAACTTGTCACTAAATCAGATAGGAGCTTAGATAGGTCCAGTTTTTGAATCAGGGAAATAAATAAAAGACTAGTTCACTGGACTGTTTTCTTGCTTTCACTTCTTTTCCTTGCCACCTGCTTTCTCTGTGTGCTGCCAGACACACTTTTGAAGCCTTTTGATTGGTAAACTGTCTATATTTCATCTGTGAACTGCTGGATTGCTAGCAGCTGGTTACATGGAACCATTTTAAGAACCAATTAATTAGTCTGAGCAGGTTTCAGGTACTGAAAAAAAGTGGGATTTTTTTTAGCTCTGAACATTAAAAACAAAGCTCCTATGTAAAAATCGTTATTGCCCCTGGAATATATATGTCAAAAATAAATGCAATTTATTCACAATTTACTCAAAACCCCCATCACGTCAGTGCCTGGTTTTTACTTTTTTAATATTTTACTTTGCACAGTACCATTGTTTTTAAATAGGTCAGATTCCATTAGAGTTTTATTGTTAAAAAGTGATAAATGTGTATCATGCATAATAATTTATCTTCTAGATAATACAGCTGGAATTTTCACAGCAAAAAGTGGCTTCAGGAGGCAAGAGCAGTTTTATTTCTACTTGCCAATCTTAATTCTGGATAATGGAATTCCACCCCTGTCAAGCACAAATACTCTCACCATCACTGTCTGCGACTGTGACACTGAAGTTAATGCCTTCTACTGTCGATACGGGGCTTTCATGTATTCCGTGGGTCTCAGCACAGAAGCTTTAGTAGCTGTTTTGGCTTGCATATTAATACTCCTCGGTAAGTATGAGAACAAGAAATTGTTTTGTTTCCTTCTACATTGGGCTTGGTTGAGTGACAAAGATGTTCCCTTGACAGGAGGACTGGAAGTACTGTGTTATTCAGAAAACTTGCAATAAGGCAAATGTTCCATTTTTGTGTTTTCTTAATTATAATTCACCCCCCACAATTCCAGTTTTGAGTAAAATTTGAATTCTAAGACAATGGTCGCAAAGTTGGCTCTAGTTGAATCATGGTCCTACTTACTCCTCCAGCTCTATAACAATAAAGATTGGGGAGTCCAAAGTCTTTTTTTTTTTTAGCCCAGATAAAGCTGAAGGATGAGTTACACAAGAAAATTGGCTAGTATAAGAATATATGTAAAGGAGCAACACCTTACTCATTCTGCCTTAGGTATGCCAAATGTAGAGCTAAGGTCGATATAAAATAGTGAAAGAAAAAGAGAATGTGATACTCTCAGAAAGCAACTCCAGAAACAAATGGGGAGTTTCTCTGTGAGTTCATAAGGCTGTATCTCCAGGCAGCCTTTTCTCCAAATGTTGGACATCCCCTTTTACCTTGCAGCAGACACCAGATTAACCTCTATTAAAGTTGAGAGCTTGTGGGTGTGACAAAATGGGTTTGAGAGCATTTTAAACACACAAGAGTTGCGTTTGTATTGCTGCAAAGGGTCATAGCTGGGAAATGGCACTCAGAACCAGACCAGCTACCCAAGGCTGGCTGTTCCTGCTCTGCGTGGGGCTGCTGCAAGGCATACTGCAGTGACAGCACACAGGGAAACAGCTTCTTTACCTGGTGAAACAGGCAGCTATCCCTGCTACAGCGCATCTGTCTTTTCCCGGCAAAAATAATATGCAGTAATGTGCAATAATATGGCATATCCATATTATGCCATAAAGCGGTATGTTTCATAAAGTGCCATATCCAAAGATACCACAAAACGATCAACGGATTATGTTAGTAAAACCATTCTTCCACCACTGAAACTACAAACAAACAACTCCAAGGTAAGAAAACGACAATAGAATCAGGATTTCACTAAGCAATGTGATATCATATCGTCATTATATATTGGGCAAACATAGCATAAGTTGTTTTTCAATATTTTCTTTACAAAAGGCAAAATATGACCAGAATTAAAACAAAACTGCAGCATAATAACTAGTACACAAATATCATGTCCACAAAGAAAGAAGTAATAACAGGAATTACACTGCCTTAAGAAACAAAAACTTTCAGTGAAACTTACAAGTATAATAGTAGCATTTTTAAAGTCCTATATCATTAAAAGAAATACACACAACTTTAAGCAAACAAGCAAACACTCCCCCCCTCCCGATGGCTAGCTGGGTAAAGAACATTCTTTTTCTAACCTTGCTATACAATATGACCTCTACTAGCCTATAAATAACAGCATACAACACCAAGCATATAATCATTAACTACATGAGAGCTGAGGCTAGAAAATGAAGGCTTGCAGCATTATTCTAATGCCATATTTTTATCTGCCATAGTAGCAATAGAAGGCAAGAAAGCAAGTCCAGTAAAGCTATTGGAATTATTTTGAGTTTACACCAGTGAAAAAAGAAATTTAACAAGTTAAAAATCACCCATATTCTGCATTACGTCCACAAGGTCATGGCTTATTTTCCTTAGAATAAGGAATAAAAACTGGGTCTAAATATTTCCTGTTGTACCTTTGACCTCCTCACTGAATCTCTGGTGAGAACTCATGGAAATTTCTCCTAAAATGGGACCCTATAATTTAGTTCCACAGTTAAAAGTGTTGCCCAGAAGCAGCATGCATACCTGTCAGTTATGAGTCAGCATCTTCATATGTCTTTCAAGTCTCAAAATGAGGCGACATGCAGGAAACTGCAGAAACAGAATGGCCTACCAAACAATATATGCTTTTATTTATCCTTATGAAGACATTGGATAAACAGGGCAAGGATGAAAACAATGGAAAATTACCTTATAATTATTGTGTCTAGATGGGAGCACTTTTGGCCAGACACTAGCCATTTCTGGACTCCATAGCAGACTCCAGGGATGTATTAGTTCCCCTAGTTCCATCTCCTGTTTTCCAACAGTGAAGGCAGGAACACACAATTGAATTTTTGGTTTCTAGACTGGTCTGCACTTCCAGAGTCACCTTATTTAAATCTGAGCTTTCCTTGTCTCAGGCAATCTTCAGTAGTGGCCTCGAAAGCAGCCCCCCTGATTGTAGTCCCTGTTTTAAACCTTGCAGTGAACTTGCAGAGAACTTGCAGCATGCGTGTCAAGATTTCTTTGATTGTTGCAGGATATCTGAACTTCATCATTTTGTGTTATGCACTTAAGGGACTGAGGGTCAGACAAACTATATTACTGCATTATCCAAGCCATCAGTGAAATCATTCATCAAGAGCTGCTTGCAGAGAGGTCCTCTCTCCAGATGGAATAAGCCCTTGGTGTCTACTGGGCCTATGCATATCACAAAAGCCAAAGCAGGGATACAGATAAATATCTTACAGACACACATATTTTTAATGCATTAAACCTCCAAATGTATTTTTGTGATTATTTAAAATGAAATGATAAAGTTTCTATGCATATTGTGTTTGGCACATATCTGAAAACTAAAGTTGTTTTTTTTTTTTCATTTTTCTGTATCATGTGTACCATTGGAAGAGTTTATCATGCAAAGGGTTTGGAAAGTTGAAACAATCTGGGTTTTAAAAATGTATAATTACATTGTAGAAATTCTTATTTGCAACATTTTCAAGTTTGGTGTTGGTGTCTCCCAGTCAAATGAAATAGTATAAAGTAAATATAAAGAAATAAAGAACTACTTCAGGTCCTTCATATCCCTAAGTGAGGTAGAATCCTGTCATTGTTGGTAGTTGTTGAGTAAAAAATTAAAGCCCACAAACTACTTCCTTATTAAATAGAACTGCAGTAAGATTTAGTTAAAAACTGAAATCTTTAATATCTGTGAAGTCATAGACTGTTTCAAAGGGATTATTCAGCTGAAAATTAAATGAGTTATGATTAAAAAATAATGCTTTAAAATAAAATCTAAAAAAGGTTTCATATATGAGAGAAACAAGATGCTCTGATACATAGGCCTTGGTAGAAAATACTGCTACAACATCATGCAAAATTTGGTGATAATGTTCAAATTTCCAAACCAACATAACAGAAATAACTGAACCACACCCTGCATGGTCTATGGAACTGAATGATTCAACTAGCTGAGGAAAATATCTTATTCCCTCATTTTTCATTTGATCTTCCTGGGGCTTTGTTCTGAGAGACAGTGAGAGAGAAAGAATTTAAATTCTGAATGTGAAATTGACGTATTATGTGATAAACCAAAGCAGTTTCAAAAAGCATAACCTGTGTTTCCATCAAACTCCCATCTACCAAAAGAACTGCTCCATTTCATTCACCTGTTTTATAAGTCCCGTTGTAGCTATTTTCCCACCACATACTATGCTCATCTCAAAACCATAAACCCCATAAAAATTACAGTTCTATATTTTTTTTAAGATAGCTTCATTTTGCAATGGCATTGGTATTAAGAAACATTACAATTTTTTTTTAATCTTTCCAAGCACATTCAAAGTGTCTGGTTCTGTTTATTTTTTCCCTTGTTTGTGTCTTTTTTTTTTTTTTTTCCCCCCCCCCTTTTCTGTTTGTGTGGTTTGGGGTTTTTGTTTGGGTTTTTTGTGTGTTTGGTTTTGTTGGTTTCTTTGTTTTGTTTTGTCAGTGTTCTTTTTGGCAATCATAGCCATAAGGCAGCAGAGGAAGAGGTCTCCTTTTTCAGAGAAAACAGAAGAATTCAGAGAAAATATTGTCAGGTATGATGATGAAGGAGGCGGTGAGGAGGACACAGAAGCCTTTGATATTTCAGCACTGAGGACCCGCACTGTCATGCGAATGCACAAACCTCGGAAGAAGGTCACCACAGAGATCCACAGCCTCTACAGACAGTCTCTGCAGGTTGGCCCCGACAGTGCAATTTTCAGGCAATTCATTTCAGAAAAGCTTGAAGAAGCAAATTCAGACCCTAGTGCTCCTCCATACGACTCACTTCAGTGCTATGCATTTGAGGGGACTGGTTCTTTGGCAGGATCCCTCAGCTCTTTAGGTTCACATATGTCAGATGAGGATCAGAGTTATGACTATCTTACAAACTGGGGACCTCACTTCAAACAGCTTGCAGGCATGTACACTTCCAGTAGGAGTGTGGGGGATTAGTTACTCTTTGGTTTGTTGTTTTATTTTCCCAAATCTTAGCCATCAAAAAGAACTGTGGATTTTTAAAAAGGTGATCATCCCACATTTAAGCATGAAAAATAAAAGCCCAAGGTTGTTGTTGTTTTTTTCTCCTGGAAAAAGAACTTTTAAAAAAAAATTTAAAGAACTTTTGAAAAACCACACCAGGTATGTCATGAGGTTAGGGGGTGGAGACTTCTGTTGTAAAATCTTGTGGTTATTTAGGTTCCCAAATGCAAACCATGCTGCTCTGGATACATAGGTCCCCTTCTGGATACTGAAAACTGTCCTGCAAGTACAAAAGGAGGAGGATAAATGGTTATTGTAAATATTCTGTCATCCTTAAGCTTTAAACTGTTTCCAAAGTTAAGACAGACTCTTGCTGTTGCAGTTGAGTGTATTCATTAACCAAAGTTAAACATGCATATTTGTATAATGCTTCATTATATAAATCTACTTGTGTGAAAAAGTGGACCTTACATACTCTAATACGATTGTCAGAAGCACTCACAGAATCATCTATTTATTGTTCTTGGGGTGATAAAACTAAAACAAATGTCTTTTCCTATCAGTGTAAAAATAATGACCTATTACAACGTCAGCAAGTATTTGCTGCCATTTTAGTTTTTAATGGAACTATTGGAAAATGTATAAACCAATACTTAATTTAGTAAATTAAGATAGAAAAAAAAGAAATCAGTTCAACTTAGAATCAATATTCAACATAAATACTGCAATCGACCATGTTATATATTACTGTACTTAGAACAAAATGCTATACAAATAGAGGCATTTTTCCTTTTATTAAAGGTTTAAAGGATGACTGAATTACCAGCACAGATTTATTTTTTTATTATGGAATAGAAAATCATCTGCAGCAGTCAGTTGTATTGTAACAATATTAAGAATCTTTAAAATGCTAAGATGATGGTTATAAAACTTTATGTATAACATTAGATAATAAGTTAATAAAAAGCTTTAATGTTAATCCACTTCTGAAAATGGTTCTGAATCATTCTGCAAGACTCAAGTCAGTCAAAATTAATTTCCTACTGTATTTTTTCCAAATATTCAATAATGAATACAAATCTGTCTCAGAATATTGTTTTACCCTTCCTTATACCACTTCCCAGCAGCAATTCTGGATCTGAGGGTTATCAAAAATGATCAAAATGATCTGTCTGGAAGGAGTAACCCACCTGGTTTTTATTCATCTCTCTTCCATGATGTACTTATTTTACAGAAATTACATGGTGTAATCAATTGATACATTTCCACAAGAGCTGGCATTAGGTTAAGGAAAATTATGCAACATGCATGCTGCTTTTTTTTGTTTTGTTTTGTTTTGTTTTGTTTTGTTTTGTTTTGTTTTGTTTTGTTTTGTTTTGTTTTGTTTTGTTTT
>JAVJGJ010000037.1:63341985-63364749 GCA_035590215.1 Microhierax caerulescens | reverse complement strand
GGGACAATCACTGCCCTGGTCCTGCTGGCCACACTGTTTGGGATACAAGCCAGGGTGCTGTTGGCCTCCTTGGCCACCTGGGCACACTGCTGGCTCATCTTCAGCCAGATGTCAACCAGCACCCCCAGGTCCTTTACCTTCAGGCAGCTTTCCAGCCACTCTTCCCCAAGACTGTACCATTGCGTGGGGTTGTTGTGACCCAAGCGTAGGACCTGACAGTTTTTGTTGAACCTCACACAACTGGCCTCAGTGCATTGATCCATCCTGTCCAGATCCCTCTGCATCGCCTTCCTGCCTTGAAGCAGATCAACACTCCCACCCAACTTGATGTCATCTATAGATGTATGGGGAGCGCGCTCAATCCCCTTGTCCAGATCATCAATACAGATATTAAACAGAACTGGCCCCAACACTGAGCCCTGGGGAGCACCACTTGTGACCGGCTGCCAGCTGGGTGTAACCCCATTCACCACCACTCTTTGGGCTTGGCCATAGGGTACACCCATCCAAGCCATGAGCAGCCAGTTTCTCCAGGAGATGCTGTGGGAGATGGTGTCAAATGCCTTACTGAAGTCCAGGTAGACACCATCCACAGCCTTTTCCTCACCCTCTGGGCAGGTCTTCTTGTTGTAGAAGGAGATCAGGTTCATCAGGCAGGACCTGTATTTCATAAACCCATGCTGGCTGGGCCTGATGACCTGGTTTTCCTATGCAGGTCACATGATGGCACTCAAGAAGATATGGTCCACAACCTTCCCTGACACTGAAGTGAGGCTGACAGGCCTGTAATTCCCTGGATCTGCCTTCTGGCCCTTCTTGTAGATGGCCATCATGTTGGCTAACCTCCAGTCCTGAATAATATTAAAGTTTATAATTTAAACAATACTCCACATGTGGGTATTTAAGTAGGATTTGTTTGTAGCAAAACATTAACATTTGCATACATATATGGGACCGAAAGGGTACAAGTTTTTGAATTAAAGCTTAAAAAGATCTAAACCTACCCACAGATATGTGATGCTTCCCTTCTGACATTATTATGAGTAAATCAATCTCTGTCATTGCAAATTCTTCTGTAAAGGGACTTTACAAGGGATATCATGGGGAATTGTTTTAGTAGCTTAGAGGCTGGAATAAGAATTTTTTAAGTACTGATTCTATATGTTGGACTTAGAAATGTCACAAATGTCACCCATTATTAATAGTGAAGATACCTGAGTTATAAGCAAGAACTGGATATCCTTGAAGACTGGAGAATAGAAAATTATTAAAATGTAACAGAAAAAATAAAGATCACCCACTCTGGAAATAGTTCCTAAAAAAAAATATCTGGTTTTATACTGGGCACTTGCCCAGTAAGGTGATTAAACAGGACAAGTATATTATAGTTGCTAAAATAACTATGAACTGCCAACAAGATTCAGCCTAGAAGAGCCCCCAAAAAACAAAATGAACCAAAGCTATACAAGAAAATGCAATAGAAAAAAGAAAATGTAGACCATGAAATTAGATTGAGATTAGATGAAATTACCTGTTTATTTACTTGACAACTCTTTCTCTTTTGTTAGACTCTGATGAACCACACTAATATAATTTCTGAAAGTCACATATACATTTAAAAGATAATGCAAAAGTATTTCCAATATTAATTATTGTTGAAGTATTTTCATAGGAAAAGATCTTGTACTAATTTATCATTTATTCCATATGTACAAACTTTTTGGCAAGGCCAGACAAGGTGTTCAACAGACGTAAAAGATGTGATAAAAGAAGTTGTCCTTCATATCCTTTTATATATAATCTTTTATAATTTCAACAGTCTAATTCAATATGCACATATTCATTTATATATTCGGTGAACCTCATTTAATTGGTTTAAATGCCTATTGACATCGCTTATGAATTCAATTGCAATGACTTTACAAATATTTTAAGAGAATTCTTAAAGATTATAATGACTTTAGCAATACTTTGTGGAGGTTCTTGTTGTTAAAGCAGCATATTCTCGCAGAAATCTTACCCTGCTTTTACTATCACTGAGTGTAAAATCATCCTAGTTAGATTCTGAAAGCATTTGCATCCACTGCAGTTCATCTCACCCAACCTTAGCCACCTACAAAACCAGGGTAAGTTATTCAACTTTCCTGTATTGCCACTCCTTTGGGCACCCCAGAAGTCCTGGGCAGGCTGAACGCTCTCCTTGGCTGCAAAATGAGAGAGGCACCCCTCATTATGGCACTGACTTAGGCACGGCAGACCTTCCACAGCAAAAAACTCCTGCTATGTCTCCTTGGTGTCACTGAGGACTCAAACCCACTGATGAATCACCCCCAAAGCTTCATCTGCTTTTCCCTACCTGATAGAGGTATAAGGATTCTGCTTTGTCTTCTTACCTTCATGAACATTTGGGTTTATTTTTTTAAAAAAAACCAAACAACAAAAAACCCCCAACCCCCCAAACAAACTAATAAATATTTTTCTTTGACAATAGTTCCTGTCTTTGGTCATTATTGCTTTACAGCATTCTGTTAACAGCTAAAGGTTTCCAAGTCAGCTCCTTGTGGACATAGCTATGTTTTTTAATCTCAAATTTCAGCAAATGTAGTGAAAGTGACATGAAATCAAGGTCGAGGGAGGTCAAATGATTCATGTAACTGGTCAGGTCCTGAGCTGGAAACAAGTTGTAGATCCTGAAATATTTAGTACACTGCTCAGCTCCCTGGGCTGCAGTTAATTTTTTTGCAGCTCTACCTGTGCTTTCTTGGTGAATAATAAAGTAATTTTAAATAAAAATGCTATTTTCACCTGAGTTGGTCTGTTCTTGTTTTGTAGGTCACTTTGAACACCTTTTGCATCTGACCATTGTCAAACCAGGTGAAAGTAATGCAACTGCTTGTTTCTTGTTTATGATGCTTTTTTCCCAATGTAAGCTAGACTATAAGTGTATGGGTGGCTTTAAAAATAAAAAAAAGTGAGTTAAGGGTACATCTCAGGGAAACACCTTATCTTGCTCTCTCCCTGATATATAACTTATGTAGATCTGCTGTTTGTTGTTGTACCTTAAAAGAAACAGAAAGCCTTAGCAAATGTTGGTCTCTCACAATGTTCTTTTTTATATAGGAACTTTGTAAATAACAGTCCATGAGTAAGATTCACAGTTAATTATGGAGAAGCAAAAGGAAATGAGATGAAAGTTGAAATGTTTAAGGAAATCACCATTGACTTGATACCAATTAGCTGTAGCTAAGTTAAGAGTAGGTTGCTTGCACCCACCAATTTGTTAGACACAGTATCTTGTTATAGAGAAACAGTTATATTCAAAAGCAAGAATTTACTCTTGGTCTAATTAAAGTTATTATTAGTCTAGTAAAAATTCATAGTTCAAATTATATACTGTTAATGTGCTATATAATCAAACTTTTTCCTCTCTTTTTTTTTTTTTTCTTCCTGTTTTTTTGCTCATGCTCCTAAGTTTTCAATCTTGAACAGGACGAATGTTACCACAAGTCATGAGTATCACTAGTCCTTTGCCAGGAAGAATGCAACACTGATGTTGATCATGTCTTACTCCTTGCTCCAACATTTGCTTGGGGGCATTTTTCTATGTTAGTTATCATTCTTTACACCTTAATCATTCTTCACTGGTCTACAAGTCTAAATATATATATGGTTTTATATGGTAAATATTTATATGGTTTGTTTTACATAGGCAGAATACTACTTTGTTCTAAAGCTCATTTTACTCATCTCCCAGTATTGCCCTTTGGTGGTCAGAAGTTAAGCACTACTAAGCTGTTTGTACCCTGCAGCATCCTATGCCAATGACATTACCCTGTGCCAATACTTTACAGGTCTCTTCTCATTCTGTGCTTTTATCCTATGCTACATTACATACTAAGCTCTGTCATGGTTTAAACCCAGCCAGTAACTAAGTACCACACAGCTGATCACTCACTCCCCTTCATCTAAGAGGGGTGGTGTAGAGGAATGGAGCTGGGTTAATTAACATTGATAATACACAACTGTGGGCTGGCTTCAGGGGTGGTGGGTTGGTTGGTGTAGATAAGGTGCAGGTGTGGCTGGTTCTGTTAAGGGGTTGAGAGCTAATAAAGAGGGAGCAGCTGAGAGAGAAAAGGAAGAAGCAAGAGGAGAGAGAGCATTCCCTGAGTGAGGAGAAGGCAGCAGAGGGACTGGGATGGAGAGTGTGCCAGTATGAGATGGTAAAAGACCTTGTTGCAGCTTCATAGTTTTGAGAGTGCTGCGACAGGGTGGGGAGGAGAATTGGGAAGGAATGTAAAACTCAAGGGTTGAGATAAGAACAATTTAATAATTAAAATATATAATGATAATAACAACAATAATGATAACAAATGATAGCAACAGTAATTATAATGAAAAGGAGGGAGAAGGAGAAAAGAAAACAATATAATTGCTCACCAGTGCCCAGCCAGTCCCTAAGCAATAATCGGCCCCTCTTGGCCAACTTCTCCCAGTGTATATATTGAGCGCTATATCCTATGGTAAGGCATATCCCTTTGGCTAGTTCGGGTCAGCTGTCCTGGCTGTGTCCCCTCCCAAATTCTTGTGCCTCTCTAGCAGGCAGGGCCTGAGAAACTGAGAAGTCCTTGATTTAGTATAAATGTTACTTAGCAACAACAGAAAAACATCCACAATCAACATTATTCTCACACCAAATCCAAAACACAGCACTGCATCAGGTACTAAGAAGAAAATTAACTCTATGCCAGCTGAAACCAGAACAGTATCCACCTCTTGCTCCATACCATTTACGCCATGCTACATTTTCCAATGCATTATCATCTTTCCTGTCTTTTAATATAAATATATAGGTTATCACTCCCTCAGTCTATCGAGCATGTCTCTAAAGTCCATTGAATTAATCTAGTCTATGCTGTTGGCCTTCATCTGTCACAACAGTCTTTCAAGACAGGGAGCATGGTACGAGGTTTGGTTGTTGCATGCTGAAGGCAGTTCTGATTCTATCATGGCTGCACTGGTCTGGTTTCACCAGTCGTTCTTCATTGGTATGGCAATTGGAAGGGAGTCAGGCTCAGATCTCCAGATCCAGTGTTAGAGATGTCCATAAGGCACCCAGTACACTAATAGTCATATAGAAGTGACAGTGTACAATATTATATAAAAATTAACATCATATCATTCTATGCATTGCCTGTTCTCTCCCCCCAGAAAATATATATTGTTATACCACACAATTATACAAAGCTAAGAAAAGCTCAAATAAATTAGATGATAGCCACCTGATCATTAGGTAATTAATTTATGGTTAAACAAGCTAAAACATATCTCCATTCAGCTAAAATAAATCCAGAGAATTGCTGGCAGGTCCTGAGGCCTGTGTTATCCTGACACTAAGACTCTTACACACAGTGATATCGCCATACTTACTACCTACAAGTGTATAATCCCTGAAAGTTTTCCACAGGGAAATCACAATCAAAACCTAAGAAATAACTGTCTACTACAATTTCAAGTTTTTCTGTAAGAGTAATCACCTCCAAAAGGCGTGGATAATCCTGACTTTTCTGTTGGTCTGAGTTACCAGAGAAAAAGTAACCAACATTAAACCAAATGCATTTTCTAAGCATTTGCCAGAACTGTTTTCATCCTTGCTATTTCTTCATGGTATAGTTGCAATATGAAATTCCTGAGTGTTCACCACATGTTTTGGTTTGCAGATCCTTGCTCTCAGCGGAAAAGCTCTTCCACCTTCTGCTGTATAACTGCCTCTATGTATTAGGTGGCTTAGAAGCACTAAAGAAAACCTACCCACCCACACACCTAACCAGGTGAAAAAAAAGAAAAAAAAAAAAAAAGCAAAGCAGTGTGCAATACTTATTGCAACAAGATTGCATTATTTATTTTCCATTTTTATTGGAGAGTGGTAGAAACAATGAGGATGTGAAGATTAGAGGGCAAATATTCTAAAAAAACATCCCAGTGAATGCTTCTGCTATAAACTTACAAAATTTTGGAACAGCAGAAATTCAAAGAAAAATCTACTTAGCTAATGCTTACTTGTTTGCTTTTATTTTTTGATGTCCAGGAAAATAACTTTGTAATGCAAGTCATTGTGGGGACAATTAAAATGCACCAAACAGCTGTTGTAGCAGACCTCTCTGGAGCCCCACTTCATTCCTTGGGGATGAAATGGATCTTTGCAGGCTCTTAGTAATGTTGATTCATGGATTAGGCCTGAGCAGCAAGTAAAATGAAAAAGGATGGTATTTCTGGACACTGAAAATTGCATTCAGTTTTTACCCCCTTTCTAATTTTCTGTGCAGTGTCCAGCACATAAATTAACTGTTCCTGACATTCCTTGTAAAGTTCACACATTTTTGGTTTACTCCAGAGATCATATGAAACAATTTTAGCTTTCCAGGTTTCTCCTCTTTATTGATTTATTGGCTTGTAGGATTCTGACAGGTGCACACTTTTTGCTCTAAGCATTTTCTTGTTCCTTTTTGAGTGCTTCTTAAAAAAAAAAAAAAAAAAAAGAAAAGAAAAAAAAAAGGAAAATAGCAAGAGGGAACCAAAAACTCAGCAAGCAGTAGAAATGCCACAGTGGAATGCAGTTTATAATGCAATCAGAAGCGGATACTACCAGCAGTCCTATTACTTAAGCTGTAATAAAAGAAGAATTTGGAGCTTTATTTTCCCTTTGTAGGGCACAAAGTACCCTTATAGACACCTAACAACATTCCTCATTCCTGCTGTTGCAGAGACCTGGGACATCAGAGGTGCTTTCCCTCATGCTGTTCTCTTAGTGTGGCATGTTACAGATATTTCACTGTAGCTCTTAAGCTTGTGACAGTGTATTGGTAAGCATTTGGTAACCCTTACTAGGGAACTGATAATGGGAAAGACGTTTCTAAAGTAGATAGAACCAGGATTGTTACACACAGACAATCTGAACTGATATTCCTTTTGATTTTTTTTTATTATTACTATTTTTATTTTAAATAATTTGCAAGTTGAAGTGTGACAGTTTAAAAATGTTTAAGAATAGATATTCCTTGCCTACAGGAATTGTTTAAGGAAAAGATAATCAAATCTTTATGCCAATCTGCACAGGAAAAAAAAAGTAATAAAAAAATGAAGGTGACAGAAGCCCCATTGGACCTCAAGCACCTCAGCATCTCCTTGGAGAGCAACATAGTAGGGTGCAAGCAGTCCAGGATTTTCTGGCATGACAGATTACAGCTGTTTGACATACGAACTGGGTGGGCCAGTTACAGGACTAACCTCATGGGCCACCTAGGAGGCATGCTACCTCAAGCAGAAAAAGGTCAATATGGTTGGATGGGTGGACTACAATGTCGGTAAGAAACTGGCTAGACCACTGGGCTGAATGGGTTGTGGCCTGCACTTCAGCAGTGCTCAGTCCAGTGGCTTTCCTTAGGGTTGTTACTGAGCTTAACACTGCTTATCACCTTCAACAGTTCCCTGGGAACTGAATGGTAGGGAGTGCACCTTCAGCAAGTTCATGGACAACACCAAACTGGGAGGAACATTCAACATACCGAAGGGTAATAAATGCCCTCAAAAAGTTCTTAATGAAGCTAGAGCACAGGTGGCAATGTGCTGAAATCATAGGGAAAAGCTACTCTGTGATTGCTTGTAGCTATTCAGCTCTGACAAGGGTCACTTATTTCTATGAATAATAGAAAGCATTCGTTAAGATTTACATTAAAAAAACAGCAACAACCAAAACAAGCACTGTCCAAATACCACCAGTACACTGGAAGATGTAGCAGCTGTTTGAGTGTGGAGTTTCACGTGCTAACATGATACTCATTGTCACCTCTTTTGCTTAGCTAACTCAGGTGGGAAAACAACGTGTTAGGCAATTTAACTTCAGGGATGATTTTCACCAAATGTAATAATTACATCCAGAAATATTCTAGTTGGGAGAAAGGAAAGGTACACAGTAAGTAGTGTAACCATCTACTTATCTAAATCTTATGATTTTAGAGGTGTAAGCAAATTTTTGCCAACACTGTAATAGGTATATGCAGGTAAAGCATATGAACTGTTTTCTTAGATAAATAGCATTGTCCTAAACCAAACAACTCTTGCTTATTTCTTTGTTTCATCACAGAAGCAATAAAACATATGAGAACTGCATAACTTCCTGGGAATAGAATATTCCCTGACATTTTTCAGAAGATGGCATAGCCTAGAAAAAGGTAAATGGAATCTAGGTATGCCTGAAGAACTTTTTGTATTCCTACCTCCTTACTATAATCTCTCATAGTAGCTGCTGAAGGAAAATCCTACAACCTGTACGTTAGAGAAGAATGTGAGAGGACAAGAAAGAAATTAAAAGTCATGCAACTCAGAACCAAAATTAGAAATTAAGTCACAAGTCATCTTTGACAACAAATAATAAAACCAAAGAAGCAAACAAAAAAATTTTACAGATCTTGAGAAGCCATCAAAAGGTAAGCTTTAGAGAAGAATCTTAGATACAAACATCTATTTTCTTTCTTGTGTGATTATTTTAAAATATAACTATGTCTCTGGTCCATCCTCTGAGCTTTCAAAAGCATGTATGTTGCAACAGTTTAAATATAGGAAAAATATAATTTTCTGATAGAACGACTCTTTTCTTCAATGCTCTCTACACTTCAAGTTTTTAAGTTAGTCCTTGAGCACATTCCAGGCAACAGTCCAGCTCGCTCTAACATTATAGCTTTCAAAAACTTCCTTCTTGTCTCAGCTGTCTTTTTTTACTGTGCATGTTTCCTCATCAAAAAGACCTAATTAACCAATTTACAACATGTGCTCTAAATCCCTACCACCTGTAACTGATATGCTGAAGGTCCAGCACATACTTAACTCTATCCTATGCAAAATAAGAAGAAAATAAAGAAGGGCCTACTGATTATCTTTGAAGGCATTTTTCTTTTTACTGAGACAGGTTACTCAGCTCAGAGCAATCAATCATCCATACAATGAGAAGTCATTAGAAAAGTCCTTAAAATAATGTTATTGTGGGGATATTTATGGTGAAAGTATAGAGCTATTTACTGGTGGTAATGTTTCATGCAGGTTTGCTTAGCCTAATGGATGGGGAAAAAAATCACTACACAGTTGCACTGCTGCAAATTCTGAGCGTGTGTAGAAGCACACGGGTTCATTAAGACCATGCTTACATGCTTTACCACTGAGACGTTTTATAGACTGTTATACTGCTGAAACAATCCTGAAAATGTTTGCCCATTACTTTTATATGAGTGTTATTCTGCATTGCTAGACTAGCTGAAAAACTTTTTTAAGAACCATGTCGGTTGTCTGTTAGGTTTCTGCACCTCATTGCAAAACATCAAAGTGAAGCGATAGGACTAAGCCCTTGGTTTTTGAACCGCTACTCTAATGTGTCTTCACTATTGCAGTATGCTGTGTGCAGTGTTGAAAGCTCTCATCAACTGAATTTATTTTGTGAAGTTAGTGAAACAATCCTAATGAACTACAGCTAGGTCTGATGACTTTATTTATTTATTTTTCTGCTGACTGCAGAAAAGAGTTTTTCCTCAGTTTAAGAAGTGAATTTTTATTGCTTTACAAGAGACCTGAAGAGCCAGTGCTTACTGAGAATTACTGCACAAGCAGCTTCCACTAAGTAGATGATTATATACATCCTTTCATGCTCCTATATTAACTAAATGCTGATTATTGTGGTTCTTTTTTCATTTTCTTTCTTTTTCTTTTTTTATTTCTTTTTTTTTTTTTCTTTAAACCCTAAAGATGGTTCATATGGGTTCAAGTCTTAGCATGTAAAGCATAGATGTGCTACTGTAGGGTCTACTTTATATACCACAGAGCTTATTGGTAGTAAAATCCTGATATCCAGGATTAGCTTCACATTGTGATTAACTTTTCAGTGGCAGCAGGATGGGATTTTTAATTCTAGGTTTTAATAAGTTTATGTCAGTTATCAGCTGAACACTTTGGTTAGAAATGCACTATTCTCTTATGAAATGTCTTTATTCTGCATCCACTTTCTTTTTTTATCTTCTCATAAACCAATTCTGAAAATAATTCTTTTTCTTTCTTAAAGGATTCATTTCAAAATAGACTCACACAAGGCTTTAAAACTTAAATATTTCAGTTATTTTCCTTTCCAAGTGATTCTTCTGTTGAATCACGCACAACTATTAAGGCAGCATCTGCTGTTAAATAAGTCAGGCTTGTTTGTGGCTTACCTATACAGGTTCAACTGGTGGAGGAGAGGAGAAAAATCATAAATAACAAAGACCTAAAACATACTGAAGGTCTTGTCACAGTTTTGGGAAATAATTGGTTTAATGCCTGTTATTGACTCTGGGACATTAAAGAAAAAAAAACAACAAAAAACCCCCACAATCAATCATGTTCAGTAAATGTCCACCTATACAGTTCTAAGGGTTGACTTTTGAATCCCAAGCTGACCAGTCATCACCCTACAGCAGCCTGAGGCATGGACTCTGTAAAAGGTGACTGCTTTCTGGTTATGAGATAGTGTTTTCCTTTTTTAGTATTTTTATTACTATTCTGTATGTGATAGGCTACTATTTGATTGATTTGATACTTTACAGTAATATTCTTCTTGAAACAAGTATCGATCCGTTGTAGAGCTCTTAAAGCCTGGATAATCCAAGGTTGTTCTACGTAGATTTGTTATTTTGTCTCAGTAAAGCCCATCAATTCAGTTTGACTATAGGCTATTCAAATTTGCTCCCTCTTCCCCCCCCCCCCACTCCCCCCCCATATATCCCATTGTAAGTGCAACATCTCTCTACCTCACTAGCTGCTTTTACATCTAATTACTAAAATAATGAAGCTATCTGTAAAAAAACCCATAAATTGCTTGTTTGGGTATGACCCACACCCTCAACAGCTAAAAATTATTCACTTTACTGCATATGTAGACAATAAGGGCTTCTGTGCAAAGGACTGGGAAGACTTGATGCTGTGCAGAGTGATACCAGTGCAGTGTAACGAGTCATGTAGTATGCCCTGCTGTAGGAGACACTACCGGGAAGATGGCAACAGAAGTGTGGAATAGGTTGTAGTCTGCACAGGAGGTGGCCTGTCACCCTCGTTCACGTGTACGTATGTACAAATACACAGATAGATGCAGAGCATCATTTGAATATTCCCACCATCCCCTGAGCTATCCAGATGCCAGCCAGATGTAGATATAGGAACCATATTACCATTCAAGCACAGGAATAAACCCTTATTAGGAAGAAAGTAAGCTAACTTGGTCTAAACCCAGCCCCAGTATGCAGCTCCAGGGTCATAACTGGCTTACACATACCTGCCTTGGCATACCGAGACCTGCCTGGACCTCTCTGCAGAGTGGTGCTCTGGTGTTAGCTTAGCCCAGACTTCTGGGAGGGGTATTATACTATTAGAGGTCAAATTCAAATGAGCTGCTTCTCAGGGGAACAGGCATTAGTGTTTTCTGATTTAACTACTTTAACAGCATCCAATAACACTGCAAATTACAGAAGTGAACCTTCCGTTATAAATCACTTCTTTCTTCAAGTGGTGCTGTTTTCTAATTAATTGGTCATATAAGACTTATAGAAACTCAAGGCTGGGAATTACTGAAAACTATTGGAGACTAGTTGAGCACTTCAAACCAGCGATGAAAGAACAAAGGTTAAATTTTGCCTTTGAGCAGTACTTATGTTGGGCAGACTATAGCCTGAAAACATTCACTTTATGAAATAAACTACAGCTATCTTTACTCTGCACATAGCATGGAAAGCCAGATAATTTACTGCAGTCAGGCAGATGCTTGTTTTGCTTTGTCATTATTTTTATAAATAAAAATAATGAAGAATAAGTGATCCCAGCCAATGTAGAAATGTTATTGTTATAAATTAAGAGCCTTGAAATACTGCACAAACTGAGAAATCAAAGAGAGAGCATTATTTTAAAATGTCTCTAAGGAAAGTAATAAGGGAAGAATTCTTATAACAAAACCAAAAAAACCCACAACCCAACCACAAAGCCAAACAAACCCAGGAGACAATGAAAGGGGTTATGGACTGAGCTTTCCTCGTTTCTCTACCACAGTGTGTCTCCAGCTGTTTGGGGGTTGAAGTGGTTTCTGTAGAAGAGCCAGAAGCCAGAGAAAGTGAACTGTGACTGAAAGAACCAGCTTCCCCTTAAAGAAGGCAGAGTTTAGGAATTCAAGAAACACCCATCTCATCCTCCTCCTGGGTAATGAGGTCAAAGCTTATGCAAAAGGCCTTACTCTGAACAGTGCCACCCATAGCGATTGCAGATGCACATTCCTAGAGCACTAGGGGCATATACAGAGGCAACTTATGACCAGACTCATCCTATAAAGTGATAGACTTCATAAATTAAGGATACTTGTTTGTGGGGAGGGCAAGCAAGGAGAAACCCATTTTCTGCATGATGGGGATGTGTTTCTACATCTTTTGCTTCAGTGTCTTGCCCACTAAGAAAGGCTAGAGAAGAAAAGCAGAGACTATTTAGCCCAGTGACCTCAGGGTGTCTGAAGACTCCATGGTTTTCTAAATAAACCTCAGTGCCTACGTCGTGGTTTGCTTGGCTGACAGTGAGTTAGGCTTGATGATTGCTCTAAAAAAACCAAATCTACTGCTGAAAAAAGTTAAACTGGTAGCCAGAAGGAACATGTCTCCAGACTGAACTTCCCTAAAGCAGCATGAGCTTTGCATGTACTGTCTCTATAAGAGGAATAAAAAAATTCCCAAATATTCCCAAATGCCGTGTAAGGCAATTCTGATAGAGGCTCACATGCAGTTGGCATCCTTTCCCCTTAACCTGTTTTACAGAATTGTACATGAAGGGTCCATTGAGTCCATCAGGTTGCTTGGCTGATATCCCAGCACAGATAGTTGGCATCAAGTAGGAATGACAAATTCTGGTTGTTCCGTATGCGACAGGATTTTTATCACCAGCTATCACAGCTGATGGCACTCATTCAGTTTCATTGAAATGACTCTTCTTTTTGTTTATGTTCTTAGTAGAGGTTTCTAGGGTGAGATGTTTTACAGGTTTTATATCAGCTCCATATATATATACACACATATATATTTATATCTGTCTCCCTAATGAAAACTTGAGACAATGTCATGACATTCATCTGAGTTTGTCAGCTATGATGGGATTACAGCATGAGCCCAGAGAAGAGCAAGTCAGATTTAGTCTATGTTAATGGTTGTTTTGGTGTGTTTCTCTTCTATTCTTTCTAGGCTTTCAGGTGCTGGCTTCAATATTAACTTCCTCCTTGATTTCTGTCTTTATCATTTAAATTGACATTACTTTTAAAAGACATTAATGTTTTGTTCATTAATATATATTAACATCCATCAGTAAGAAGAACCTTTCAAAGTAGTAAATTACTTTTATTTATTTTTAAAAAAGAAATTAAATATTTAGATGTAAAAGCAAGTTTTTAAAGGATGAACCAATGAAAGAAACATTTCAAAATTTTTAACTAGGGAACTGAATATTTGTTGTATTTCTATTGTTTTTAAAAAATGCTATGAAAAGGAAAACAGGAAAAAGATTGCTAGAAATGAAAAAAAAAACCCACCCTTTAGTTTAAAATACAAAAAGCACTTTTTTTTTCTCTTTAGTTATGTGTGAAGTCTTAACATATATCTATATTTTGTTCTTTTCCCTCTGAAAATTCTGTTCTAGTTTACTAATAGTTTCTCTGACTCTGGGACTTTGCAATATTTGTTTTTACATTTAACTCATAATTTTTCACTCTTCTACTATTTATCTGAAAGATTCCTGTCCCCTCCTCCCCCCTTCCCCCCGAAAAAAAGATTTCTGTTTAAAGTGCTCCTTATGAGATCTGTATTATTTAGCCTTTGACCGGCACTGCCATATCTGGTGCTGGCAGGGAGGAAAGCTTCTAGGTTCCCTCACCAGCTCTCCAGAAGGCACCTTTAAAGATCTGCACGAAATGTTGAAAACACTCTCATTCTGTTTCACGAAACAGGAATTTGAAACTGATTGTCATACAGGGCTATACTTGCACAGAATCACAGAACGGTTGCAGTCAAAAGGCACCTCTGGAGGTTATGTGGTCCAGCATACCTGCTCAGGCAGGGAGGCTGACAGCTGGTTACCCTGGGCCATGTCTAGATGGCTTTTGAATATCTCCAAGGTAGGACACTGCAAAACCTCTCTGGGTGCCAGTGTGTCACCCTCACAGTAAAGAAGGTGTTTCCTGACTTTCAGGGGGAACCTCCTGCGTTTCCACATGTGCCCCTCGCCTCTGCCTCTGTCACTGGCTGCCTGAAAAGAGCCTGGTTCTGTCTTTATACCCTCCCTTCAGGTGTTTGCACACATTGGTAAGATAGCCCTTCTAAGCATTTCCTTCTCCAGACCGACTAGTCCCAGCTCCCTGCCTTTCCTCACAGGAGATGCTCCAGGCCCTTCATCATCTTTGTGGTGCTTTGCTGACTCTGCCCGACAGCTCCGTATCTCTTGCACCAGGGATCCAGGACGGGATACAGCGCTCCGGCTGGGGCCTCACCGAGTGATGAACAGAGAAGGGTCAGCCCCTGCCAGCTGCTGGCAACGCTGCACCTAATGCAGGCCAGGATACCCTCAGGTGTTTTGGCACCAGAGCACAGGGCTGCCTCATGTTCAGGTCGGTGCCCACCGGGAAGGAGACCCAGGTCCTTTCCTGCAAAGTTCCGTTTCAGCTGGTCGTTCCCCAGAATATACTGGTGCTGCCAGCACCACTGCCCAGCATGTCCTAGGTGCTGTCCATCGTTCCTCCCCAGGTGCAGGACGTTGTCCTTTCCTGTGCTGAATGAACTCCGTGATTCCCGTCATCTGTTTTCTCCAGCCTGCTGAGGTCCCTCTGGGTGGCAGCACAACCTTTGGCATTTCAGCCACTCCTCCCAGCTTCGTCATCCACAGCCCTGCTGAGGGTACACTGCCTCACCATCCAGACCGCTAATGAAGATGTGGAGCAGGAACGGACCCAGTGTTGGACCCCGGAGTACACGGTTGGTTACTGGCCTCCAAGCAGCCTTTGTGCCACTGATCACCACCCCCTAGGCTCAGGTGTTCAGCCACTTTTCAATCCCCCTCACTGCTCATCCAACCCGTACTTCATCAGCTTCTCTGTGTGGCTGCCACAGGAGAGGAGCCCAAAGCCTTCCTGAAGTCTACACGCAATAGCCACTGCTCCGCTCCCCCCCAGCCGGGCACTGCACAGCCTATCGGGCTGGCCAAGCGGGGCTGCCCCTCTGTGGGGCCGTGCTGACTGCTCTCACTCACCTTCCTGTCCATGCACCTAAAAATGGTTGCACAACTCCTTCTCCCAGGATTTAACTTTTTGTTTATGCTCTATGTTCTACTGTATTTACAGGCCACGTTCACAATAGCACCTCATACAAACCAACTTTCAATCCGCTAGAGGAGTACTAGTGACTTTGAAAGAATCTTGATTTACTTTCGTATCTGTAAAATAGGCTAATAGGCTTTGTATGTATGGAACAGAGCAAGTCCATTTTAAGTTGGCTCCTGAATTAGAAGTAATCTGTAAATTTATTATTATTATTATTATTATTATTGTTGTTGTTGTTGTTGTTGTCATTGTTATTGTTGTTATTGTTATTATCATCATTGTTATCATTAATATTATTATTATTTTTTTTTTTCTGACACATCTAGGCATGTGGAAAAGCTTTAGCAGTCTTAAATTAATTAATTTATTGTATGATTTGACCCAAGAATATGTTAGAATAGTGCATAATATAAAAAAAATTGGTACATTTAGAGTACACTTTTCTGTAGCTGCTAAACTGTAAAGTGTCATATTCCAAGCTTATCAGAATTCTGGAAAATTACCTGGGATTTCAATGAAGAAAAATAATTAGCTGTAACTTGGCATTCATTGAAATATCTTTCCAGTCATTTTTAAAAGCGTTGATTTCATAGACAAGCTTCCAAATTAATTTTGGCAACAAATTGTTAGCACCAAATTCTAAACATGAGAACCAAGTAGTGACTTCATTAGTCTACAGAGAAGCTGGCCGATTTCCAGTAATTTATTTAAAAATTTCAGATAATTAACTTGATGGAAGGCTTGTCAGTGTTCACTTTTCATATCAAATACTGGCTTCTATTAAAATTGTCTATTTTGGAGTCCTTAATTTTTTTCCTATCTACCATCACAAATAATGAAGGCAGAGAAAGGGATATTTTTCAGGGGGTGGGTCTGGGGTGTGTTTTGTTCCATTTTTTTTTTTTTTTTTCTCTTCTGGCTTCCAATAAATAGCATCTGACACTTGCAAGCAGTAATAGGTATTACGCTAAAGACACATTCATTGGCAACTCTAAAATTACCATGTAATGGTTAATAATATAACTATTTGAAAAATAGACTTGTCATGTATTATTACAACTTCTTCCCTCCATTTTTTGTTGGATTAAGCAATTTTTAGATACATATGTTATTTTCTATAGCAAATAAGGCTTTTTTTATTCATGAACTTTAAAAATAACAGTTATAAAAAACTATTATTGTGTTCTGCTTGAATAATAGTTGGTAAAACTATTGGCTGTTGTGTTTACTGCATGATCTTTGCAATTTTTTAGAAGTTAGAGAATACACAGCTGGAATTTCATATGCCTGGTGGCATATATTTATTCGGTGGTGAGAGGGGGCAAAAAATTAAAAAGCCTTCTGATTCGGACACTGATGAAATCTAATGCAGAAATCACAACTAAAAAATGAACATGGAACTCAAGAATGCCAATTTCTTTGTCAGTGTTTTGTATCCTTATCACTCGATCTTCATGAATGTCTGAAATGGTTTCTCATATGAGTGAAAGAGTCTGCACCACCCAAAATTTGCTCTCTCTGTAGTTATACAAGAACTAATTACACAAAATGTGGAAAACCTACTTTTTTTCTCTCATTAGTAAATTTTCAGTAGCATATTTACCTCTCTGACTGGAGGATTTCTGCCTGCTGCTTTTGCTCCTTTTATTCATCATAAGGAATCCAGTTTAGGAGGGAGCACAGGTCTCTCATAAAACCCTAATAGCAACTATTGCAAACTAGTGAGGTCAAAGAGGTTTATTCACTATACTTCACTTTCACCTGTTTATCCTTTCTGAGTTATTACTGATTTCCTCCACTAGGCCAGACTTTTAACTCCTGAGGTTAGCTTGTCTTTAAACAAAACCTGTATTTACAGTTTTCATCTTGTTCAGTATTTTTGTCTTAAAATTGTTGTGTTTTGGTTGGGGTTTTTTTTCTGTTGTTTTTTTTTGTTTGTTTGTTTGTTTTATGTTATGGCCATATAATACTTTTTTAAGTATTTGTTTTTATAATACAGTTTAATTGAAATAATATTTTCTCTTTTTTCTCCTACTTGGCTTTTTTTTCAGTCCTTATATTGTGATTCTCTGTTGTTCATATTTGCAAAACTAGGTGAGAAAATGAGAAAGATTTCCATAACTCACAGCTTAAGCTGCTTCTCTTTTTTGGTATACCTGTCCCAGGTAGTCTATTTCTACTTTTCTATTATCTATTTTTAAAATTGTGTTTTCTATGATAATGTGATCTTTGTAGTTTAAAAGGAAAAAAATTAAGAAAACTTTATCTTCTTACTTGCAAAACCAATGAAATGACACATACCATATTAAACTCAAACGAATACTAATACTTTTTCTTTTCAAGAAAAAAGTGTGTGTTGCATTTGCAGAGCTGTGGAGGTTAATCTGCATTTGGCATTACCTTCAACAGTCTGCTCAATTCGTGCAATTAAGTGTGTTCTTAGCTGCAACAGCAGTTGTACGATACACTTGCAGAGATAAATTTCCATTTTATAAATGTAATTTAAAAAACACATTATCACAGCTCCTAGGCCAGTCATGGCTGAGTTCCTGTTGCCCTTAGTAGTAAGGAAATTGTGATCCAAATGACATCTGTTTGAATGACTTCACATGTTAACAACATCAAAAATACCTAAAACACTGCCCGTGTACATACAAGGACTTCAGGGAAAAACAAGAAGACAAAATGCTGGATCTGTCTTCCGAGTCTTGTGTGACTATTCCTGTTGGGAGTGGTCTTGTCCTCTGATTCAAGCCTAGATTTTACTTCGAGGACAACTGAAATGGTGCAAAACATGGGCAATGAGAGAGCTAATGATCTTGCAGTACAGGTTTGCTTCCTGGCTTTTTTATATAGTAGTGCCCTGTTAAAGAACAAGAGGAGTATGTGCATCTTTCTTGAAGAAAATGAGCTGTGTTTGAAAAACAGAATGGAAAATGTGATTTTCTGCATGATTAGTACACATGAAAACTCAGGCTTTCCAAACTGATTAAGTAATAAATGGTATACAATTAATATGTCCTCTTTTTTTTCTTAGTTATGCACCAACACTACCAATTTTGTCTGATACTTTTAGAGATTCTGCCTCTTTGTAAAGATCCCACTTTGTCTTTTTCTCATTCTTCATATTGTTATTAAAATGCTGTGTTGTTTAGACTCTTCAAGTCATACAACAATGGCAAAGCATCAAACCCTGTAAGAGCACTTCAGAACTTTGTCAATGCAGATTTTAGGAAAAAAGGTGATTTGTCACCAGTTTTAGTTAAGAAAAAAATCCTGTTCATGTCTCCAAAATAGTATAAGATTTGGGAACTAGGCCTTTTAAACACGTAGGTTGCAAGCCTGAATGGAGTTAGACAAGAAGTGAGGACAGAATTTCTGTTGAGACTTGCAATCTGTGTGTCTGCATCAGGCTGCCTGTAGCTCAGAGGTGTAAACATAATCTATAATGTACCACACATATGTATGATCTATAGTGTCTTGACCCATAAACATTGGAATTTTATGGGATCCTCCTTCCTGAAGCTGGTCACGTAATAAGGTTGCCCAGCATAATAGGTACATAATGACTGAACCATGGTGATGATCATTTAGCAGACTGAAAAATAAGTTGTGTTTGGTTTTATATAAAAAAAAAACCTACCTTTTTATGTTCTGTTTTCTGTGGCTGGAAGATTTCCCAAAGTCTGTCTCTTAAGACTTATTTCTGTACAGCCAGTGTGGGTAAATGTAAATTTGACCTCAAGCACAGTCTTGAAGGTAACATAGATCTGGCCTTCAGAAACGAAATATTGATCTGTAAGGGACTATTTCAAAATCTGTGGAAGAATGAGACCATAGGGAAGGTAAATACAGCTGAATAGGTCATAGTTATGCAATCTTTTCTGGTTTTCCATTACATTTAATTTTCATTGACCTTTTTTTTTTCAAAATAGAGTTAGGTATAAGACAATTATTTTCACATTTTTTTAATTGCAGCTGCTGTCTTTGTCCATTGTATCTGTTTGTCTATGATTGTATTCCAATAAGGCACCCTGATACCAGCTTCACGGGAAGCAGAAAGAAGCAGACAAAAAGGACTCAAAAAACCCCAGTGAAACAAGCAAACAAACGCTGAATTTATTTCAAAGTTCAGCATATGCGTATGCTCTTTTTCTAGGCGGTGAATGAATAAAACCTGAGAGAATCAGATGGATGTGATTTATTGGTGGGAACACTTAAATGTAAACTAAAATTGGTTTTGAGTAGAAAGCTAGAGGCATTGTATTATTAAAGGAATTGTAACTCTTTGTTGGACTCAAGAGACCAAGTCCCCAGCTCCTTTGAATTTGAAATTTTAAAAAGTCTAGGGGGCGGGGGGGAAGGAAATTAAAAGATTAGAAGCAACAGTAACCTAATGTTGTTCAATATTTTGCTACAGCTTAAGGAAGGCCCTGTGGCTGAGGCATTACTTGTAATGTTATGTTCTCTTTCCAGATTGTATTTTATTAATGTTTTCTTTTGTATCACAGTGTGAAGGGACATCGAGCTTTTATCTTTTATTTAAAATTAATGAGGAGTATATTACTTTACTAGGGAAGGACATCAGAAGAAAATCTTGTCCCTTAGAAAAGGAAATACAGGTTCGTAAGCAGATTTGATTTTTGGTTCTGGATCTCCCTGGCTTCTTAGGTGACTTTCAACAAATTATTTAAAATGTCTGTGCTGAAGTTCCTATATTTTTATGCTACTATGATATTTGCAAAGTAACTTTTTAGGTGCATTGCACACCTTCATGAAAATCTACATTGTGATAGCAAAAATTCGAGATAATGGTATGTAATTTTTTAACTAATCAAAGACTGTTGGCTACATATCTTCCATTCAGTTCAGATATGCTGAAGCAGTATCTCTTAGCTAAAAGACATTCTCATCTAAAAATTGTAGACAGTTTGTTAATTTTAAGTTAATTTCTTTCCAGCTGAACCTGAAACAAACTCAGTTTTCCCCATAAAGTCTTGGAACATGTCCACCACTTCATACAACACTCCTTTCGTTACTGGATGAAAATGCAGGGATTTTCCCACACACTAGCACCTGGGAGATACCTCAGAGTGTCATAGCTCTGACAAAAGGAAAACCTATCATATATCCCCAAGGCTGGCTCAAGTGTCTATCCTGTGAAAATTTACAAGTCAACTAGACTTTCTGTAGACTTACAAAGTGACTTTTGATACAGTAGCTGCACATGTCCTTCTCCTATGCTATAAGGTGTTTGAGAACCCTCTGCAGCCTTCTGCAGACATCTGAGACCCTGGAACTTTATGTGTGAAATTTAGGAGTCAGCTCAGCAGTCTGTTCCTCTCGCCTTCCGTCCCCACCACCCTTGCCCAAAGATACTGTTCTTGCCAAAGTCTCAACAGACACTGTGAATTTTGCAGGACCATCAGGTGTTCATAAAAAATATGTTAATTGAACAAATAAAACTAAAATAAAATGCTTATTTCTAGCAAATGGAGTGCTCCAAAAATTAGAAAAGCTCCTAACTATTTTGACTGATTTGTTTTAAAGTACCCTATGCATTCAACTGGTCTATCTACTCACTTTTTTATAGAAGTCTCTTTCACCCTGAATGATGTAAATGCAGAACAATGTATTTATTTAACTCAGCAGCTCACTATGGTATTCTTCACAAAAAAATTGGGGGTAACTCAATTTAAGAAAGATTAATTCTAAGCTATACGATTAATGGATATTAGCCAATATGTAATAATTGTAAGATAACAAAGCAAATACACATAAAAAAGCAACTTGAATGGGGGTAATAAACAAGATGAATTATTGTCCACACTAGTGTCTTCCTGAAATACCAGATAGGAAACAAATTAATTAAAATTAAATTATGTTTACAATATCTCATTACTCCCCAAAAGTTCAGTCAGATTGCTCTATCCATATCATTTGCCTGTTCAAATTTCCACAGCTGTAACTATATACTCTAATTGGAATACCACAAGAAAGCCCAAATTGTTAATTTATTCTTCAGAAAATTGATAGATCATCACAAGTTGTCTAAACTATGTTTTATTTGTATGGGACTGGAATTAATAGCAAAAAAAATTAGGAATTAGACATACTCATCCTTTCAGCTGATACGGAGTCATGACATGTAGGTGAAATCAGGTTTAATAACTTCAAAATAACCATACTTTACAGTGCAGATGAAGCCTAGGAAAAAAGATTCAGCGATATCATGATTTAACAGAACTCATGTTCCTTTACTTAATTTCATCATAAGTTTCCATTTTAACAAAGTTAATAATGTTTCCAGTTTTACTGAAGTGAGGGCTGTAGTCACTAATTACCACAAAGTTTAGAAGAAAGATGCTCATTAACAGCATCTATTGGTATCTGGAATGTCCGATTGTATTGTATTGGAAAGAAAAAAAAAAATAATGATCCAGCACAGGTCAACATTCAACAAAGATTTATTCAAAGCATTTTGTATAGTTTAATACCTTTTCATTAGTTTCTTTGGAAAATAATTATAACAGTAATAAGAACATTTTAACAGTATGCTCTGTGTACATAGTAATTTTTTTGCACCCAATTACATGTGGTACATACATATGTTCGCTAAATGACCCCAACATTATAAAATGCAGTCATGTACCTTCTTATCCTTAATCAGAATAATTTTGTTCTTTTTTTCAGGCAGTCTAGTGTCAAATGTCTGAAAATTGTTGTTTTCCAGTCTGTTGGCAAAAAATTATAGGTTTTTATTATAACACATAAAGGGAAGAAAGTGTTGGAAATCAATTTTCAAAACATTTTAATCATCTTGGTTTATCACTGTTCTTATTAGTCGAGATACTTTTGTAATTATTCTTTCTTTTCTGAGTTTTTACTTCAAAAGAAATTGCCATTTATTGCTCATAAAAAACAGATCTCACAATTTTCTTTTCATATGTATTTGTTTTATTTTTGTCTTTATTAAATACTGAGCCATGCTGAGTCATCTGACTCTTCTAGGTTATGTTACCCATCTCTTTCTATACAGCAAGAAGCTTATCAGGGTTTACAAAGCAAACTGAATTCCAGGAGAGGCTAACATTTTTTCTTCCTTATGTTGTTTTGCATACTTTCTGATTATGTAATTGTTATAGATATTTTTGCCCTTGGTATTGTCTTTCAGTTTGCAAGGGGAAATACTGCTTAGTATCACCCTGAGAGTACATCTGAGAAAAGTCTGGAGTTTCAACATAGGTTTAATCCACCCAGATACTTACATAAAGGAGTATCTTACAAAAAGAAATCCTTAACAGCCACTTCTCAAAAGCATCTAACTGGGAAAAAAAAAAAAAAAAAACCAACAACCCCCC
>JAVJGJ010000037.1:63330585-63340811 GCA_035590215.1 Microhierax caerulescens | reverse complement strand
TATTATTATTATTATTATTATTATTATTATTATTATTATTATTATTATCATTATTATTATTATTATTATTATTATTAATGTTATTGTTAATGTTATTGTTATTGTTATTGTTATTATTGATATTATTGATATTATTGTTATTGTTATTATTGATCTTTATTTTAATATTTAAAATATATTTGGGGATATTTTTCCTTGAGAGAATCACATGAGGGAAAGGATTCAATCCTCCATTATAAAAAGTCTAGGAAAAATTAATAAAGAGGGAGAAATGTGGTAGGCAATTATAATAAAATGTACTGAAATATTACAAAAGTGCCTTTCTATGGCACTTTTTGAGCTTTTCAGATCTTTTGCAGAGAACATTGTCCATATAATTGTATAGAAGTTTTGGTAGGTCTTGTCTGCACCATTGAAAATTATCTGAGAACAACTACTTTCAGCGAAACCCCCCACATTATAGTGAGGTATGAAAATCATTCGCTAATGGAGTTTGGATCATATTCTATTAGTGAATCTTCACTTGCCACAAAGTCATTTAAGTTTTCTTCCTCTGAGCATATAAGTGCTTTTTCCTTCTACCACTAGTGCAGAATAAAAATTTCAAACATTAGACTCACTTTCTGGCTTTCCACTGAATGCATTCCATGACAAAACAGTGCTGTCTAACTGGAGCAACAGCAATGAACTAAAAGCAGCCAAGACTTGCCAGGAGTAGTGCGGTGCAATTGGTGGGATTATTTTTTATAAAAGTATTTTCCTGTTGTTGGTTTAATCTTCAGCTATTTTCTTTGCTTGATACAAACAAACACTAAACATTTCAGGTACCTCCTATAACTAAATACAAATGAAAACCATCATGATCAGCATAAACCTTTTTTTCATCAAATATACACCAAATGACCAATCTGTACTAAGTGATTGCTGGCAATTCTGAAATTAGAAACAGACATTACTAGACTAGTGAACTAGTTAGTCTGATTTGCATGAAGTATAAAGTAACTATAATCTTAGGGTAATTCAGAAACATTTACTTGAGATTGCATTAGAATTATTTCAGTGTGATGCAGCAACAAATTATATCCTTTTATGTAAATCAGTAAAATATGGAAACACAACTGGGTGCTATTTCACATGTGCTCTTTCTCTACAGGTAACCAAAATGCATCATATTTACTAAATGAGGATATGTGAGCAGATGCTTCTGAATTATTTTACAAATAAGATGTCTTAATAATGCATTGATTCATCATGATTTATTATGTAAATAGATGGCAGAGTATTATGTATTCAAAGGAAAATCTTCACTCTTACAACCAGATCTAAAAAGACCCTGCTGCTATCTGCAACCTTAGTAACAGCTCATAGTGCATGCCCTGTGCTGAAGTCACGCCTGTGCTTCAAGTGGGCACCATTCAACCTTCTCATAGCAGAGCCGAAACCACTTTTATAAAAATTTTAATTTAATAATGTGACTTTATAGGTAATTTATTAGGTATTTTAATGAAGACAGACATCTGCAGAGGAAGCCACTGAGAAAATGTGCTTTTCTTTGTTATTTGTCTAAAATGCTGGTTGGACTTCTCTGACTTCATGAGAAGGTACTTGCCAGCCCTGTCTCAAGTCAAGCTGAACCTGAACCATGCTGGCGGGCTCTCACACAGGGATGTGGGAAGCAAGGTGCTGGCTTGAGGCATGGCAGAGCAGGGTCCACACAAACACAGCCTCCGTAGCTCCTCAGGCAGAGGAGTCTCACCTCAAGGTGGGTGGATCACCCTTGCCTTTTTCTCATTCTGCTCCAAAGAATCTCGAACATCATTTCATGGAAACATCCAATTTTAATCTGAGGACTCTTTTCCAGCTGATCAGGTGCCTTTGCCTTGATATTTGTGACACTTTTCTAGAGGCAATTTGAACTCCCTGAGCAGCAAATTCAGCACAGCTCTCTCCCCAGTTGGACTGAACAGACTTTAAACACTGTCCTCTTCCATTCAACCACAGCTCTTTGAGCAGGTCTCTGTGAAAGGAAGTGTTAGCTCCTGCTGCAATTTGGTTAGAGCCAGACTCAGCAGATGTGAGTGGACCCAGCTGCAGGAACAAACCCCCTTCTGAGCCTGAGATACAAATGCCAAGCTTGCCTGGAAGCAGTGTGGCAGGTACCTCAGGAAATGTCGTGCAGGAGAGTCACATGTTTTTCAAGGTTAGGTGTGCACAGATGTGCAACACTGAATTGGGGACTGGGAACATATGGGCCAACAGTATCATAGCAGGCACCTAATTATCTTTATTGATATTGGCCTGAAATCCTTAGTTACAATGTGTACTAAGGAGAATGCATATGAAATTCCCCTGAAATTTTATTTTCAGTGATCTCTAGGTGTTGCTTTAAAAAGACTTTTAAAAAAAAAATCTTAATTCAATTGCATTTAGCATACTTGTGCTGACCGTTATGTTATACACAGTAAATTAAACTCATGCCTTAGCTTGAAAAAATCCCCACACTATAAACTAAACAAAAAAATAACAATATTTTCCCTAAAATGACATCCCATGCAACCCGAGTTTGCCTCTCTGCATGTAAAGCACTAGGGCAAACAAGACAGACAAGCATTATGCTTATAATTCTTATGCATAATTCTTTTTGACAGATAATAAGTATTCCTCCATGTGAGCACAAGTGTGTGTGTCATATCATTGGAAAGAGCAGGAAAGCAATTACTTTATCAATAACTCAGAATTAGTCCTCTTTCCTGTGTTTCCAGTTTAGCTGTTTTAAATAAATAGCTAATATACAAGGAAAATTTATTTGAGACACTTTGCTACAGAAAACCTTTCACACAGTTCTCTCTTGTATTTATTTTATTTAGTACTATGGCACTGAACAATGAAATGAGTTCATAATTATCCAGACTAATATATCATGCCTTAACACTTACACACTTTTGGGTGATGGGTGATCTATCAACACGCAACCATCTTGGTAAGATGAAAAAGCCACATAGATGTCTGGTTGTTTGGTTTTACTGTTTGTTGTTAAAAACCATGAAATGAAAAAACTTACCAGCCTCACAGTGTGCAGCATAACTTGAATATCTTTAATACTTCTGTGCTAGTTTGAGGGACTTTGTACTGAAGTACCTAAAACATTGAGGATATGAGGGGGTCTGTCCTCCCCAGAATACAGAAAGACACCAATAACACAAAACAGTGGTAAGTGTTTATGTGTCCCTTCTGCTTTGTGGTTTTCCCAGTGTCGGGGAGAGGGATACAGTCCTGTGCTGCAGCCATCTGACCCAGGAAACTCCCGCCATCTCTGGGCCTCCTTGCCGTGACACGGCGCGGGGTAGCACAAGGAATCAGACCAATTCACTGAAGTCACTCTCATAACGTTTTGGATTTGGTGAGATGCGTTACTCATCTGTTGTTTTAAACTTGCTGTTTGCCGGCAGCCCAGAGCGGTGGGGGATAGTAAATGCAGAAAGCCTTTTCCAGGATTCTGCTGGCTCTTTTCTATGTAGACAGTTTCGAGCGCACTTACCACAATGGCATCTAAGCACCTCTCAGTGTTAAAGATGACAATTAAACTGATGGCTTTTCTAAACCTATTGAAGCCTGCCACAGGTTGGCACCGCTTCCTCTCAGCTGCAAGGTAGGGACTATGAGATTGCCAATAATTTCAGAGGCTGACAGACCAGCAGTGTTTCAGCCCAGGGATTACCCAAATGTATACCCCTTTGGCTAGTGGCTCAGGCTGTCAATTACAAGATTTCATCTCAGAATGCTTCTACATGCCAATTTTAATTGTTGTCAAAAAGCGGGGGTGTGTAGATGCGGAGGCATAGCGCTGTTACTGCTTACAAGACAGCAGACAACAGTGGGATGAAGTAGGTGAAATGCCAGATACCTGTGGAAAATTGATGGCGGTATGCAGCTGCGTAGAGTTTCGGTAACATTTGAATACAAAGCTGACGTGGTAGGAATTTATTCTTCTCTTCATTACACTTGTCTTTCAAAAGTGACTAAAAGGAAGTTACTTGCAGCCTGTTAGCCATCTTATCAAATTGTTGCTCCACATATGTTAAACAGATTTGTCTTCAGGGAATGTTAACCTTTTCATGAAGAAAACAGAGAACTTTTCCTTCTTTATTTACCTTGTGCATCCATCATCCCTGAACCTCAGTAATGGTATTCCAGTGCCATTTAGAAAAAATATCTACTAATCAAAATGCTGATTTCTGAATGTTATCCTTGGGAGATTCTGAAATGTCTAGTTACGGAGTTAAGAAGCTCATCTTGCCATGCAAATTTATGTATGAGAGCATTCAAAAATCTCTCTCTGAAAAGTTAATGATCCAGACAATGACAAGTTAACCTTCTTCACTCAGCAGGATATGGAAACATGAGGAAAGCAGGGGTTTAGTGCTAACGGGCTATTGTCTTAGCTGGTGTGAATTTGCATGGTTTTATGAAATCCACACTTGCTTCAGGATCTAAGGTTCTTCAGCAACAAGTTAAAATTAGAGATCCTATTCCAGCCTGTAGAAGAATGAAGCTGGGTTAATTAGCATTGATAATACACAACTGTGGGCTGGCTTCAGGGGTGGTGGGTTGGTCAAATGTAGGTAAGGTGCAGCTGTGGCTGGTTAAGTTAGGGGGTTGAGAGCCAATAAAGAGGGGTCAGCCAAGGAGAAGTAAGAGAGAGAAAGAAGCAGAAGGAGATGAGCAGAGAGGAAGAAGCAAGAGGAAAGAGAGCATGCCCTGAGTGAGGAGGAGCGATGAGGAGAAGGCAGCAGAGGAACTGGGATGGAGAGTGTGCAGGTATGAGATGGTAAAAGACCTTGTTGCAGCTTCATAGTTGGGAGAGTGCTGTGACACCAGCCTATCTAAATTATAAGCTTACATTAAAAAATACCACCTAGAATGATAGCATAAACAAGATCTCATACATTGGTAAGTATGTTAAGAAAACACACTGGACAAACCAATACAGGAAAATTTTTTTAGGCATATAAACCCTCAAATAATATTGCTGCTACAGTGAGGAAAATAACAACTACATTTTAAGATTTTGGAAAACATCTAAAACCTAGACTGAGACCAAGAAAGAGAAAGGGTGTTGTGCATATACTGTAAGGTACTTGATGCAGCCACAGTATAATCTCTGCAAGAAATTATATTATACATTATTTTATTATATTTGTCACAGAAACCAACCCAAATAAAGTCAAGTGAAGTTTTGTTACCGGATTACTTGAAATTAGAGTTGCATCTTTCGTCTGTTGTTATCAAATACTTCCATATTCTGTGTTGGGAGAAAGACAATAAAAATAAGTATACATATCCAGAGAAAAATCTTACTTCTCACTTTTTGTCTAGGCAGACCTATGGCTGCATGCTATCCCTGAAATGGGAAGTTCAACCTTATAGGCACTTAACATATGTCTACACTATCGGTAATGCTATGGTTCTCAAAAATGTCCCAGATATGTCACCCTCAAACATAATGCCATGAACTCTCTTTTGTTAATCTGAATTAATGAGCAGATGATATCCAGCTAAGGCTCAAAAAGATAACAATCATATATTGTCAGGGATGATTCACATACACATACATATAGTAATTGCTAAGGAATAAATCCTTTATCACAAAAATTGTCTGTATTCTTCCTGCTTATGTTAACATATCTTTTGGGTTTTTTAGGGGTGTAAGGTAAACTGAGAATGTGCAGCTACATTATATTTCTGGGGGTTTATATGATATATAAAATATCTACTATATGTCATATAAAATGTATACATAGTTTATTGTTATTTATTATATATTATCACAATATCTTGATTTTTTAGTGTAATAATTGCTGACACCAGAAACACAGTTTGTGATATTTTTGTAGGTTTATTTTTATAGGAGCAGAAAGAACTTGAATAATTATTATTGAATATTTTTCAAAAATATATTCAATATTTGAGATTTACTGAGAATAGATTAAAAACTTATACCATATTTTTGTCTGCTCCTCCATGCTGTTCAGTGTCTGAAATTCAATGCTTCCTTGTTTTTGTGGTAATGGGCATTTTTAGCTATTTTTATATTTTAATTATAGACAGTTGTAGCAAGGAGCATTTTTTGGGGACTTTAAAGACTTCTCTTAGGAGAAGGGGCACAGAAACAACATCTAGAGACATTTTGGTTTAAATTACAGTGAAATTAATTTTCTTCTATTTTATAAAATATAAATGATTGAAATATTTAAAGAAATAACCCTTGTAAAACAATAAAAGAGCCCAGAAAATTATCTCTTTGAAGATATACAGCACTATATTTGAAACATTTTCTGAGTATCAGCATAGTATTTTCCTGCAATCTAAAATAATTAGATGTAAGATTATTAAAATTATATTGCTACTTTATTTTTTGCTGCAGAATATGTAATTATAATGGGAATACTCTTTCAGAAGTATGCATTACATATGCAGATGGTGGGATGATGCTATAAGACTACTCTAGTTCAGATTAACAGGTTCAGAACAAAATGTACAATCCTTCAGCCAGAGGGATTCTGGAGCGTTTAAACAACCCACACACCTAGGTCTGGAACGCTTCACAGGTTGGAGCTGTTCACGGAATGTGGTGTGCAGTAAAATTAGTCTTCTCAATGTCTTCCTGACTGACCCATCCTGACTCCTTGACTCTGGTATTGACTTCTAGACCCCATCACACACTGAGGGGCTGGTTTTTAGCCTCTAAACACGTCATGATCAAGAGATGCTGAAAAAGTAGTGCAAGGCAAAATGGAAGCTGGCAATTCTTCTTGCTATGTCTTTTATCACTGTGGGCCCCAGGCTGGAAAATATTGTCTCAGAGATAATAATAATGATGATGATTATAATAACAATAACAACAACAACAAAACCACCACCATCACCACAAATAATAATAATAAAGCATGTTTATTAATAATCTGGGTATTTAAAAAGGTTTGCTCACTTCCAACTCCTTTGAAATAACTTCCTAGATTTAGTTTATGAATCCATGCCAGTATTTTAACCCTTCTGAAGCTAGGGAAGCATGCTTACGAAAACAGACTTGTTTGTAATTGCAGTGCTAGGTGCATAATATTTTTCTGGCAATCTTTATGTTGATTTATTTTATGTTTAACTGTTTAACTTGAAACCTGTAGCTTGTGCTGGTTTGTGTCATTAGGAAAGGATGGACAGAACTGTTTTGACACTTGTCAAAAACAGAGATTGAGGGATTATGTTTCACACAGAGCTGAATTCATCCAGTCAAAAAAAAAAAAAATCAAAAAACCAAAGCAATACAAATAAGGCAAAATGTGCTTTTTTAACCTAAATGTATTGCACAAAGTTATATTTCTTGTCTTTTTATGTTCCTTTCAAAAGTGCTTTCAGCTGTAGCTTTGAGAAAATTAACTTGTCAAGGAAGTTTTTGAGATATGCTTTTTTAAATCATTAAGGAGAAAATAATCATCTTTCAACACTCAAGAGTAGTTAGAACAGCTAAGCCAAGACTCAGCTCCCCTCCTCCATCCTCTTCTGCTTTCATCGGGCTGTAGTACTGAGAAGTTCATTAAAGCAGTATGTGTTGGATCAGCCCTCTTAGTGCTTTGTGGAATGGGCAACAGGGCTGAGGAACTGCTGTTCAATGAGGGCATTGTGGTTCTTCCACCTTTGCCTGGTCTGCGAGGTTGTTTTCCTCATCATCCAGAGCTCTCTAGATTTCACTGATTGTGTTTTCTCTTCATCAAAGTCTAGGGAAAAGATCTTTGGAGTGTAGGACCTTCTTTGGCCATGTACACAGATTCTCCAATAAATTTCTATGGTGCAATTCTGCAATCAAGCCAAGAGACAGAGGGTTAATCTTTCTCATAATGAGCAACTCCTCAGCTTAAGCACTGATTGCTCTTAATTTACTGTGTTTACCAGTTACCTAGTGTTTCTCCAGGGAATCCATTTGTGTCCTTTCCACAGCATACTGTTCATTACCCATTTCTGCAGTATGTGTTAAAGAGGTTTTTTAATGTAAAAAAAAAAAAACCAAAACCAAAAACTAAATCAATCACTAAAAATGTAGATATACATCTCTAAAATGAATTACAGATGATTTGGATATCAGAGTTTTTGCAGCCTGTTTCCTTCAGGCATTCTAAATATACGTTACACTGAGGCCCATCTTCAACACATTCACCAAATTCTAGTCAAATATCTATCTATCTGTGTGTTAAATTGTTATGGAAAACAGATATGATAAAATAGAATATCTTAATTCTTCACTAAAGTTTAGCATTTGAAGAAAAATGTCTCATCTCAAATGGTACAATTGTGTTTGGTATTTGTGAGAGAACAGCCTGTGAAATATATTTTGAGGAGAAAAGTAAATCTTGTTAAGATATTGTTAGGTCTTATTGGTGAAGGTCCTATTGTAGACAAAGAAAGGAGAAGAAGTAATGAATTACAGATGTCCAAGGGCAAAAAATGCAGGCATTCAATATATTTATTTTTTTTTTTACAGGAGGGTCAGTGCTGTTGAGAGAACAGATGCTGAAGTGACATACTTCCTTGCATTCATAACTGTCTTTTTAGGGCTTTTCTAAGTCATTTAGGTTTAATTAATTAAATATATTCTGAGAGTTTTAAATAAATTTAAAATATTTAATATGATATTTTCAACTTTGAGAGCTTTATTTTGGCAGTATTCATAAAGAATTTAGGTGACCGTACTAAACTCTCTTCCCCAAAATACAGTTTATCAGAATAAATTTTATATATTCAAAACTGACAGATTTTCATTAATGTTAAGAAATACATGCTAACTTTTTAGGAACTTTTATGAATCTGTAGTTCAGGAGGTATATATCAGGACAGTTTACTGGAATGATGCTGACTTATGTCATATGAAGTTTTAGCCTATAGATCTATCTTTCTAGTTTCACTCTTGGAAAATATTGAGTATCTTCAACTTCCACAGAAATCAGAGCTAGTCAAGGTTGGAAATGATCTTATCAGATACCTCAGTAGGTTTCAAAACTGAACTTCTGAGCCCACAGACTCCATTCTAATTTATTATTAAGTAATATTAAAGTATTATTTTGCGCTTCCTTGCATGGATATCACACCATAGCTTAGAAGGTACAGACACTGAGTCTATAAATCTGGATCCTATTCCTAGCTGAGTCATTGATTCACTGCTTTTCTAGCACAGAAAATATAGTTGTTAACAACCTAATCAAAGTCCTAGTAATCTCATCTGGATGGCAGCAGTTCCCTTTTGTTCTGTACAGAAACCAGGATAAGTTACTTCTAATTGCCCAAAGTCTGAGTGTGGCATGAAAGCTCATGCTGGAGCTTGGAAAATTGATACAGGTCTTACTTGAAGACATAACTTCTATGAAATTAGGCAAGTCCTTTTGTTACTTCGTGCATTTATGTCTGTCTGTGAGGTTGGGTTCATGTCCATGGAGTATGAATAATTTCCTCTGTCTATATGTTTGCACGTCCTCTATCAAAAGAGGAGACTAATCTCAGCTGAGAGCTTTTTATGCTTTTATAAAATAAAAATGCTTCAGCATAATTATTTTAAGTGGAACTAATTACATAGGTACAGAAATAACATCTCCAGAACACTTTGTTGTTGTTTTCTAGCGTGTTACAAAAGATGTGCCTATTTAGTCACGCTGATTTGCTTTCTGCAACTGCTGTTCCTAACAGGAATGTTAATTAAACAGCTTTTTTAAAAAAAATAAAAAATAAAAAATGTAATAAATGAATAATCACCATTAAGCCCTCCTTTAAAAGGATACAGAAGCACTTTTCAAGGTTACAGTTACATGATTGGCCAAATCAAACAATGAACTGAAGTACTGGACTGCTTGTTCATAATGTTTGCTAATTGATTTGTGGCACTATAAGTGAATATGACTATTTTTACACTTTATTCACCATATACTTGACCTTTGTGCCCACCAGGTCAATGTGCACACCATTACATAGTAAGTTGTCTGACAACGTTTAATGTGCTTATGAGATAACATCACATACGTGTCAGAACTAACTGAAATTGTCTTGAACAAATACATAGATTCTAATTACAGCTGCAGGAGCTACATGTGTGTCACGATCCAAAGATCAGATTCGTGGTTAGGTTCTTTTACTTGATTTCGGAGTACAAAAGGTTATAAATACACCAGGGACTCAGACAACCAAAA
>JAVJGJ010000037.1:63304657-63327814 GCA_035590215.1 Microhierax caerulescens | reverse complement strand
TAAATACCGGGGGGCCGGATTGAGGACCCTGGGGGGCTGTATCCAGCCCATGGGCTGTAGTTTGAGGACCCCTGGTATAGATCATTACACAGTAATAGAGACAAAAAAATACTGCTCATCATTTACAGGTGTCTGAAATGCTACATAAACATGAATGGATCAGGTTGCATTACAGACCCTGGTCAGAGAATCAGTTACATATTGGAGCTGTAAAAAAGCTAAATATGTATTTCTGAACTTTTACTCTACGTTTCAGAATTGCCAATTTACTTGCTTTTATGATCTCAAAGAGAGACTGGGATCATGCAGAGAAAGCAGTTCTGATAAATACAGACTTCTCCAACTGCACTGCCTTATAAGCCATCAAAGTAATTTGGAAATCAATTTTATGTTTGATAGGGAGCCACTGTATTCCCTCCAGGATACAACTGACACACTGAGGCCACGTAGTCAGAGGAAAATTTTGACGATGCCATTTTGGCAAAGTTGGAGTATCTGTAGTGTTTTCTCAGAAAGATTATTGAATCAAATATGATGAGTCTTACCTAAAGGTCAAATTTCAAACCAGTGGTAGCTTTAATATGTACCCTCAACACACACAGCTGGTTTCTGACTAAATGATACCACTGCATTCTCCTTTTTTTGTCCTTACAGATGTGATAGGATTATCAAGTCAAAAGTTCCCAGGTGTTCTTTATTAAGCAGTAGGCATTAGCAAACTTTAGAGAAAACTTTCCTTACTCTGCTGGGATCATTCACTGATACTTTTAAATCATTTCTGCAGAGATGATTCAAAAGACTAATTCTTGAAAACATGGATTATTTTCTTTGTTTTATTTTCATCTTAATTGGTCAGTGAGTATCAGGTGTTCATAAAATATTTCCTACTGAAAATGTTTTATTTTTCTTGACTATTTTGCATGGCTATTTTGAAATACATCAAGGGATTTTTTCTATATTTCAGCAATTCAATATTTCTTTAATTATATTAAAATTAGTTGTATTACTTTGAGTTACATAAAATGAGGTATAAACACATTACCTGTGCATTTGGTTGAAAAGTTCCAACAAATGTTTTAGTTTCAAAAGGAAAAGGGCTGCAATATTCTTGCAGGTTACAAACAGATCTTTTTGGAAACATAGATTTTTACCACAGGCAAGAAAGATGAAATTTGTAGAATCCTTTTCAAAAGTTATAGACAAGATAATGTTCGCAAATGGTATAAAACCAGAACAAGTGTATATTACTTCCTAAGGATTACTCAGGTCATTATGAGATAAAGCAGCCAAAACCTTACAAATTGAAACTGTTCAATAGACATTCTCCAAGGATGATCAAAACAACTTTTGAGAAAAAAATTAATCAAAAATAAACAAATTAATACCTTTTAATTAGAAATTAGAAATTAACAAAAAGAAAAGAAAGAAAAGCTTAGAAAAGCTGTAAACATTTTCTTATTGAAAGTGAACTCTACTATGAATGACATTGGGAGTCTTGACAATATTAATTTGTCATAGTCATCTGTAGATCATGGATATGAATTTTGATGGACACACCAAGACATGTAACAGTTAAGGCATTTGTCCAAGGTCACAATGTGGGAAGTTTCTTGCAAAGCTAGGAATAAAACTGTTTCACCCTTCCGTCCTAATACTATTTACCTTTTTACTAAGTTATTCTCCTGCCACAAGATGAACAACTTTCCTGTTAAAAAACGTAAACCCAAGTAAGGATCACTTTGGTACCACCTGGCAATGAGGGTGAGTAAAGGATAGTGTGTCAGCTACTGCTCTGGATTTCCTTTCCACTAGCCATGCAGCATAATGCTGTTTGAACTTCTGTTGATTTACTGATATATATTTTCTCCTATTCATTTTCCATAGTCTGCCATGTCATGTGGGTAATTTATTTCTTGAGAGATGTAGCTGTTATTACACTTGGAGCCATCTAGCTGTATTTTTCTTTGTCTTTAATGCTTCTGCACTTAGTTATGCTTACAGAACTCCTAGGAAAAAAACGGTGTACTTTGTCATAAGGCATATATCTTCTTCACAAAGCCTTCTTTAAACTGAATACATTCTTGGGGCAGGTAACTGCATCAGTAGTTTAGCTGTACTCCAGGTAACGTAGTTACTACAAGGCTCTGGCAATTGTGATTACTAATACCATTGCAGTAATGCCTGAAATGTTGCCCTGCAACACAGACCCAGGAGAAGATTTGTAAGGAGCAAACTGACAAAGTGTGATTTACCTCACCTGTAGTGCTGTTCTTCATTCTGTCAAAAAGAAAGAATAAAAAGTCAAAGCTTTGCTATATAAATACAGTACAAAGCAAAGTGATCTGAAAAATGATAAGATGTCCTATTAATTACAGAAGTCAGTTTGTTTTCAACATGTGGTAATTAATTTTTATTTCCTCCATTTCCCAGCTTGTGTGCAGTTTCTTCTTCTTGCCTCTTCAAAATCTATAGTCATTTAGTCTGGTCAAGTTTAGTCTGGAGGATCAAAATATTGCTTTAGTAAATCTAGCCTCTTTTACCATTTGGACTTTGTGTTAAATGTGTTTTCAGTGATCATGTTTAGGTGAGAAGAAACTCATTATGCTAGGGCAAGTCCATGCAAATTCTTTTGTGTAACTTTACATACAGGTAGCCCAGTAATCAGTGACAAATGAACAGACCTTAATATTAGGGAAAAAAAATAGCTAATACTATGACAGCTTATAATTTCACACAAGGTAAGGGTGAACAAGAGGGCAAAATATTGGCAAATCATTTAAGTGGAGAGTCATCTAAAAAGAAAACAATCTGTGTTCACAAGTCAAGTATAGAACTAAAATACATGAGACAGTTTGTACAGCTCAGAAATCAATTTTTATAATCAATGTTGTAATGCAAATCAATAATCTGGTTCTTAGCCATTTTCTTCTGTAAAAAAGAAACATATTGAATTTATGTATTCCATCAGAGAAAGTATATGTGATGTGAAGCATCCTCAACATAAAAAAAAAAAAAAATAAAAATCAGGTTAAATCCTGAGATACCTGTATATACAGAATTAATGTACAAGTAGGCTCCACAAAGATATCTATGCAGTGGGAGTTTTCATTTGCTATTTTATGTTATATAAGGAACAAGACTTCCTAGCAGATCTTTAGATAGGTAACAGTACATGCTGAGTATAAATAAGGATGAGGTCAATAGGTCAACTTCCAATAAGAACTACAAGCATAATCCTGTCATGGAAGAGCAGAAGAGTATATCAGTTGCACTAAATACTCCTTCCCCTGTAAGGCAATCAGTAGTTCTCCAGGTAACAAACCTGCAATGGGATTAACTAGAGACGACAAAGACCCCTGAGCAACTATAGAAATGACAGCCACTAACAGCAATAAATTTAATGTAGAAATGCTGGAATGCCTACCTTTAGCCCTAAATTCGATGTAATTCCATTGCCAATTTCTTTGTTTGCTTTGGAGCTATTGGTATTCAGTATGAAATTAAAGCTGAAAAGTTATGTAGTTAATGAGGAGATATTAATCAGCAAGTACCAAAGCAATATCATTTAGTACATTTTTAATAAATCAGGAAAAAAAAGTCAGGATTTAAAGGAAGAGCCATGAACATCATCTTTTATTATCAGTTCCTGTCAGGAAGACCCTACGTGACTGCCAATCATCTGTACAATTATCAGTATAGTAGCCTCAAACCGAGGATCAAAACCTGACTTGCTGCAAGTGAAGAATTACAATGGGAATGAATTGCAAGTTTAAACACACAAGGGTATATTGCATTTAATGATGAAATCTTAACATCAGGTGTCACCATTGTCTATCACCAACAAACGTTACAATCTGTCGACAGAAAACTAAATGGGTATTACAGCATGTAAAGAGGAAAGACATGATGGAAGCGATGTAATTCCTTCCTGTTCTCTCCATATTTCATTCTTTCCACTCGTCAAATAACATTAGGGGTAACAAAATATTTTTAGCACTCTGTAAGAAAGAAGCCTTTCTATTCTGTGCCACACTGGCCAGTTAGTTGGACAGCAGAAATAATGGGATAAATCAAAGGTCCCTTGAGTATCTACCTATTTTTAGGTATGTTTATACGTATATGAGCAAACTTTATTATTATCTTTGTGATGGTATTAACAATGCCAAGAAAAGATAGTCTGAGATTTAATATTAGTACCTCTACTACATCCAAGAAAGGAATATAAGGTCTATCAAGCTGCATCACTTAGGGCTAGCTTACACTGAAGAAGAAAACAAAAAATCACAAACCAAGTCATCCTCAGAACAGACAAGATACAGCAATGAGAAAAGTTCTTTGCATCTGTCGGTGGAGTTTGCTGATACTGTTTGCTTGAGACTGCCCTCCCAACATGGGCAAAACCTACCAGGGCTGCAACAGCTCTTTCCAAAGAGACTAAGTTGTTGGATAAGTGCCTTCAGCAGAGAATTCAGGATGAGAATTTGATTTCCTCCTTTTAATAACATATATTCCAGTTAAAACAAAAAACAAACAAATTATGGAAGTACATATCAGAGATATTAATCCAGCATGATCCAAGGTTGGTTCATTTATTTGGTTTCATTGATTCATCCTGGCCTAATTATTTTTAATACAGTGGCAGTGAGCAACATTTTCTGTGAAACAGCTGCTGCTGGAATCCTTGCTAGCTAGCAAATTCAGCAGATTATGTGTGCCAGAACTGTGCTGAGAATCTGTGTATGCCACGGCATGTCCATCTGTTATATACAACACATGCCAGTCTCTTCAGTATGCACTGGGAAGACAAGGATGGAGTGTAGGAAAGCAGATGAATTAAATACAGAATATAAATAAGACAAATCATATATGATTACAACACTCATTCCTTTTTTGGTTTTGGTTTGGTTTGGGATTTTTTTGTTGCATATTCTTTCACGTTATATCTTGTTATGGTCAAAGGCCATATGCCATTTTCTAAGCACAAGATATAAACAATTAACTTTGCACTAAGGTGAGTTGTTCATACTGTGCATACTAGTACCAAGCTTTCTAAATTCCTGAAATAAGCAGTATTAGAGCTGCCAACTTCTGCTATGCATTCCTGCTTCTGTGGTCATAATTTCTGGCATACGTTTCAACAGCAGAAGTCTGGTCTTTGAAATCCTGATATTGCATGGAAAATAGGACAACCTAAATCAACCGTTAAGAACAAACCAGACTCTGTAAAATTTACATACTGATAAATCTCTGCATCTGCATGGTCCCACTGGGGATAATTATTACTATATATAGTACCCAAATCTGTGTGTAGGTCAATGAAGAAACAGTGGACCTGTCTAGAAAACAGCAGTCTTACCAACCAACCAAGCAGCCAACAACCACCTATTTGGTGTCCAGACAAAGCCTGCACAGGTAACACTTGAGTAACTGTTTACTGTGAAGTTGAGCTTTACATGATTATTAAGATGTGAATTTTTGCTTTGCCCATCTAGGAAGTTCTTCAAGTAGGACACGCATGCTAGACATACTCAGATGGGAAATTACACCTCTCAGAAAGTGTATAGAAAATTCATAATGGTAAATCCCAGGAACAAGCTGCCATCACTTTGGAAACCTGGCAGAAAAGTAGTACAGGGCTCAGCCATACCACTTAGGCACAAGCTTGTGTTATGAAACTATAGCGTGTCAGAGGAAGCACAAGAGGGTATTTGCGCAGTAACCAGCTCATTCTCACATGACAAGTGAGCTCCCACCTTCAGTAGAGGTGAGTAAAGATAGCAGGAGAAGGCAAAGAGCTCTTGCTTTCCCTGTCTTGTTTTGATCAATTCAGGGTTTCACCTTGGGAGATCAGAGAAAGTGGTGCCTCTGTTTTAGGTATATTTCAGTATGCTTCTCTGAGGGGTTACATTGATTTGTCATTTGTATTACAGTAGGAAACAACCTTGATGCAGTCTGGTAGCACAGCTGGTATCAGGGATTTCCATCACTTCCTTATGCAAATTTTTGTGCACAAAATGAAAGGCAAATCAGTTTGGTCAGTGGTTTTCATTTCAGTGCCTGTGTTTTATGCTGACAACAGCTGGTTGCGAGCAGAGCTGTATCTTTTCCAAAGGTATATTGCACCTAACATTGAGGCCCATATTCAGTATTCATTTAGTTCTCATATGAGAACAGTTCTGACTGATTGGTTTCAGTGGGAGATTTCAGTCTAGAGGGCCTGAGTTAAAAAAGAGAGAGAGCGTTTTCTGGGCTAGCTTTTCACTTTGTGTTCTCTTGGGCAGGCTAAACATAATTTTGTTTAAGTGTAGACAATTTGTTTCAGAATGTGAGTTTTATTTTATAAGAGCATGTGCAGAATAACATCAGCTGCACAGTTTAATAATCATTGTTTACATATTTAAACATATAGATATATTTTTTTAAAAAATTACATTTTATGTATATCTCTAGGCAAAAATTCAATAAAGATAAAAAAAATCCAAAACATTGGCTTCCGAGTAAACACATGAACTATCACACTTTGCTGCAGAATTACTGAGCTCAGAAGTTTCAGAAAATCTTTTAAATTGGTTTGGTGGCTAGACCTCATGTGGAATACCATCTCTATATCAAAGCAGGAGAGTTAACATACTCTGTGCACTCAAGGCTCTTCAAACCCACAACTGTGCCATCTCACTGTTCATGCATACAGCTGAGAAAGGGGAAGAGGCAGTTAGACCATGTGTGTTTATTTCTAACATTCCTTTAAATCTTTAAAAAGCTTGTTTAAGTCTGTGTTATTAAAATCAGCAACTATACTCTGAGCTGACTCCTGAAATCAGTGAGACATCCGTTTTTCCTTACTGCTTTGTTGAAATTTTTTTTTCCTTTCATTTTCTTCAGCCATTCGGACATGTAGCTTTTCTCATGTCATCCACCCTCACACTCTCTTCTGCTCCTCCTCCAAGCCCAGAGCTCTCTCTAGTGTTTTCACTTCTGTGCTGGTTTTCACTAGGATAGAGTTAATTCTCATCATAGTACTAGCATGAGACCGTGTTTTGGATTTGTGCAGAAAATTTGTGCAGTCTTGATAATAAAGGGATGGTTTCTTATTGCTGACCAGTGCTTGCACAGATATTTTGCTTCTCACTCCACCCCACCAGTGAGCAGGCTGGGGGGGGCACAAGAAGCTGGGAGGGCACACAGCCAGGACAGCTGACCTCAGCTGACCAGAGGGATATCCCATACCATATGGCATCATGTCAGCATATAAAGCTAGGGGAAGAAGAAGGAAAGGGGGATGTTTGGAGTTAACGTTGTTTGCCTTCCCAAGTAACTGTGATGGTGCCCTGCTTTCTTGGAGGTGGCTGAACACCTGCCTGCCCATGGGAAGTGGTGAATGAATCCCTTGGTTTGCTTTGTTTGAGTGCACGGTTTTTGCTTTACCTATTAAACTGTCTGTATCTCAACCAACAAATTTTCTCACTTTCACTCTTCTGATTCCCTCCCCTATCCCAATGTGGGGGTGTGAGCAAGCAGCTGTGTGGTGCTTAGTTTCCAGCTGGGGTTAAACCATGACAGCTTCCCAGCCTCCAGTATTTCCCCCATTTTGGCTCTTCTTGAAACTCCATTAAAAGTCCATTGTCACTCTGATAGCAAGACACTATTTTCTGACATAAAATACTTATCCTAAATTTATGCAATCTTTTTCTTTCACTGGAAATAGAAAGCCTGAATATATAATGTAGGAGGCTTTAGTTAAATATTAAACACTTCAGTTAAACTCCCTTTTTCTATTTACAGTATCTGTTGTGTACCTTTTTTTCCAACTCACAATTCATTCAGTTACAAATAAGTATGCTGAATAGGCATAAGAACTAGGTCTATGAGAGAATCCTACCTTAAAAGCCTTGCTCAGGTGAGAAAAATATAGTTTTATTTTCAAAATATATTATTTCTTAATGTTTTCTAACTTGCAAACCAAATTAAATGAACAGTTATAATGGCTGTAATTGAGTATAATTAGCATCTGCTTTTTTAAATTATTATTTTACATTTTTAGTACTGTATGTTACTAGTTCTTGGCATCTCTAATTAAAAAATGGAGTCCTGTTATGCTGTCATACTTGTAAGGCAATTTATGCAGCTATAAATGTCAGGTAGATATCATAAAGAAATATTTTTACAGTTACATATTTATTTTAGAGTCCATACTGCTCTCAAGCACCCACTCTTTCTTTTAATATTTTCCTTTTGTCTTAAAATTTTCTATGAGGTCGTTTGCATGTCTCAGATGTACTGAGTGATGTTTTCTTGCTGGGAAAGGTCAGCATCTGAAAATAGGACCCATAGTGATTTAAACACTAGGTCCATGATTTCTAAGAACCTTGGCATACATTTTTCTCTAACTGCTTGACATATGTTATGAAACCACTTGACTGTGACCTTTTTTGTGTAACTTAAAGGCTAAAATGTATTTAATTCTCAGTTCTCTTTCCCAATTGGCAAACTGATGAGGGCAGAAGATAGCACAAAATTAATCCGTTCTCACAAGGCATTAACAAGGAATGAGTACTAGAGCAAAGGTAATAATTTCTTACAACAACCTTTTTCTTGTGATCACAGATGCTTTTAGGGGACACTGACAAAAGCGTTTTCCGAAGCTCAGTGATTGCAATGATGTGCAAGTCCATCTAGGCACAAGAGAAAATCCTTGCAATGAAGCACAGAAATTCTGAAATTGTAAGCACTTTCTGACAGGATGACCTTCACAATCTGGCAAGCTATCTCAGTAGATAAAGACTTCAAGTGGGAGCAGTGGAAATCATCAGGAGCTACAAGGAATTGTGCCCTCTCAAGGCAACGTGAGAGTCTGACCCGAGTCATCGATTCCAGGAGCTCGGCCCCTCAGAGCAGTGACAAACCCCAGCAACAGCCCGTGCGAGCTGTAGCGGGACAAAACAACGTGATGGTTCAACCTGCTGGTTTGGGAATCCTCACGGGGGCTGCCCAGGAGGCTCTGCCGTTACGAGCCAAACAAACGGCTCGTATTTGGTCAGCAATTAGGAAAGGCAGACAGGAAACAGGGACACAGCACTACTGCTGCCTTTGAGCACTTACACTTAAGAGACACAAGCCCTGCTTTCTGTAATCGGAGCTCATTAAATCACTTTTTTTTCCGTTGCAGAATTTAGCTCTGTCATTGGAGAAGAGTTTAGCATCTCACATACTCATACTGCAATCCTATAAACTCTTTGAAACAAGTCACAGAATAATTAGCTTCACATCATTTCATTTGGTTCTGAATATATAAAATATATATAATTTTATATATAAATTTTAAACTTCCAATTCATAATACATATAATATATAAAGTTCCACTTCAAATTCTTGTTGAAAAAACAATGCTGTTATAAAAATACTATTAATTTCTATTAATTTAGAAAATGAATGAAAAAACCTGTCCATTCTGCTTATGAACAGTTTTAAACGCTGTGTTGTTCCCTGTTTGCAAAGATCGTTGAATAAATGAACACACTAAACATACCACTTACTCTATTAGCATTATATCTAAAAGGCAGAATCACACACAGGTTGGATTATGAGAATCTTTTTCACAGTCATGGGTTATGGTGACTTATGCAACAACTAAGCAATGAGATGAGGTCTGGGATATACCTTCTTGGAGGTCTGCACATATAGAGAATTTTCTGTAATGACTGGTTGAGACCTAACTTATAACTACACGGCTTTTAACAGCTAGGTATTTTGCTAGGTAATTCACTAAGTTTAAGAATACCTGTTATAACAGTATGTATGAAGATTACAAAGGTAGCTGATTTTACCCGAAAATATGTGAAGGGTCTATCAAGTCCTAGAAGATCATTCCCTAAAAATGAATTTCTTTGGTGTGACTTAGATTTCCTACCTTCCAACAACACAAGCTGTTAAGACAAATTAGAAAAATCTCATACTCTGTAAAACTGCTAGCAACAGTCAAACAGCTTCAACCCAGGCTGTGATAATCAGTATGAGCAAGTTGGAAAGCCATAAAAAGTTTGTCAGAAAAAAAAAAAAAAGTAAAATATAAGGGTTTAAATTCAAAGATTTAATTTAAAGATACTTTGAGTTTTCAGTAATCATCTGAAGAAGGAAAGAAAAAACAACCCTATGGCTGAGAATGAATATTCATTAGAGCCACTATTTAGCAACCTGCTATTAATATACCATCTATCTGCATCCAGTGGTTTTTTTTCAATATTTGTAAATGTTTTATACCAACATATATAACTATTGCATTATGGTTTTGTTTATATTGATAATGATTTATTAACTGAACTAAACTGAATGATAATCATGTATAGAGCTCTACTCAGATCCATTATCATTTCAGAAAATCTTTAATTTTGCAGCAAAATGGACACAGAAGTATTATTAGACAGTCAGGAGTACCATATGTCTATTTAAAGATGTTACAGATAGGATAAAGTGAGGTATCTTGTGGGAAATGTGAGAATAGATATTACTATTACAGAATTTCCCCCCATTCTGGCAGAAGTGATGTGATAAAGGGTGTTGCTGGAAAAGAGAGTAATTTTGAACACATTTGTATTCTGCAAGATCTTAGCACTCAGGGTCAGCTTGGATCTTAAAAATCCCGGACTGTACTTGTGAAGTTTTGTGGTTGTGTATCCTCTGTATTGTCCTTTTCTGGATAATGTATGTGGTAGATCTGGAGAGTGAGACCATAGATGCCCTCTCTCATTTGCAATGCAACAAACCGTTCCCTCTACAAGCCGGCAAAGCCAGTCCTCACTCAAGGCTGCAGCCCTGGATGAACACATTAATAATAACAGACCTGGGAGGGGTCAGTTAGAACAACAAACAGCTGTAAATGTGCCAGGAAAGGTTGGATGTGATAAGATTCAGCCATGGTACATTATGATGCATGGTGTACTGGGAGCAGATTGTATAACTGTAGCTCCAGTAGATAGTTTTCTGTTGATAGAGGCCAAAATATGCCTTCTGATTTCTTTTGAAAAGGTATAAAAATAAACTGACCAGCTTGAAAGAACATGCTCACTGATACTCAAGCCAGATGATGCAATGTAAACAGATCTGTCTGTACCATGCATTCTCTACCATATAGTGAGTACACGGTGACTGGTTATGTGAGGTTTTATGTCCAGAAAGACCTTTATCGTGAAGGATAGATATGAAATCACGGTCAAAAAACATCTTGCAGAAATAATTAACAAGAAGCATAATATAATTCCTGAGAAAATAAACTGATGAAATCTGCATGGCCATTTCCAGATATCCTCTTTTACTTGGTATGATCTCAGGATCAAGAAAGAGCATTCTCCTTTGACAGCATATAAGGCATTGCCTTATAGCCATAGTACGGAGTAAAGAATGCACCTAAATAGAGGTATAGGTAGATAGAGATATATGTAGCTGTAGTTAAAGTCTGTTTTCTTCATGTTCAGTCTCGCTTCAGAATGTGTATTGTCATTTCACCCCCGTGCTAGGCAGAGACAAAAAAAAAAAAAAAAAAAAAAAAAAAGCACAAAATGCAAAAAGAATGACAACATTAAACAGGGAAGAATCAATCCATGTGCAGTGTGGAAATAGAAATAGAACAATGCTGTGGGAAGTTTTAGTGAAGAACTGGATACTCAGTCTTTATTAAAAAGGTTACAATGTCCTCAGCAGGTGCAGAATTTCTATAAAGAGAGGTAGGGAGCCATTTTAATTTTATAGGCACAGAGTCATTTCATGTTATCAGCTGGCACATGGTACACAAACTACTATCAACTATGTATTGCCTAAGAAATACAAACAGGTGTTTTTATTTTTTTCTAATTCCTTGTTAAAAGGAGTATTTTGTCAAAAATGTGATGTAGCTTTAAATATTCTCTACTTTGTTGTGTTTAAGTCATAAGTTAATACTCATCTGAGCCTGAAAAAGAACAACCCACAAAAAAAAAACAATAAAAAAACAAAAAAACAAAGACATCCCACACCAAAAAACAAACCCAAGAATTGCTTAGAAAGGAAATAATGCAACATTAATTTAGCATTAATCCAAATAAAAATAAAATTCAATTTGTAAAGGACTTAATAGTTTTAAAACTAGGGCAATGTTGTATGATTTTATTTCAAAGGTCAGATTTATTGCCATAAGAATGAAAGGTATTTGAGACAATCTAGTCCCAAAGGAATAAATCTGCAATCCGGAGAGTGCTGCAAGGAATAAAAGCTTCTGCATTGATTTACTAAAGTATCTACATCCCTTGTTCTTTAGGTCTTTTTTTTTTTTTTTTTTTTTTTACCACAATGAATTAAAAACATAAATGAGAAATTTAGCTGCAATGTGGAAATCAATGGCACGTTCAAAAGGAGTGCGGAGAATTTGTTTCCATGACCTCAGTGTTGCCTTTGGTAATCCATTTGAATAGGTTTCCTGTGTAATGGCAGAGGCAATTGGAAAGTGCTAAAAGAAATGCTGCAATTTATTATATATATGAATTAAATAGACGATGCTTAATTTTGTAGATCTACTTTCAGAACAGTTTTCTGTTTGATTGAAAAACTGCAAATCTGCTTTTCACTAAGACAAATTACTGTAGAAGACTATGACAAGACAAGTTTAATTTATTTTCTTTTTTCTTCTCTTCCCTGCACCCCCTGCCTTTTTCCCCTGTTTAATTTTAAATGCATTGACTATTCCCTTTTAGGCTCAGTGAAGGTAGACTAACAACTGCTAACAGAATTCCATAAACAATAAATTAGGTTTAGATTAAGCTTTCTTCCATTATTTTTTTTTAAGGCTGTGATAAGAACTGCATGGAGCTCAGAGTGCTAAAATTAAATAAAAGCTATCTTTCATGCTTAGTGCACAAAAAGAGAGCTGAAATGCACTTTTCAAATGGTTTCAGGAGAATACTGCTTGAAAAATAGACACTTTCTTTAAAGGCCAGAACCTTATAATATGGTAAAATGTTCCAGAAGTGGAGTGTTTGGAACTTTATCTGTGGCAAATGGTATATGACCTAATACACCAACCTGCAATGAGTCTGTCCTTACCTTTTATCATAGTCATGGGAGCAGGGTGTCACTCACGTCGCAGGGACAGCTAGCCCAGCTGCCTGCTCAGAGAACAGCCACCTGTGAGGTCAGGCCAGGCTGCTCAGAGCTTTATCCAGTCAGGTTCTGAAAACCTCAAAGGACGGAGAGGGCACAGGTTCCCTGGGAAGCTGCCTTTACTACGTGACTGTCTCCGTGAGGAAACACCTTTCTTGTTTCAGTGTGTGTCCATTGCCTCTTGTTACTCTGCCATGAACGGTTGTGAAGAGCCTGCTTTGTCTTCCCAACAATCTAATGCGCTGAGGAGGTGCAGTCAGGTGGCCGCCAAGCTGACTCTTCCCCAGACTGAGCCAGTTCTGGTCCTTCAGCCTCTTCTCTCAGGGCACGTGCTCTAGCTCCCAGTGCTGCACTTTGTTAAAACCCTCCACATGCTGGGGAGAAGGGAAGGGGGCAGGAGGCTCAAGACTGGATGCAACTCAAGCTGTGGTCTAATGAGTTATGTCTAGAGGGGAATAGCCCCTTCCATGTGATCTTCTGGCTGTGCTTATTCACGCAGCAACAAATGCTGTTGGCCACCCTTGTTGGGAAGGTACACATCTGGCTCAGGTTGAGCTTGCTGCCCACCAGGGCCCCCAGGACCTTTCCTGCAGGTCTGTTCTTCCCACTGCATGTTGTTGCAATGGCTTCTCCCTCTCAGGGGCAGCACTTATTCTTGTTCAGTTTCACAAGATCCCTGTTGGTCCATTCCTCCAATCTGTCTAGTTCATTCTGGATGGCAGCACAGCCCTTTGAGCATATTGACTAGTTTCCCAGCTTGGTGTCAACAGCAGTGTGGATGAGAGTGAGCTCCATTACCTCCTCCAGCTCATTGAGAAGGCCTCTAAACTTAACAGTTCCCAGGACAGACCCCTGTGGCATCCAACTTGTTGATTTTATAATCACTGCCTTCTGAATCTTACCATCTAAGCTGTTCTTTTACCCACCCAGTTGTCTACCCATCCAGTGCATAGTGTCCTAACTTAGTAAGAATAAGAAATAAGAATATTGTTATTGAATGTCAGAAACCTTTCTGAAGACAAGGGAAATTTCATCAACTGCTCTCCACTCACACCCTATCTCCAAATCCCATCATTTCAACACAGAAGGAAATGAGGTGGATCTCGCATGATTTACCTTTGTTCAGTTAGCACTCTGCAAACTGTTTCCAGTTACTCACTCATTCGGTTGGCCAGAAATGTGCTATAGGATCCACTCCCTGATTTTCCCAGAGGTTGAAGAGAGGTAACAAACTCCCACCACAATGTCACCTTTACTGGCCTCTCTGCTGACCCTGACCTACAAGCTGTTACCCAGGCTTATGTCCATCACATGCAACAGCCCCATGGACCCAAGCTGCTCCTTCTCATAAAGGACAACATGCTCCTTCATGCCCTTTCACTGCCCACTGTTCCTGAAGAGATTACATAGCTTTGCGGCACTCTAATTGCAAGCTGGGTCAACGCCTCAGTTGTTCCAACACTGGTTAAGTTTTTCAACCACACAGTGGTAGCTCCTGCTTGTTTTCTAAAATGCATGCATTTGTGTACCAACACTTAGGGCAGGTGTTCTTTCACATTTTTTTTATAATTTCCAAAGCCTCTGTCATTCCCCTCACCCTGGACCCTTCGCTTTCCACTTCTTTCCAACAATTTCCTCAGTTAACTGTGGTTGTAATGCCCCAACACTGATCTTCCTGGGTTAACGCTTGACTGAACAGGTTGGCCAGCCTGCAGGTGAAGATGCTTTTGTGCTCCACTTTGTAAAATAAATGCCATATATCCCATATATATCCCATCATAATCTAGAACGTTATCCAGTTAAACTCTTAAAACCAGTATATTAAATGTCTGTCCCCTGAGCAAATTAACACATTTCCCTTACAAACGTATGTATACATTTTAGAATTATATACATATATATATAGATAGATAATCTTACATCTTTCATCTGTTCCTTTCATCTGTCTTTCATAATTAAATGCTTATGGAGATACTCTAACCAAAATGTTACAACTGAGAACTGAGCCTCAACAGACTTGCAGCGACATCCTGGGTTTTTTAAAGGTATTTTTTGTGATAACAAACACATTAGGTTATTCTTTCTGACTTGACATACTACCTAAGATTATCTTCCCTTCCTGCTACACTTCCTTTACACTGCAGAGAAGCTCTTTAGAGCCAGGACTGTTGCTCAGTATTCTGTAGCATAACGCCAAGCGTTACAGACATGAAATCTGAGAAGCAGCCTCTACAACTTACTGAAATGTAAACAATAAAGTTTGCTGAAAATAAAAATAAATATTTATCTAATAAATAAGGCTTTATTTTGATTATCCATTTTAACAGGTTTCCTGCTGTCATTAACAACAGACAAACAGAAAATGCCAAAGTAGTGACATTATGCTATTTATATGTATTAAGTAGACAATGCTTAATCTTGCAGGAAGCTTGTCAGAATGGTATTGTATGATTGGAAAAAAAATTGCAATTCTGCTTTCTAATATATTTTTTTAACAATTATTTTGGTTACTAAAAGCACATTAAACAAGTTTGGATTACTTATTTCAGAGCAGCTTGGTTACCCATACAGAACACTGTGTCCTGATACAAAGAAACACTTCTTAAAGAACCCTGTATTCAGTCATGTTCCACTTTTTGTCATTAAAATCTGAAGAAAAAAAAAAAAAAGTAAATATAAGTTTAATAATGGACATTAATGAAATTTTTTTATGTTTATGAAATAGCAGGACTGCAAGCTTAGTGTTAACTTTGGGTTGTAAGCTTAGAAATTGATTCCACTTTATCAATTTCTGGTTATTAAACTAAATAAATTGTTCAGTATTTAAATAAGTACTTTTCTTCCTTCTCATTTGTGTTGCCTTAACTGAGTCAACCCCAGGTTCCCTGAGGTAGATCTCAACTGAAGCAAATCTTCAGGAAAAAAAATAATATCAGTTTTAATAATAAGTAAAGAAATAAATAAAACAAATATAAGATGTTTTTTTCTGAAAAATAATAATAATAATAAAAAATAACAGTTTTATTGATAGGCAGAAGACTAATTTCTGTCTTTTGTAGAGCTATCATGCTTGTGGAATTTTCAGATGTTACTCTTATGTAAGATTAATTTCTTATAGCCATGCTTTCTCTACATTTTTTTCTAAGCAATAGGATCTGAGTAGAATCCCTTGATGAGCTTTCCTAGTGTCTTGTAATTTACTGCTCTTTTTATTTCTGTGACATAATTGCAAATTAGCAACTAGAATGCTACATAGTATGTTTAAAGTTATATCACTGTCATTATTTGTGCCTGGGAAAATGTCCTTCAGATTTTATCCAGCACTTCATTTCTCATCAATACATCTTTTAGCTTCATTAGGCCTTTTGACAAGGTATTCACATTTTACCTAGCACATCCCTAAATTCTTCATTTGCTCAATATGTCCAGCAGGGTCTGTATAATTCCTTTCCTTCCCTTATTTCCTTCTGCTTATTTCAGCTTAACTTTCATGAGACTATGTCTACCATTTCTTACTGTCATGCTGAATTTTATATCTTATTGTTTTATATCAGATAATTGTTTTCCTTCTTCCTACTTGGCAAGTATGAAAAAAATGAACGTACAAACTCCCCTATATGCACATATGCACATAAACAATAGATTATTATTCTTGATGTGGGGCATTATAAAAAAATACCAGTTAATTGACTAGTCATCAAAATCCAGCCTTTTCAAAGTCTTACTCTACCTTTGACATAAAATCAGGTAAAGAAATTACTTCCCTAAGCACAACTCTATGTACTTAATGTGGATTTCTGTAGTGGGTTGGCCTTTGCTGGCTGCCAGATGCCCACCTACCTGCTCACTCACTGTCCCACATGACAGTAGGAGAAAATAAGACCAAAAAGCTTGTGGAATGAAGAGAAGGCAGGGAGATCACTTAACAGTTATCATGGTGGTCGAAACAGCTGCAAATTGGGGATTACTAATTTAATTTTATACTTATTAAAATAGAGCAGGGTGGTGAGAAACAATGCAAAAACTCAAATATCTTTTCTCTACCTCCCCTTTTCTCCAAGGCTCAACTTAATTCCTTCATTCTTAATTCCCCTGTCCCCATCCCCAAGTGGTGCATGGGGGTGGGGAATGAGGGGCTGTGTTTAGTCCAAAACACTTTGTCCCACCCATTCTTTTCTCCTCACACTTTTCCCCTGATTCAGCATGTCTCCTCTCTGTGAACTGCAGTCCTTCAGGATAACTGTGTTTCAGCATGTGCCCACCATCCACAGTTCCTGTGAAGAGAACCTGCTCCAGAGTGGGCTCTCCATAAGCTGCAGCTTCCTTTAGGAAATGAATACCTGCCCTGGTGTGGTCCTCTCCACAGGCTGCAGGGAAATATCTGTCCCCCTGCTAAAACCTTACCACCTAACCGCATACAAACCCATTCTGCTAGCAAGCTCAAAATTTGGGAAATGCAAGAATCTGCATAGACAGTGTCTATTAAGTACAATGTAAGTATCTTTAATTGTCCTCAAATTCTGTCTGAAAAAAGAAAAAAAAACATTTTATATAGTTTTCCATTAGAGGTATCATGTTTTCAGTGATAACGTGTAAGACTTCATCTTATCTCTTAGCTTATCGTAACTTCCATTGCCTTTCTCCTCTCTGCTCCTCTCAGTCCATTTGCACATTCAATGTTTACATAATCATAGAATGGTTTGGGTCATCTACTCCAAACCCCCTGCCATCAGCTGAGGCATCTTCCACTAGATCTGGTTGCTCAAAACCTCATCCAACCTGACCTTGACCACTTCCAATCATGGGGCATCCACAACTTCTCTAGACAACCTGCTCCAGTCTCTCACCACACTCATAAAAATTTGTCTTATGTCTAATCCAAACCTTCCTTCTTTCAGTTTAAAATTTTTATTCCTAGTTCTGTCACTACAAACCCTGGTAGAAACTATTTTGCTAAATTTCTTATAAGCCCCCTTTATATTATGAATGGCCACAATTAGGTATCCCTTAAGCTTTCTCTCCTCTAGGCTAAACAACCCCAAATCTCTCAGCCTTTCTTCACAGGAGAGGTGTTGCAGCCCTCTGACCATTTTTGTGGCACTCCTGTGCACCTGCTCCAACTGGTGCATGTCTTTCTCATACTGGAGACCCCAGAGCTGTATGCAGTACTCCAGGTGGGGTATCACCAGAGCAGAGCAGAAGGGGAGAACCACCTCCCTTCACCTACTGGCCATGCATCCCAGGATACAGTGGGCTTTCTGAGCTGCTGGTACACATTGCTGTCTCATGTCCAAAAACAAATTAAAGACCAACGGTCTATACTTCAAAACAAACAAAACAAGCTTAAAAACAATTTCATATGGAGTTATTGATGTTATTTATATAAGATACTAAAATAGACATTATTAAATAATTTGAAATAAGTAAAATTATGATTTTGTTAAGATTTTTTTCTTATGGTTTTTAGTAAAATTGGCAATAACTGAAGAAAATACTTACAAAACCTGTGCATCAGAGTAAAATAAATATTTAAAATCTCTATGAAAATTGTTTTCCTCATTTCCTCCATACAGTAGGTCATCTTTGACTTTCCAAAAAAAGTGAGTTGTACTATTTGATTGTAACATGATATAAAACTGGATCCTTATATTGATGTTATTTTCAAATGAAGAATTATTTACATAAAATAACAGCCAAGTTTTACATACATCAGATTTCTCCAAAGCACAACAGTACAAAGAGTTATTAAAAAAATAATGTAATTAATAGTAAATAACACTGTAGCATGCAGAGTTGGATGTCACAGATATATAGAAGAGTATATCTATTGCAACCTTGGTTCTTTTATGATATCAGCTAGAACCTGGATTTGGATGAATATGTTGAACAGTTCACAGAAGATGAAATTGGTATTTTGGTCTAAAGCAGCATGTCCTCTGTGTAGTTCTTTGGTCTTGGGGCATGAAAGAATGAAGCACCACAAGAAGAAAAGTAAAACACACAGAAAAAAAAAAACCAAAATCCTAAGAAAAAGGTTGGAGCTTTTAAAAAACACGGCTAACTCACAGGGGAAGTTGTCAGAGAACCTCTGAACATATGTTACTAACATTAAAAAAATAAAATATGAATAGTTATTTGAAGTAGAAAAATTCATACTGTCACTCTAAGGGTTCCTGTGTATAAAGACAGGTTGAACAAAATAGATAAATTGTTAGAAATATGGTATTTGATATATTTTTTAGAATACCTAGAAGTTAGAAAATAACTAAAAACCAACTTGATGATGATGGTGATGATGATTATAAAAGAAATTACTGCATCATGTTGTAATGTGGACAGAACAGAACTACATGAAGACTAGCAGTGGAATGATTTCTCAGAAGTGGTAACAAATTTTACTTCACTGCTTCCTCTCCAGTGAAGTGAATATCCCCTATGATGCCTGGGAATTCATTAAGCACATTCAAAAAATGCCTTTTTAGTATGCTGCTTGCATGACAAGTGATATGCTGAGGGACATGATTGTCTTGTTCATTGTTGCCATATCAGGCAAAGGATTGGAAAAAAGGCAAATACCCACTGAAATAAATGAATAAATGTGAACTGAACTTTTCATTCCATCACATACTAACATGACAACAGCATTGATCACTCTGGATTTTTTAATTAGATGTGTTACTGCAGACCATACTGTTTCTGGAGAAGGGCAAATTTATAAAAGGTGGCCATATATATGGTAATGATAATAATAATGATAATAATGATAATAATGATTATGATAACATTTAATAATAATAATAATAGTAATAATAATAGTAATAATAATAATAATAATAAACACAAAGAAAAAATCCAGAAGCAGAATATATATATAATTTTTTCCAGTATTCATAGAAACCCTATGAAAAGAGGAAAATCATATTTGGTATCATAATGCCATGCTATAAACTCATATCACTGACAACAGTATTTACCTAGGTGAAAGTTGTGTTTTTTTTAAAAAAAAAACCAGGAGTACAGAGGTTGTGCTTTGCTGGAAATCTTTGCGAACACCTTTCAGATAGTTAAATTACAAAACCTAATTGCAATTTATTTTATTCTCCAGGCATTTACTCTTTCATTCAGCTTCAGGAGGTATGCATAAGAGCAGTATTGTTAGTTGCATGCCATATGAAGATATGAGATTGTATCTTCATATCTTCTTACTTTCTCACATGTATATCTTCCAATCTCTTGTAACTACAAGTTAAGAATATCCTACTGCAAAATAAAAAGGACATACAGTGCTAAAAATCTCCCTCTGGTCTTTCACAGCTTTCTCATGTTTATCTAGCTGTCTTTTCTGAACCTAATTCCACAAATATATTTTTCCACTACAGCACATTACTCAGAGGTATCTCAGAGAAATTGATGATACTATTTCTCTACCATATTTTATTTCAGATTTAAAAAGCAAGTTACTAAATAATATCTTCTGTATAAATAAAGGTCATGACTTACAATCTTAAAAAGCATGCAGAATTTTATAGTTTGAAGGGTAAATATTTTGGACAATTTAAACATATTTTAGAAACAACAGACAGCAGATTTAGTTGTCTTGTTTTCTTTTTATCTTTAATCTATGAACATGTTAAAAAATACCACAATCAAAAAGATGTGACAATAAAAATGTTTCAGTAAAGACTTCAGTTCTTTTTTTTTTTTTTGTTTTTTTTTTTTTTTTTTAAATGGGAACACGAGGCAAACTACTTGCTGTATTATTCTCACCTTAGACTGGTCAAATAATTATCTACAGGAAACCTCTTTAACATGATAGGTAGATAGATAGATAGATAGATAGATAGATAGATAGACAGATAGACGGATAGATACATAGATAGATACATAGGATTTCTGGCACTAAAAGCCCCTCTAAATTCTTTCCTGTGCACAGATATTCCCCATTTGTTGTTCCAGTTATAGTATAGCAACTTTTGTAATTAAATTTCTTTCAAAAAGTTAACTGCAGAAGTAACTTATTTTCACTAATAGTATATGTCAAAGACTGGATGCCACTTCAGTCTTTAAAAATGGTGTTAGAGTGTAACAGGTATTTGGTGTTAATTTTTTTTTTTTACAGTTTTTGTTGTGTTCTCTGGTTTTATACTTAAGCCAAAAGGAATATTATTTCCTTTCAAAAACGCTTCCTTACCAGTTCAATTTGTGGAAAAGCTTGCTCTTTTCATAATATCCACAATTACCATTTCTAACTGAATGTAAAAAAAAAACCAAAAAAAACCCTCAAAAAACCCACCCAAAACCAAAGCAAAAAAACCTAAACCACCAAACCATAATCTCAAAGATAATATGAAGCTTGTTCTTCTCTCTGATTAATGTGGTCTTATATCTGTCAACAATAAAAGAGAACTTAAAGAGAAAACATCCAGCCCTCAATGCTGATTTTACACTGTAAATCCTCTATAAGCACTTATGAACACTTATGACAAACTCATTATTGCAAAGTCAATTCATCATGATATATTTTATTACAAAGATTAACAAATGAATTAAAAATGATTAAACAATGACTTTATAATGTTAACTAGTAAGCTTTAAATACAATCAGACATAAATTTAAGAAATAAACCTGTAAGAGGTTTCTAGAATTAAAAACCTAACCTTTCCATAAACATTTTAGTTTTCATAATAGAAATCCATTCTTATAGGCTGTAAATAAATTACAGCTGTTAAGAATTAAGTATGTGCACCTGAGGAGTTCTTAAGTGCATTTAATTCTATGGTAACTCTGGATGTACATTAAGAAAGAAAAAAAAAAAGTAAATCCTCCTTTCTTTGTCCCCAGTGCACCACTTCTGCTGCATTTATATAATGGAGACTAAGATAGATTGAAGGTTTTCACATGGGAGTAGTTTACACATTGAACTACATCCCTCCTCCTCCCATCCTGTACCATAATTTCAGCTCTGATGACATAATTCTCTTTTACCCTTCCCAAGCTGTATCTTCACTGGAGGGTTTTTGACCATATTAATTATACTTTATGTCTTTCCTAGAGATGGCATATTTTTAATCTTTTTCAAGAAGCAAATTCAAAGCTATAAAGAAAATACTATGTCTACTCACTAAAATGTTAATAACTTCTTACCTAATATTCTCTAAAAAAAGTCAGCAAAGTGTTGGGAACTTTGTTCAGTGGAAATGTCACTGGAGACATAATATTATGAACAAATTTATTTCTTTGTAAGGTAAGTCACATAGATCTTCACAAATCATACATTGCTTCTCTTTGCCTTAAGTCTGTATTTAAAGATATGATTTTCTGGTAGGTCTCACTAGCAGAGGAAGGGCTAATGAATAGACCTGATATTTTTAAAGGAATCAGAACTACATGCATTCATATATCAAACTAGCCAGAATAACGGTCTTTTCATGGTTTAATTCAGTTTCTCTGGTAATTTGTTGGTTTTGTGATATGAGTGAAGGAAGTACTGCCCTTTCACCTGCCTTATAAATCAAGATTTGGTGGAGAGACCCTGGTTTTCTGGAAGACAATGTGGCTTCACAAGAGGCATCGCTCCCTGTTTTACTTAGTGATGCTTGAGAAAAGAACGCATCTTCCTGCAAACTGATTTGCATTACTAATACCACAGATCTTGGAATAAACAAGTTACCCTTCAAATGCTGAAGGCTTCCTCATGAAAACCTAAAATCATTTATTTCTCTCCCTCTCAACCAAGACCGAACCTGAATCATAATGCTTCAGTCGCTATGGTTAATATTCCTCTGATTGAAAAAGTGATGTAAGGCATTTGTACAATCCACCAACATAAGAATAATATTTTTCTGTGTTTGTGTGACACCGTATGGGATGGTGGTGGTGGTGGTGGTGTGTGTTTGTAATATAAACCAATTACTTTTTACAAGTGGGAAATAATTACCTGTTTTCAAGTGACCCTTCTTATTTGGAAACTAGTAAATACTGTTAAGACAAAAAGACAAAATGAAACCAAAGATCAAAACCTAAACAATCC
>JAVJGJ010000037.1:63286636-63298547 GCA_035590215.1 Microhierax caerulescens | reverse complement strand
GAAAGAAAGAAAGAAAGAAAGAAAGAAAGAAAGAAAGAAAGAAAGAAAGAAAGAAAGAAAGAAAGAAAGGAAGAAAGGAAGGAAGAAAGGAAAAAACTGGAAAATTCCATTTTGGCCACCCCCCATAATATTTTCTTAAGTCATAGAAGCAAAGTCACTTCAGCATCTCATTCCATGACCACTTTTGTTTAGAGACAGACCTCAGTTACTGGAAAAGTACCATTATAGCCAATGTAGTTAAGATGAGCCTACAGTGTGTCTTGATTCTAGGGCATGGTACAGCAGTCAATAATCAGAGACCTACAAAGACAAACCTTGTGTTTTTTCAGTGCATTGCCCTCCCTCCCTTTTCCTGGGTAGCTCAGTGTGTTACTCATGAGAAGCTGATCGCAGACTTCATTCCTAATAGCTGACTAAATCACACACTATTCACAAGAACCCTGAATATCTTAATTTATTTTACCATAGTAGGTAATGTTTTGAGTTGTGTTTGCCTTAAAATGTTAAAGGGTGAGTTAAAGGTTAAAAGGGTGAGGGAAGGGGGTGGGGGACAGAAAGAGGTGATCAAATATTACTTTAACCTAGGCAATAACAAGGTCATATGAAAATACAGGTGCCATTATGTATTCCTGTGTATGATGCTCAAAATAGTGCCTCTCACCATAATTTTACAAAATAAAAATATAATAAAGAAACAAAAAGCAATATAATATAAAACATTATAAAGAAACAAGGACCTTGAAATATCAAGTTAAACCAACCACATAAAACTCAAATCAATTGAAAGCCTTGAGGTAACTTGCATTTCTAATCTACTGTATGTGCAAGAAAACATTATGTCTCTGGAGTTTCTTTCCCCTTTGGAATGATTCTGCTATTGTGATTTATTTGTTTTTCCTAATATTCCTCTAGGCAATGATATCAATGGGTTTTGTGGTTGTTGTTTTTTTTCCAGATAAGTGAATTAATTTCAGATTTTACCCCCAGAGGTTTGAGGAATCCCATGAATATATCAAAAGGAGGCTCTCGAGAAAAATCAAAGCCTGCATTCTAAAAAATTATTTTCAAAATCCTGAACAGATTTAGTTAAGTTTTTAGTTATACAAACCCAACACCCTTACATTTGTTTAAAAACTGTATTTCATTTTCTACTCTGAACAGATGAACAAGGAGATGAGCTGAAGTTGACTGAGTCCATCTCAGAACAAAAGGTTGCCTCAGAATTTTTATACTAACAAAAATTGCCGATGGGGATTATACTAGAGTGATTCCATATTGTCTTGAAGAGAACTCAGATATGCAGCTATATGTCAGACAAGGATTTCCTTTAGCCAGAATCCTCTGTAGCAGCTACGGAGAGAACAGACGAATCTATTTCAATAAAAAGACGAGAGATTTCATCTTTAAATTCACTTTTACTTTCTTTTAGAAATGTAATAACTGTGTTCCCTTAAAAAACCAACCAAACAAACAAAAAAAAACCCCAACAACAAACCACAACAAAACAAGACAAAACAAAACAAAACCTGAATGTTTCTGGGGTTTTAGGTTTTTTTTTCCCTTTTCTTTTTTCCTCCTGATTGGGTGTGCTGAAGTATCATTCAAGGATTTTTTTATTTATTTATTTATTTATTTTTCCCCACATAGAAAATTGGGTACTCACAGCCAGCTGAGTTGGCTGTTTTCTCTGAGAAAAAGTCTAAAATTATCTTTCTGATGGTGTATTTGTGTCCATTTTTAAGAACTACATAAGGCTAGCTAAAAGGTCTGGTACAGAGCTTTTTGGAATCAACAGGAAAAATTCCAATTTTTTTTAGTTTTGTGTCATGTCCTAAGATAGGATGGACCACTGAGCAGAAAGACTGGTAATTACTATCCTTTTGTACAAATGAAAACTTTTTGAACCATTAGTTCCGTAATGACCATAACCTAGAGGCAGATATTTTACATGTCTGAATAAATCTCCTTAATCTTAAGGAGAGGTTAATCTAGATAAGGACAATTCTATTAAAAACATGAGGATGCTGCTGATTCAAAGTTTGCCTTTGCCTGCTATAGACTGAGATAAGAATGAGCAGGCTCTTCATTCATGTTTCATGGTATAATAGTAATTTGTTAATACTTTCGCTAATTGAATCCGTAACCCTACTCTGTCTGTCTGGGACTGTTCTGCAGATCGCCTGACTTTTGAGTTCTGATGAATTTTATAGATCTGAAATATAGGAATGATGCTACAAAAACTTTAAAGTCTTTTTCTGAACACAGGAATTTTTCATGCCAGCTGACTGTCTGGAGTAAAGTAAGCAGTTTTTTTCCTGTCAGCTTCCCTTATAGATCTGTTAATAATGAAAATACAGAATCATAAACATCCGACACTAAATAACTAAATAACTAAATTATAATCTTCCATTTTTCAGTCCATGCTTATTCCAGCTATTTATCTTCTTCATACAGCTCAGAAATAAAGCTAAGAAGTAAACTTTGCTGTCAGTGTACAATGTTATTAAGTAAAAATAATTAGACTAATAATGCTGAGAACTGGATCATGTCAGGTGAAGGGGGAGGGGCTAAGAAACACAGAAACACACAGAAAAGCCTCTTATATGCACTGTTTTCTCTCCTACTCACAAAGACACCTTTCTGGAGCACACAGAGATATTTACAAGGGCCATTGTCATCTTGAGGAAGAAAGTTTCAGTCATGGCTGAAGTGCTTGCTCAGCACTGAAAGAGTTTGGTGAAGTTGTGTATTTTACAGGCCGTCCCGCACTGCAGTGAATATTACCCACGTATGCTTGTCTATCTCCATACATCAAGAGGTACAGGAGCCATGGAGGAGCAGAAGTGTAATAGACTCTCTTCTGGACTGCAAAGTGGTCTTAGATATGTGTAAGACGGCATCAGAGTGGTGAGCTTGCTTGGCATCCTCTCTGCTGCTGAGGCTCATATCAAAGCCTCTCGCTCCAGTATGGGTGAGAAGGGTGAAGTCAGAGAGACAGGTATTCACTCTGGTTCTTTATTTACTTTCACCTCCTTGTAACACACTACGGCTCTAAAAATCTACCCACAAAGCTTACAGATGTGTATCCATGTACAGAGAACCATTCCCCTCTTTTCCTTATCTCAGGCAGAGAAGTCTGTCTCAGGGTCAGGAGCTTTGTGTGCTGAACATATTCTCAGGCTCAGCAGCACTAAAGATTTCCCTTCCACGGGGAGAAAAAGTCACAATCAGCCATATGCAGCCAGATTACATTTTAGGTTGTTGACACAAGGTGCAACAACTGAGACCAGAAAAAAACCCATGCATTTATCTTTAGTGTCTAGGGTAAGAATCACACAAAATGAAAAAAAAACCCACACCTTAATTACACAGATTTTTTTATTATTATTATTCCATTGGTCTTAAAACATCATTTTCATGGCTTTTAATGTACATATTTTATTGTTATTATTTTCTGTTTATGACCATGATTTAATGATGATTTAATTAACATGTAGTCAGTCATGTATGTGCAATACTGCCAGACTTTATGCTTTCATGTAAAGGAAATATAGTACTTATGAGGCCTTTTTGTAATATCAACATGACTTGGGCTAACTGCTCAGAATGTCTGGCATGGTCAGGCTTTAACTAGTGATCTGACGTGAAGTCAGAAAGGAGATTCCTCAAGTTTGTTTGTTTAGTTTATTGCAGGCTTCTTAATTTCTCTTTCGTATCAGGAACTGTGATCTAATTCTTAATGTTCTCTGGATATTTCCCTAAAAAATTACTGGAAAATGGAAAAACACTGTGTGTAATCATGGAAAGTAGTGTTAACTTAGAAATTCTCTATAGTTTTCCTTTTTTTTTTTTGTAAAGATTATTGAGCATTGGAAATCTACAAGAACTATGGGGCCAAAACCATTCCATATTTTCACTGGAAAATTTTGCACAAACCAGATATACAATAATGAAATCTATTGATTCCACAAAAGTGGAAATATCAGTACAAGGAGCATGGAAAATTCATATAGAAAGAGTCAAAAGACATCAATAAATGAACCATGTTAAAATAAAATAAGTTTGGATAGTCCAAGGTGCAATATCATGAAACTTAGCTAACATTTATTTCTATAAACTGAAAGCAAAGAACAGATAGGGGAAAAGTAAGTGAATTAGATTACTATTGAATTATAAGCCACAAATAAAGCAGGACTAGAAAAATAAGCACATTCATACAGACATTAAAATTACTAACAGAGCTAGAAGGTTGTTGGAAAAACATCTGTAGAAAATGATATATGATGTCACACCAAGAAGGAAGGTAGAACTAGTAAACTCCTGGAATCTTTTCCAAATCAACTTTTTATGAATCAAGTAGGCTTGGTAAGATTTATTTAGAAATACTGAGTCCATTTCTTATTGCCAAAATTTAGAAAACTTGAAAACTAACCTCTGGAGAAAAAAAAGACCTCCTAATGTGACCTTTCATATGGAACACTTGTTTTATATTTTAAATATATATTTAAATAATTTATTTATTTATATATATATATATATATAAAATGTATTTAAAGTTTGACAAAATGTAAACTAAGAATGCATTTTGTTGCTCTTTGCAGTTATTCAGGGAAGGCGTGACATCAGGTGGATAAACACCATAGGCATATTTAACAGAAGTTGGAAGTTGATTTTTATACATAAACTTGCAGTGGGCTGTGAATTAGCAGGCTCCAAAGGAATGAAGTTGTGGAAGATTAAAACTAATGGTACACAAAAATTGTGAACTTTCATGATGGAGGTTTGTACTTGAAAAGAAATGATGGTACAGTATGATGGTCCATAGAGTCAAATTAACGGAGGTGGTAAATCAAGAGATCCCTATATATTCACATGCTGAAATGGAGTTCTTTAAACTTCATTAAAAACTGTATTTGTTAAGTAACCAGATGACAAAGTAAACATAATATTCAGATCCTTATATCTATACTTTAAGGAACTGAATTAGTTTTCTACAGTGGGAAAAATCAAGCTCAGAAAACCCTTTCTCTTGAATGAACAGAAATGTTTTTTTCAGCCAAGGCAACTTTCAAGTTTTCTCCCAATCCAGCTATAAAAAAGTAATTTCTACTTTGGAGCTGCAATAATGTCTTGTCCAGTAGGATGACAGGGAACATGAGCTTAAATGTCCTCCCTTTATTTTTTGCAGCACTGATAATACTCTCTGAAGTTCATGCAAGCTGTGCTGAGCAGCTGAGGAGCTGGTATTATTAGTTACTTAATTAAAAATATTTCATATTTTTAATAAAAAGACAATTTGGAATTTATTCGTGTGATACAGAAGCAATTTCCCTGTAAATAAACATTTGCAACATTTCCAGACAATTACATCTTTATAATTTTGTTTAATTTATTTTAGTCATATATATGTTACTGTTTCCCCCCAAAAATGACAAAGTTTAGCAATCCCATTTGTAGTTTTTTTCTCAATACATTTTATCTGTTAAAAAAGAATTTTAAAACCTTGCACATTTTGGAACATATTTTGGAACAATTCTGATTTCAGTTAGTAAGATGCAAAAAGTATGAAATCTAAAAGATATGCTGATTCACAGTATAATGCTATATAAAACTTAAGGATGTGCAAAGGTTTTTACTGTTAATTTCTTAAAAATAAGAATTTTTCTGCATATAGTCATACATAGCAATGCATACATAGCCCAAGCTACTATTACTTCTCAAAAGAAGAGCATGTCCAATAATAATGGACATGCTTATTTTGCCTGATTTGAAACACATTTGTTGGAAATTAATTTGAAATCCCTATGTTGTAACTGCTGGGTTTGGAAAGGCTTGTAAAATAGTAGTAGAAAGTAATGGAGGGTGGGAGTAGGGGGGGTGGGGGGTCTGGGGGAACAAGTATATAAAAGCAAAACATCTGAAACAGAAAATGACAAAACAAATAAATATGGAAGAATTATGTAAAAAGAGCAAGTATTAGGCAAAGAGGGAGCTGTGACAAAATTTTTTTAATCATTGGAGACCTAAGCTCTAAATATCTATACACTGCAGTACAACCTTCACTGTTTTCCCTCTTTCTTCTGTCCTAGGCTTTGTTGAATCCTTTGGAATTTTAACACTGGTTTTAGGGTTCCAAGAATGTGTTCCTATCATCATTTCCAGTCACAATACATCTTTATCTGTCACCAATTGACATGGCCATTATGAAAGCAAAGAAATATGATGATTTGCACTGATGAAAATCTTCCCCCATGAAGTTCATAGTTTCTACTTCCATCTGAATAATATTTGAAAAAAAGGAAGATAAATCTATATTATTTTGGACACACAGTGACCTTGCTACGCATCTTAAATTGCCTCTGTACACTTCTCTCCTCCTGTCTAACTCTTCCTTTTACTTCTGCCGATGAGTCTTGTCATCTGACTCCCTTCAAGGATACAAAGAATTTGAAGGCTGACAACTGGTGTATAGGTGTGGTGGGTTGACCTTGGCTGGCTGCAACAGCCACCCAGCCACTCTCTCACTCCCCCTCCTCGATGGCACAGGGGAGAAAATAAGATGGAAAAACCTTATGGGTCGAGATAAACACAGGGAGATCTTTTACCAATTACCATCATGAATGAAACAGACTCCACATAGGGAAAAATAATTTAATTTTTTGCTAGTTGAAATATGTTCAAATGGTGAGAAACAAACCCAAGAACGCCACCCCACCCTTCCTCCCAGGCTTGACTTCACTCCTTCATTCCTTACTGCTCTACCTCCTGCCCAAGTGGTGCAGGGTCATGGGGAATGGGGCTGTGAGCAGTCCGTAACAGTTCTCTGCTGGTCCTTCCCCTTCATTTTACCCTGCTACAGCACAGGTCCTTCTCATGGGCTGCAGTCTTCAGGGTAAACATGCTCCAGCATGGACTCTCCATACAGTTTCCATTGGGAAGTATCTACCTTCTCCAGTGTGGGGTTGCAGCGTGGATAGCTGCTCCAGCATGGTGTCCACAGGCTGCAGGGGAACCTCTGCTCTGGCTAGTGGAGCACCTTCTCCCCCTCCTTTTCTCACCATGGTGTCTGCAGTACTGTTTGTCACCCGTTTTTTTTATCCTCACTCCTCTCTTTCACAGCTGCTGTGCAGGGTTTTGCCCTTTCTTAAATATGCATGGCTGAGGAGCTCATCTGTGCCCCGTGGTGGGTCTGCTGGAACCAGCTGGAGCCAACTGTGTCCAGCACAGGGCAGCCACCCCTGCAGCCCCCTCACTGCCAAAGCTTTGCCACCTACACCAAATACACTAGGTAAAAGGTGTGGAGAGGTAGAGCAAAAATACTGATGCCAGGATGTCTCCTCAGCCTGCTCCTTTGTCACACGTATTTTCTAGCTCTCATAATCACAGTCCCTTTCTCTCCCTCATGTAGAGACATGTTTATGACTCTATTTAATTTTTAACCAGATTTCTGTTTCTGTAGCTGATTAAAAGAATTAGTTAGAACCCTTATGTTTTAAACACCATGTTTCTTGGCAAGGCAACCAGGGTATCACAAAACTGAAGATGTTCCAAGATTTAGGAAGTGGTACTGCTGAAATTAAGTCAGAAAAGTGTCAATACATTAGTCTAATTAGTTCTGAGAAACTTCTCTGACCTATTTCAGACCTCATTAAGATCCCAGAATTTTAAAAGTTTGTTTTCATGGATTCTGTTCATTTCTATTCACACTTTTTTGGAAGAGTCACCATGATTTTTTCTTCTTAGTGTGAGTGAGCAAGAGAACTGTATCTTGTGTTAATTAAAATCAAAGGAGGACTTGGCAGACAGGAAAAATCTAGCATAAACTTTTATGTTTCTCCAACTTGCAAACATATCTGTTCTGGAAACCTTTATTTTCCCTAAGACACTACCACTACTAAAATTAAGTATCTTGGGGTTTTTTTTTCTTGTTTCTTTTGGGTTTAGGGTTTTTTTTTCTTTTTATAAGGAGAAGTCTGTGTTTCAAACATATTAGGTTCAAAATTATTCAAAATTATTAGGTCTTCAGACTTTCTCAGACGTAGTCCTGAACTGCCTAGAATGTATAAATAACAAACAGCACATCTTTAATCTTCAATTGTACTTTTCCTGTCAGGTAAAAGAAGAAGGGTAAATAAAATTATTTTTAACAAAATAAGTGGTGTCTGGTAGGAAAAGAAGTTGATCATGTTAATTGTTTGTTTCAGTTGTTAAGTATGTCTATGCTACTGGTTAACCATGATCCATAGCATGCAGTCAAGGTCAGCCTTCGGCACCTAGCTAAGACAAAAAAATTCAACACGAAAGGAGGCTTCTGTGTGGACTCAGGCAGCACTGATGAAGACTGAAACTTCAGGTTCAGCCATTGCTCTGCCAAGTCCAGCAGGAGCAGTCACAAATTCAGCTTTTTCTCATAATATTCTTAAATATTGCCATAGTGAGTCAATAACAAAGACAGAAACCACAGAAGTTATGAGGCATTGTATGCTGAAAACTAATCTTCAGCCTGCTATTTACTTGGCAGAGTAAGGTTTTTTGAGACCTAAAATTGAAAATATTAAGGCCTTATGAATCTAATAAGGTAGTCTGTCTCCAAAAATTACAAAGAAGAAAGAGATTGTGCACAGACAAGATGGTAGCGATATAACAGTGCAACGTCTATTTTGAACAAAGAACATTGAAAAAGGATTCTTTCATGGAAATATTATAAGGTTTCATACCCTAGGATCAACATATTACCTTAAAAAATATTGCCATGTTCAAAGATGCATAAACCGTCTTTGAAGCTTTCTTATCAAAGTTCATACTTTCATGACAATTTTCACCTACCAATCATCAACTTACACAATTTTGAAAGGGGGGGGGGGGGGAGGAATAAATTGTCTAGCATCACACCTTTCAATGCTAGCAATAACTGAGCAAGATGTGATCTGTTCACACAAAGAAACTTGACAAGTCCCCATTACTACACAAAGGTATGCAGCGTATTGAGAAAATCTGTGTTTCAGGAGTGGGTTGTCTGGCTGGGGATCAGCTGTACCACAGCCGCTGTTACTGAATATGAATAAGGAATACAATGTGGTGTCTATCATTAGTGCCTCAGCACCTTATAGAAATTTACATTGCATAGATATCTATACGAAGAGAGAACATTACTGAAACTTTTGTAGCATGTATTAAATGTTTTATTTCTTCAGCAAGGGTATGTATTATCCTAATGGGCATAATATACCATTCACGTCATCTCATGATGCGTTATGCAATATAATCTTCTTCTTAGGTCAGCTGGCTATTCATCCATCTTATGTTAGAGACAGAAGCAGCTGGTGAGAAGTACAGAATTAATGAGCTTTTTCTAAAATTTTTTTGAATGTCAAAAACAGCATTAAAAAAAGTAAGATATTTTATTCATATATGAACTGGAAATATTGTCCATCATCACATTTTAGGGCTAATAAACTGCTTCTTGAAGCTGATCTGTGTTTTAAAACATTTTTATTTGTATTGTGTGTCTTAAAATATTTTCTTTAGTGTTTGGTTGTTGTTTGGGGTTTTTTTTTCTGGTTAATTTTTTTCTTATTTATTTGCTTCACAGAACAAACACTAGAATGTGAAGAACACGATCAAAACAGTTGAGGGAGGTCAATAGGCTTTGGCCTATATAACATAAACAGTATGCATTGTCGGACGGCATTCAAATTTTAGTGGATTGCAACACAGTAGTGTTTGCTAACCAGTTACAATATCTCAGCATTTTATAGCAAAAATGGTTTCATTACTGTCACAGGAAAGTAGTTTCGGAGCATGATACATTAAATTACTTGAAAGGTATCACCTATTTATTTACAGTGTACATTAAACCGCAACAGACCTACTTGATACTGCTAATGATGTGGTAGGATTGTGAATGGCCCAAATGACCTCTTGAAGTTCCATCCACTCATATCTATGTTAGTATAGAAAAAATATATTTAATTATTTGGTTTGTTTACCTATATGTGTTTTTTTTATATACTTTAAAAAATATAAATCACAAAATACTATTTACTGGTCAAGAAAATGTCATCCTAGTCTCAGTGCTGGCTATAAGCATAATTTCTGTTAGTTCTTATTAACTATCAACTCCATGAATTTCTGTGTTTAGGAACATGCAATTAAGTATGATTCTTCCTAGTGATTCTAGTTTCTCTCTATCAATTTCTTTTCCAACTTGAGCTATACATTAGGCAATGCGTAACCATGACATTAATTAAATAGAGAGAAATACAAAAGCCAGACTGACTTCCTAAGTTTACAGTCTCTAAGTGCTGGTAGATTCTGGTATGTTATAGGATAGCTTCATATTCTGAACATTTCCTATGGAAGTAATTTTAGTATTGCTTTGAAAGCTGTATTTAAGTCCCTATCTATACTAGACAAAATGCATAGTAGCATCTTTCTAAAAATACTTAGAATTTAAATGTTGGAATTTTACAGTATATTTAACTGTTCTTTACTTACTTTTAATGTAAACTGTTTGGAATTAAAAATTATATTTTCAATAATTTTATTTTTGTATTTGACAGAATAAAAGCTGAAGTGCCTTTCTCATTTCATTGCATATTTAAAGCTTTCTGCTTCATGTCACCGTACACTTTTTTTGTTTAAAGCTAACTGAGATCTTAAGTAATTTTTAGAAAAAAATATGACATGTAATCGAAATCTGGCTCTTCCTTATAATGACAGTTATATATTTAACCTAAAATATTACATAGAACATTGTTTTTCTTTCACATATACACAGAGACTATATCAATCATTGGTAGGAAAACTGCAAATTCTTATTGTTGAAAAAAAATGTAGATAGTAGTCAGTGTTTCAGCTGGTGTAAATTGTTGCCTTCATGAGACCTGTAGAGTTTCTGTCAGTATTATACACCCACACTGCTTTTCCTAACCTGTCCTTGAATTATCCCTCATGGTGTATGTGTTATTATGAATGAAGTGCGGACCCTGACAGAGAATCTGGTACAGCCCATGAAAAAAAAAAAAAAAATCCAAATTGATTTTGTTATGTTTTGGACCAGGCATTGTAACATCTTTTGCTTCAAACCTCATTAGGCATTTCCCCTCCTTCAGTCTGTTCTGCCTGCTTCTGCTCCTGCCAGTACAAAATGTCACACTTCTAAAGATTTGCAGCCATTTTAAACCTTTCTGTCGTATGCCTTCAACTCAGCACATCATTTTCTTCAGTTAACTATACTTTTCTTCCACTAATGATGGACTGTATTCATCTCTGGTGTAACTCTATTTTGGATCGCTAGGCTTTCTTTAAATCTAACATGCCTAAGCTACAGGCAGAGCCAGGAAGCACAACACATACAAACACATTCTAAACTTGAATACCAAGTCCCTCACAAAACCTTCTCTTTAGCTCTCAGCATTACATTTATCAGTGTCTGTGTTTAATATTATTATATATAGTGATATTACATTAAAAATTATATTATGAAGAAGTATATATAATATTTAAGTAATTCTTCAGCATAAACTGAATTGCCCTTACTTCTGTGAATTCCCTTATCTTTATTTAGTTTCTTTCAAAAATCAAAACCCACAAACATTCACTGGGAACAAAAAAAAATCACCCCAGAAAAAAACTAATTCTACTGTGTAATTAAAAAATAAAATATAATTAACATTTTCTAATACAGGATTTTTTTTGTGTGTTACAGGATAAATTATTCCTTTGGAAAATTGAATAAACAATTAAATATCATTCTCAATTACAGTCATTTTCATCCAATTGTTTTGGAGTTAGTTTTAATTCCTGCTTATGTTTCTATTTGTTATTCATACATATCTATCTATATCTATATCTATATCTATATCTATATCTATATCTATATCTATATCTATATCTATATCTATATCTA
>JAVJGJ010000037.1:63249163-63274790 GCA_035590215.1 Microhierax caerulescens | reverse complement strand
GAGATATAGATATAGATATAGATATAGATATAGATATAGATATAGATATAGATATAGATATAGATAAAGATGTAGATGTAGATGTAGATAGATATAGACAATCTTACTAGTACAATATAGCAGTCCTTAGAAACTAATATCTTCTGTGAAAACAACCACAGATTACTTATTTACTCATACTGGACTGTACATAACATTCTTCAATGTACCAGTACTAACTGTATGGAACACTGTGATTTTTTAAATAATATTACCTAAAAATGTGTTTCAAATGCTTGAGAGATCTGCTTAACAGTTTATCTGCTTCTTGCAATGGGGAAGTACCTTTGTGACCTTAGTGTTAAAACTTGCAGTTGTAAGTCATCAGGATGACAATTTAATAGTGCTATAAACTATGTTTTCCTCATTAGAAAAAAAAAAACCATCATTTTAATTTATCTGAAATTTCTCAATTGGAAATTATGCCTATAACCTTTGGGGCCTGATGTGTTTCATTGTCAAGTTTTGAATTATTTAAACCAAATTCAAATTAAAATGCCATTGAAACACAGCCCTGTGGATCTTGGTACTATCAGGTTTGTCAAATGTGTCATTCAGTTTCCCAAACAAATCTGTATTTTGAATTTATTCCAAAATCAGCTAACATTTTTCCAGTTATTACTGTGGGCACGAAGGTTTGATATACATGGCATATATGCACAGGCATTACCCTATTTGTATATTTACATTTGTTTCTTTCAGCACAGATTTCTAAAAGTGCGTTCGCTCTTGCTCTGTCTTGCTTGCCTTACTACCACCGCCTAGTACTGAGTCTATCAAGGTCTCTTTGGTATCCATCAGCTCCAGTTTGATTGCACAGAAGCACTTGTTCCCTTTTCTGTGACAAATCAGGTCAACTGCAGAACAGCAGCAGAGTGATTGTGTGATTGACAAGCCTTGCCTTTGGGATACAGGCTGACGTGAAAGTACATTGGTAGAGGAGGCTTCAATTAGTTTGATAGAGAAGGAGCACAAGCTTTGTCATCAAAAAGAACAGAGGAGCCATGCCATTTTATAGCATGAATCTTAAAAAGTAACCAGATAAATATGCGCAATCTCAGAACCAATCTTTGGAAATCAGCCTGACATAAATTATCTGTATGAAATGCTGATTGGGGAAGGATTTTGTTCCAAGCTCACTCCTACAGTATTTATTCCTAGTGGTTCATTTATGATGGTCTTAAAGGAACGGCTCAGACAAGGTTAAAACACCAGCTGGAGTTACAGAAAAGTTGAAGCCAGTTCAGCACTTAGAGCAAGTTTATTATTTACTTTGAGAGGTGAAAAAGGGCCAAAATACAGTGAACAAATCCCTGGTGCTTTACATAAACAACATTTACACTTATAATCTGAATCATCTACTGGCTCAGTAATTCTAGTCTCAAGGCTCTGGCAAGCTTAAGGGTAGCTCTCAAGTACTGGGTTATAGCAAAGACATATAGCAAGACACTAAAGTATGCTAGCTTTAATTTGACTGTAGCCTAGTCAGAGCAGATGAAACTATACGTTCAGACATTTTTTAATTTTTTGAGGGATTTCCAGACTCCAGCCCTTCTTCTCCTTTGACATTAACCCGAAATTATTTAAACGAATTTCAACTTGTGTTGTAATACGTTCCTATAACCCTGCAGCATAGGCAGATGTGGCTACCCTGTCACACTGTATTCAGAACTCATTAGGTCTGATTTCACACATTGTACTGATGGTGTCTGAATGTCAACGTGGAAATAAACAGTATTTTATACAGCATTCTGGTATATGCTGAGGTGTGTAGGTCTAAAAGGCAGACCAGGTTTGAAATCATGTATCTCGCATCTTCTTCTATGGTAATGTCTACCTCTGTGAACAACTACACATTGTTTCCACTAAGGCCATTGGTATTAAAACTTGGAAAATAATTAATAAAATAACCCGAGGCTTTACAACTTTGCACTATGTGTTAGTACCATAGATGCTATAGCAATATGTATGAGTGTTGTCAGTGACAGACTTCAACTATTCAGGCTCATGAAAAGCAAAACAGTATGAAAACAAATGCCTCTTAGTTCCATCAGTTTTCAAACAGGGATCATGCATTTCAAAGCATAACTAGTAAACAGAATAGTGCAAAACTAGGTAATTACAATAGATTGTAGATTTTCAAATACCTTGAAAGTCTTTCAAAAACTAATGATAATTTGAAGTTAAGGAACTAATTTGATTTCCTTATGTATTAGATTTTGTTCTAGCTCATACACTTCCAATCTATACTATTTAAGTTATAATTTTTTGTTTGCTTGCTTGTTTGTGTAAGTTTGGCTCTTCTGACAGTTTTAATTCTTTATTTTAACTTCCTGGGTGTGACAAGATGGTTAACTGGAATAACCTGCTATGAGAAATGATAGCTCACTCATTTTTAAAATTCTGGTATGAGAATTTTGGAAATGGCCTGTACTTGCTATTGGATTAACAATGGACACAATTTAAATGCTTCAGAATATATATTTTTTGACTGTTGCCACTGTTGCAAACAAATGTGGGCCCTTCTTACACGATCCAGTTCAGACTGATACATCTCCATGTTCCTACCCAGCTTCATGTGCCAAACAAGCTACTGTTCTGAGCACAAAAGTACAGTCACTGGGAAAGAACATTATATTTTACAGGCTGAAACGAGTGACTGAGATCACTGGCACTAACAAAAATGCTTGACAAAGGTTAATCTTCCTCCCTTTCTTCTCTCAAAAGGTATTTAAAGTTGGAATAGACCTTTTTTTTTTTTTTTAATGTCACATTAAGATTAGCACTGGCTTCCTGTGGAGAAACTGGAAAAGTCAGAGGTGGAACTAAACCCTGCAAACCCCTCAGCCTGAACACCTCTTCTGAAGCTCATCAGAGCTCTTGCACACAGCTACTGCTAGGTGATTGCATCTCCTGGTCCCATGCATCAGGCAGAATACCTAGCAAAAGCTCCGAGGTGTACATTCAGTAAAGTCAAACATTAGCCAAAGACTTTGTCTTCAATGTGAATTTCTGTGACCCTTAGTATGAAATTCGCACACTGTCCTCGAGGTGCCTGCTTCCCCTGTGAACTTGACATATGAATGCCTTAGCTGTTGTCCCATTTAAGACCCATTTAAAGTCAACTGATATTTTTATTTTGACTTGAAGTCATAAATTAAATTATCTAGCTATTCATAAGAAGAAATCCAAATTGAACATAGCGAAAGTGACAACATGTGAGTTAGTGACCTGATCTGATTAAGAGCTGAGCTTGAACTTTACTTACTGTGGAACTGTGCTTTGAGGTAATAGCATGGGAGCTGTCAGAAGGAGTAAAATTGTATATCTTTAAAAGAAAATCAATATGCCTTCTGTAATCTACATTTCTGAATTTACACAAAAAAATCCCTACAAAACAAAAAACTACTTATGAGCCATAGCGCTCCAAGGTTTGAAAATTTCAGGAGTTGTTTCCAGATGAATAAACTAGGTAAGAAGACAAAAGTGCTTAAGGCATGGATTCCAGATTCCCTTAATAAACAGCTATGAAAATTGGTTGAAGCTTAATTTTTATTTATGTATAACTTACAAGTGTGTGGAACCTGAAAAGTATCATAAAACATGATGTAGACATACAGAGGTTGGAGAAAGAAAAATCTGTGTACATGTTTCTGTATATATTTGGTAGATATTCTTGGAATCCTGAAATTCCTCAAAGTCTGAGTCCAAGTTTCTGTTAGCATAAAGTATAGTATGGTAAATTATCTTTAACACTTACGAAGTTTGAGTAAGATTTCAAATCCACTCAAAACTGCCCCAGTGTTCTTCAAACTTAAGTAAGATACTCATTTTAGCAGGACTAGCATGAGTCCAATATTGACAACATTGGAAAATTCCTGCAGTAAATATTTCAGGCAAAGTATTATCAAGAAATGGATATTTTTCTTTTTATTATTACATACCCTTAAAATTAAAGTGAATAAGTCTGTACAGTTAAGCATATATTCAGGATTTTAATTCTTTGCTGCTACAAAAATCTGGGAAACCAGATTTATTTCAATGTGGGGCTTAGAGGATAAGTAGTATGGACATCTTTACTAGATTTTTCTTGCAATGAGTTATATACCTTGAATACAGTTACTTTTATTCTTCCATAAATCTACTGGCTTTATATTCTTTTCAGGAATGTGCTACGCTTCAACTCTTGATAATTTAATTGCATGCACACATTTAGAGAGTTTCCTAAAGTATTTTTTTCTAATATACTTTGATTTTCATTAAATAATTGTTGTTATATATAGTAAATTACATTTTCCAGTACCAAAATATTTCAGAAATAAATATAAATCAAACCAACAATGTCTCTGAACATTAAAAAAAACTATATAGACTCTCTGAAGCCCTTGAAATTTCAAGAGATTCCAATGTATGAGCGAGAATTAAAAGCTTGGTACGGATTCCACTGAGGTTTCTTTTCAACAGATATATACATATGTGTTATATGATATATAGAGAGAGGTATAGACATACGAAACATTTTTCACTAAAACAAATAAGTATTGCTCTACATAAGAACCATTCTTATTTAAAGTGGTATCCTTTCCAAGACTGTGTGTATATTTATGTTTAAAAGAGACAATTTTCTTTGACTTTGCTATGAAATCATACGGATTAAATACAACACTGTTTGACTAATTAATTTATCTGATGTACCACAAAGTTTCTGTTTTTTGAAAAAAAGAAAAGACACCCCCCAACTTTCTGTTCTATCTCAAAATATTAGATATTAGGGTTAGAATTTTGCACCCATTAAACTATACTGTCTCATTTCATTTACAAGCTGACCTGCAGTTCGTACATAAAGACTTTGCTGTATCCCCAAAGGATGGAGGTGATTTACTTCCTGTCAAAATCAGCAACTCTCATATAGGCAAACAGGTTTATAATCCAATACCTGAAACATGAAGAATAAATCATAGAATCAAAGAACACTTTGAGTTCGAAGGGATCTTTAAAGGTTATCCATTACAATTCCCCCGTGGGCAGGGACATCTTGGCCAATATGTGGGAAACAAATACAAATTCCATTTTGAGTAGCTGTGGCTCCAAAAAATTACCCAAACTTTATGTATTTTGAAAACAGTCATTTTTTACATCATCCAGAATTGTTGTTTGGTGGTTACCTCTCTTTAGCTGTTTTTTCATCAGGATTAAAGCTATGTTGGCACCCAGTCCAAGCACTCATAAAATCTCCCCACATTATATAAGACACTAAAAATGTCAATATGTCTGCACGTGGGTCAGGGCAATCCTAAGAATAAATACAGGATGGGTGGAGAATCGTTGAGAGCAGCCTTGAGGAGAAGGACTTGGGTGTTGGTGGATGAGAAGCTCAACATGACTCCATCAATGTGCATTTGCAGCCCAGAAAGTCAACAGTACCCTGGGATGCATCAAAAGCAGCATGGCCAGCAGGTCAAGGGAGGTGATCCTCCCATCTTCTCCAGCCTCGTGAGACCCCACCTGGAGTATTGTGTTCAGCTGTGTGGCCCCACACAAGAAGGATGTGGACTTGGAGTAAGTCCAGAGGAGGACCACAAAGATGACCAGAGCTCAAGCACCTCTCCTATGAAGACAGGCTGAAAGTATTTGGGTTGTTGAAATAGAACAGGGTCTTAAAAAAAAATAAAATTAGTCAGCATGAGTTTGGTACAGTGCTCTGTTTGTGTTGAGAAAGGAATGTACTCTGAATAATTAGAAAAGTACTCGGAATAAGAAAAGGTTCCACTGACAATATTAAAGGAATGTACCACTGGCAATGTTAAAATAAAGGAATGTGCTCTGAATAATTAGAAAAGATAAGGTGGGCACCTGAAGGAGATAAGGAGACAATTATGTCAGGAAATTGTTGAACAAAGAAAATTGAAAGGTTTATTCCACCTAGATCCCACCTATTGTGAATGGAATGACTGGGTGTCAAAATCAAATGAGTATGTACGCAAAGATGTTGTAACCTCTCGTGAAAACTGTACAAAATACCTAACTTTCCACTGAAAACTTCGGAGCTAGTTTGGCTGGTGCGAATTGGCTAGCTCTCCAACATCGCACAAAATAAATACCTTTGCTGCTTAAAGACAGAATTTGTCTCTAAACAGTTACTCTGTGCCATTTTGACATCATTGTTCAGCCTGGAAAAGAGAAGGCTCCAGGGAGACCTTATAGAATCCCTGTAGTACCTAAAGGGGGCCTACAGAAGAGCTAGGGTGGGACTTTTTACAAAAGCCTGTAGTAACAGGACGAGGGGGAATGGCTTTTAACTGAAAGAGGGTAGATTTAGATGAGATATCAGGAAGAAATTCTTTACTATGAGGGGGAGGCGAGACACTGGAATAGGTTACCCAGAGAAGCTGTGGCTGCCCCATCCCTGGAAGTGTTCAAGGGCAGGCTAGATGGGGCTTTGAGCAAAGTGGATCTAGTGGAAGGTGTCCCTGCCCATGGCAGGGGGGCTGGAATAGATGATCTTTAAGGTCCCTTCCAATCCAAACCATTCTATGAGTCCATGATAATGTAGGTATATATCTTTAGTGAGGAAGGTTAATAGTCTTTTAAATTCAACATGCAATTATGCTTTTGTAGTTTACCTGAATTCCATTTCATGTTTTGGATGGTGTACTTTTTATGCGTGCAATTTATCTCCAGGCATGATTCAAAGTGGGCTGAAAATCATTTTTACCTATGATGCATTTGTTAATACTTAAAAAATGTGTTTGCTAAGTGAACCTCATCCTCATACTTAGCTGTTTTCAGCTTATTAACTGAAAAATAATAAACTTAACTTTTCCAAAAACTTTGTACATTTTTAGTTAGTTCTTTGCAGCGCAGATATTTTGTCTTTTGCCATTAGGAGTGAAGTCTGCTGAAGGCAAACTGAAAATTATTTTGACACCTTTGCTGAAAGAATTTTAAGATGCTTTTTGTCAGCTGCAATTATACTGTTGGGTAGGGAATCCAAAACCAATGGTCTCATTAGTAAAGTGTTTCAGTAAAATCTGCCATCCATTGTGACAAGATATATTAGACATTCTAAATTCTCTTGCAGTCAATGATAGCTTGTGTATATATAAAAATATATTTTCCCCATACATGTCAAAAATCACTTATATTTTAGTTTAGATCACCACAAATTAAATTAGCAATTATCAGTTTAATTCTCAGGATATTTTTTTTTCACATGATTACAGTGACAGTGTTATTTCTGTAGGATGGAATAAACTTAATGACATGAATACCAAACACAGCTGTTTGTCTATTTCATATCTATACAGAAAAAGCATTCCAAGTGCAAAACAACTTCTATCTTTGTCTTGCTCCAATTACTTCTACATACCCGGTTTTGGGTATAAGTTAGCTTGTGCTGACCCTCCATATTTCTGTTATCTGATCTACCTAGCCTGTTTAAAGTGTAGATGCACCCTCATGATGTCCCAAGCATGATTTCTGTGAAATAATATCTTATATGGATGATGTATCTTTGATGTAAATTCATTGTAAGAGAGATAAGGAGTTTGTTAGACAGGATACAGAAAACAGAGATTTCTACCATTTGTTAAAGTTACTTCCAGGAACAGTGAATGTATGTCAGCAAAGCAGTGCAGGAGTTTGGATTTTTAGGTCACCAATATAGAAAACATGGAAAGTGTTGATCACAGTCAGTGAATGAGGAGGAACAATTTTTTAAGCTTTGAGTATTTAGCATGTTACAAAAGTCACTTAACACCTGGTGAGGCTAGCTCTTATGAGTTATTAAATGAATAGCATTCTCCAAACTCCCTCATCTTAAATCTGTATGTGACTCAAAGCAAGTGCTATATTGCTGTACTTAGTCTTATTACAGTATGATTATTTGGAAATCTGCATTTCAAAACATTTACCAATAGTAGATACAAGATTGAAAATAGCATGAAAGATACTCATTTGCCTTGAATTTGGAAACACCTTCACATAGATTGCACTAAGTGCAACGGTCAGTGTTAATCTGCACATTGTTGGGAATGGTATCATACATCTTATCCCCCAGACCGCACATTTTGTTGTCTGGGTGAACGTACCTTTCACAGAGAAACTGTGTGGCCCATGACTGTCCCAAAGTGAATGCTCAATAAAAATGACAAAAGGATATTTTGTTCCCTGTAGAGTCCTGCTCATGTCCTGTGTGCTCTAATAGCCATGGGTAAAAAGAAATGGTCTTCCTATCCCCTTTCATCCAAAGACAAATCCCTAAAGGCTCTAGCATGTCACGTGTGGCTGGCTAACGGTTTGATATGTTGCTGATCCTTAGTAGTGGTTCAGGAGCAAATGAGCACCAGCAATTGCAGGTTACATACCTGTAAAGGCCTCATGGGACACATCTTACCTGGCCTCCTCTGCCGCCCTCTGCCAGTGGGCCAGCCTATGTTGGTCCGGAGCTTCCATCATCTCAGATAGGTTGTCACAGTAAATCACCCATAGAAAATTCTGGATAATGACTGCACGGAGAAGTGATGCAGTCATTCCCAAACTGTCTTGCCAATTTTGAACTGGCTTTCAGAGGCTAAGGACATCATGACTCCAAAGAAGTAATAGCTATTGTTGTCTCAACTGAAAAGAAATGTTGACAAGGGATGTGCTGTTACTTCCCAGCAGCTTCCTGAAGAAAACTGCAAAGGTAACCACTCCATATATATATATGGATACAATATACTCTAATTTCTTAGTACTGTCCTACTTACCCAATTTGATGTTTCTAACCACTGGCAACTGGAGTAGCATCATGACAGAGACTGAGGAAAATCTATAAACAGTCCAAGATAGCAAAGACTGTCAGCCAAAAGAATAAGCAGAGTATACAGTTTCGATGACAGATATCAGGAGCAGTGGCAGTGGGTGGAATGTTATTGTGACACCTAACAGATGTTACCTCAGTGCTGAGCCCATGTACATTTTTTTTTTTGAACAAAAGCTGTTACTGCAGTTGACCATGGTGTTTGTGGTCTTGAAGGGCTTGGGCGAAGATGAAGAGAGGCATATGGGGTATATATCTAACCCCAGATTGCTGTAAGAGTTATGAGTTGTAAATGTAACCACTTTTCCATGATGGAGGAATAAGCTATATCAATGCATATTTGAAATGCCCAATATAATTTGGCTTAAGAAGCAGGAAGCAGTCTGTGGGACCGATGTTTAAAGCCATACAAACATAGTTCCTGTGCCAAACAGCCTCCAGTCTGGCTGGAATCCACATAACATTTGACATTGCCTGTTAACAACTTCACAACGTGTGCTTTAGTGGACAATCTTTTTCCTGCTTATGACAGCATCTGAGTTCATCGGCTGCTCTGTGTTGGTAAATTTATTTAAAGAAAACATATCTGAAACTATTACATTTATTGAACCTTGATGAAAAGACAGCTGAGATGGTTGTGGTTCTTTCACAAGATGCACTTCATTGTATATGTAATTTGAAAAGTTTTCCTGCTCAAACCTGCTTGGATATATGTTACATGGCTTTCAATTTCCTCTTACATGACAAGTTTATATGACAATACATGGTCTGGGTACATAATAAGTTTCCCTTTGCAATATGAATGATGTGTATTTTTCTCCCACAGCCAGCTTAAAAATTACAAGTGATGTCCTTTTTGGTAGTCTTTCAACCACTGAATTCCATCTACCTTCTTGTTCTCATCTGGAGTTTGTTGATTGTAAGAAACATAAGAATATGTCTGCAAAATGTGGATAAATCTATTATTCTGACTCTGGACCAGAAGTCTTATAGTCTTCCAGTATATGTTTTCCACTTCACTTGTGATGTGTAAAAAATAACTGCTTTAGGCAACTTTGTCAGCCACCATATCTCTGCTGACAATGCTGAGGATTCCACCTTTATTATAGTCTTTTAAACGGTGTATGTATACCTCATTTATTCTACCTATGCAATGCATCATTATTTCATTGTTGCTTTGAGCACTTGGTTTTCAATTTGGTTCTGCCTTGAAGACTGAGAATATTGCACTGACTGTGTCAATGTAGGTTTTTGGTTTTGGGGTTTTGTTTGGGTTTTTTTTACATAGTCAATATACATCAACAGAACTAAGGTTAGCAAATCTGCAGTATTTCAAACCCGTTCTGATTTTGTACAATATGTAGAACTGGAACATGGCTAGACCAGAGAAGGTCCCAGAAGGACATTACAGAAAACCCACATCCCTTGAAAATCACATTCTTGGAAAAGAGGTATTCTCTGGAGAAAAGAACTCTTCTTGCCAGTGAAGAAGAGAGCTTTGTTCTGTGCCAAGAGAATGGCCTGTCCTTGATAAACTTTCTCTTATATTACCTACATATAAATAATAACCTGCTTTGAGTTTAAATTTATTTCTTTTGACAGACAACCTGTGGGATTTGTGTGTGAAAATCTGCTAATAATTAATATCTTCAGTACTGACGTGTCATTTTGATTCATTTCCTTCTCCCTGTACTCAAGGGCTAACTTCATGTTTTGAGTATAGAGAATGTTTCTTCCCTCCCACATCCTGTCCTCCTGTAGCTTTTAGGAGCTGGATGGGTTTATAGTTATTACATCATGTTTGCTATTTCCAGAATCAAGATTATTGTCATAATTCAAAATGTAATGGATCTTTTTCTTCCTCTTCCTCTACTGCCACACACCAAAACAAAATTATCTACTTCTTAGTGAGTCTATTTCCCCATCTCCTTCTGAAATTCAAGATTGATTATGAATTTACCTCTTCTGGTGTTTGCACTTTTTTTTCTTAATCAAATTCCAATGGCTTTTTATGTGATCAAAGCTATGAAATTCATCCTTGTGATTCAGCTTAGAACTGCTGTCAGCCTTAGATCAATTTTTCCTGTCTTGTCTGTTCAAATGATTAAAAATAACTGGGTTTTCTATTTCATTTATAATATATCAGACATTTCATGAGAAGAACCATCTTAGCGGTTTGAGATTAGGTACTGAGAAATTAATAGCATTAGGTAAATACCTCAAATACAACTCCACTATCTTAATTTATATCTTTCCTTTATAATGTGGATGAACTTCTGAAATGTAATCTTCATACAGCAGAAAAGACTGCACATTGGGTCTATATATTACAGTTCACATTCCTCTGGAAGGACACAAACTAACACTGTGAAATTCCTTTTTCATACTGTTACACAGTCTGAATTAGATCTTCCATTAACTGGGATAGTAAATAAAGAAGTTTCTCCAGTTATAGAGAAATGGTTCTTGAACATGAGGCTATGATATTCTAAAATATAAATACTGTCTGTTTCTTTAGTGAGTTTGTTAATAAATTTTAATTTCATCCTCTTTCATAAGGCAAAACAACAGGTTGCTGAAAATTAAGCATGTGCTTAGCTTTATGTAAATGCTGGTTTGACTAAGGTATATTTCTTGAAGTAGCACATTCCAGCAGTAAAGTTTGTCCCCACCCTCATCTTTCAGTCATTAGCACAGGGTAAGAATCATCTTCTTTTACTCATGTGTGTCTAATTCTTTTTTAGTTTATAGCTGATTAAGATTACGCATGTGAAAAAGCTTAGATCTGTATTAAAACCAGATCAGGCAGTTGTTTTCACCTTTTCTCTGCTGCTTGATGTATTCTATCTTAAAACAAAACAAAACAAAATGTGAAAATGTTACAAAGTATATGTTCTCCTCCTTTTACATTAAGGCCATGGTTGTTAGAGGATAATTCATTTAAGCTGAAAATTCCTAATAACACTTATAAACACTAATAAAATTATATTCCTAATATAATATAAATTCCTTATAATGAAGAGCTTGTCAAGTGTTTAATAGTGATACTAAGCGATTATTTTAATGACACTGCAAAAATGCAATCAAAGCCAATCACAGATACTTTTCCTAGGTCATATACCTCCAAACTACTAAATTGTTATATCCTAACCATTAAGCTCAATCTCATTCCTGTTTCTTTGTGCAGAGATAAAAATGAAGCATTTTGATGAACAACTCAATGCCAGAAACACCATCAAAGTTCACCTGCACCGGCAGTTCTGCTTTTCTAGGGGGATATTTTGGTTTTAAACAGTAGTTATGGTGACAGCAATGATTCCAGTGCATCTCTGAATCAAAGATTACAAAAAGATTTGTGTTACATGTAATAAACCTGTACTTACTATTTGTTCCACATTCCCTGTTAAATATTATGAGTACACATATTCAGAGTCAGAAGCACAGCAAGAGAAAAATAAGCCGTGTCAGTCCTTGCAGAGGACCAGGCTGGGGTAAGCATGTCTAAATAATTCTGGATACTGTTTTCTCTACGCAGCTAAATCCTTGGCAGCTACTGAAGTCAGAAGAAAGCCAGGAAGAATTGGGGCGGGGGGGAAATGGCGAGCTCTTGCACTTGAAGTTACTATTCCTGGGGCTGGAATGAACTTAGAAAGGGGACTAGGTAGTGTCTAGCACACACTTGAATTGCTGAAGATCTCACTTGAGCATTTGACTTCTACAAATAAAGGTTGTCTGTGCTTAAAACTTTTTTGGGTTTGTTTGGTTTTTTTTTATTAACATGAAGGTTTCATTAATCGTAACTAGCTATAAAATCTTGATTATAAGCAAATGTATAACTTTATATAGGTTAGCAAGATTTAGCTGTCTTACAAATGTTTCTGAAAGTATTGGATTACTGTTGTGAGTTAACTTTTCAGAACAAATTCTTGCTGACCTGTTGGAGAAAATGTCTAATTTTTCTTTAAATCTAGGCTTTTAATCCCCCAAATATTACCTAAGAGGATGCTAGCAAAACACCTTTTTTTCATCTCTCAAGCAGCTTGTCTATTTTCCCAGCAACAGATGAAAAGGACATGTCAGGTGTCACAGAATCACAGATTCACAGAATAACAGAAAGGTTGACATTGGAATACCATCTTGTCCAACCCCCATGTTCAAGTAGTGACACCTAGACTGGTTGCCCTGGACCATGTCCAGACAGATTTAGAATATCTCCAAGGGTATAGACTCCACAACCTCTCTGGGCAACTTGTGCACAGAGAAAAAGTGTCTTCTGCTGTTCAGCAGGAATCTCCTGTTGATGCCCATTGCCTCTTGTCCTGTCACTGGGCACCACCAGCAGGAGCCTGTCTCTGTCCTCTTTACACCCTCTCTTCAGGTATCTAAATACATTGATAAGAATCCATGAGCCTTCTCTTCTCCAAGCTGAACAGTTCCAGCTCTCTCAGTCTTTCCTCACAGGAGAGATGCTCCAGTTCCTTTATTGTCTTTGTGGCCCTTTACTGGACTCTCTCCAGTAAGTCTATGTTTCTCTTGTACTGGGGAGCCCAGACCTGGACACAGTGCTCCAGTTACGGCCTCACCAGTGCTGAGTAGGGGGGAAAGATCACCTCCCTTGACCTGCTGGCAATACTTTGCCTAATGAACCCCAGGATACCATTTGCCTTCTTTGACACAAGGGCACACTGCTAGATGTAGAGGTGCATCTGGATGTGTCTGGGAGCATGCCAATACATAGATCTATATGGACAGGATAGTCCAACCTGGAATAGCATTACTTAACCTACATATTTATCCAAATAGATACTTCAGAAATATTGACCTAGAGAGAGTTTTAGTTCTAAATACTGGTTATTAATTGACTGTTGATTCAAACTGAATTTTGAAATATCATTCCCTCTGATACTTCTTCCCATTTCTTTGATGTCTGAACCTATACAAGAATTTTATGAAAGTACACAGAATACCTATTATGTGATGATATTAGGAAAATGCGTACAAGATAGCCTGCAGAGATGTATTTAAGTAGTTTGCAAAAAATCTGATTTAGCTTTTTTAAAAAAATATGCAACATTTAATATAATACAAACTAAAAATAGTTACTTAATATAACATAAAATCAGCCAGGTGTCAGTAGACTACTTCTGTCACACTGTGCACTTGTTTTTCCTATTTAATTTAGCTTTTGAAAAAAGAGTTGAAACTAATCTAGAAGACCAGATGTGGGTAAACTGGTAACTACTTCTAGGATCCATATTTATAGAAGCCAGAAGAAATAATGAGCTTGATTTGACCCATATTGTATAAGGATTGGGACAAAGCCTGCGTCACAGACCTTGCAATCTAAATAAAATAACAGAGAGAAAGTAAGAAGCACATAATAAGCATCAAAATGCCTTGGTGTCAGGGTCAGTATTATGGCTCAAAGTCCAATCCAGTTATCTATTATTGTTTGTAGCTGCTTTCCAAACAGGCTGTACATAAAAATAATCTATGTTGCATTCCCTCCTACAATTTATGGATCTACATCTGATTAAACACAAAGCTGTTTTCAAGTTATGTGTTTGGTTTTTTTTTAATCTTCTTGTGAACAGGGTTATTTGTATGCATGTAACATGCAATTAGATATGAAATGGCATTTACAATCAGAGTTAGGTTGGACAGATTGCACTTAGAACTGGATGAAGAGAGTAGCATGATGGAGCACAGTAGGATGGGTATGAACCTGACATTTCCAATCTGATAGAAATATTAAAATCACAGTGGTTTAAAAGGGTTTTAGTACAATACAGCAAGATTTAAGTACAAAAAAACACCAAAAAAGGAGATGGAGAAAAATAATGTTGTGTTAAAGAGGTGTGATGACATTTAACTAAGGAAAAGCTGAACAGAGTTATAATGTGTAAAAGAAGTAAGAATTTATAGATGCACACAGACATGAATGTACAGTTGTAAATGATCATACACATTTTTTTTCAAGTTCTATTACTATAGACTTCCCCATTATTAAGATATTAAAATCTGTATATATTTTTCCTTCAGTGCCAAATTCTCAAAGCATTTAACTACAAAACCCGTGTGTCCAGATATGCTACAAGGCATCATGAAAGTGACATAACAATAAGGTTTTACAAAAAATCTTTGCTTGTAAAAACATTAAATTCCTAATGTCCATACAAAAGGTTGTATGGCTATGTAATAGAAAATGCTTTGTATTGTATTAAATGTGACTTTAGAAAACTAAAGTAAACTTACACTGAGTTCACAATACTTATTTTTCGGTTAAATGTACAAGTGTGTTTAAATTTTATCTTTATTGGAATAAATAGGTATTTTGAAAGTAGGTCTTTTGAAAAGGAACGGAAATCTGAATCAGAAGGTTCAGTTTCACACAAAGATTTTGGGATCTACAAATAGGAGTTGTCATATAATTATCTCCTCCATCTTAGACCATAGAATACCCTCCTAATTTTGTATCCTTTAAGATGTAAAAAGTAGTTCTTAATCTTATGTCTATGGCAATTTTTTCCCTTTAAAAGAGTCTTTACATCTTTTCATGGCTTTGAACCAATGACAGCTGAATGAGTATACTCAACATGCAAAAAAATGTTTTAAACTTCATGTTAGACCCACTCATTGAATTAAACTGCAGAATAGTTGAAAGAGAATTATGATAATAATCTTGATATGACTTTGAAAAGTTTTCCTTTACAATCTGTGGACAATCTATTTAAATCACAACTAGGACAGAATCCTCGTAAAAGGTTATGCAATTGGAGATCTCTGATCACTTTAATGAATTACTTACAGTAATAATTTGCAGAATATTATAAATAAATAAGATGTATTTAAAAAACAGCTAACATTAAGTGATATTTTCTTCTCTTCACCTTTGATTTTTTTTTATATTTTTTTTTACAAACAGGTACTTCAAAGGGAACTATGTTAGGACAATGCAAAATATTCTTAAAACTTCCTAGTTTTAAAAAATCTAGACATTAATTTTATAGAAGAAAACATTAATATCCTACTACAGAACAAAAATATTGTTTATAATTATGATAATTTTTGTGGTATGAAACAGTTCCAGAAGTCATCTCCATGTGGTGGTGTTATCCTTCAGCCTATAATAACTGTAAAGAGATGAGAAGAAAATTACCAGCAAGACTGAAACTTTTCTTCCACTAAAACTGATTATTATTATTTAGATTTTTTTTTTAGATAAAATTATGCCAGTAGATACAATACATAATTTATAAGAATTAAAATAATGAATTTTGAAGATAATTAACAAAAGTGTTTTGCTTTGCTTTACTGGTGATTTTAATATTCAGGGAAAATGAAGGTGTTTGGGTTACAGATATCACATGTAATTGATTTGTGTTTAACAAAAGTATGAGGAACAATTTAAAGAAGAATACTATTTTACTGTTAATAAGAAGGATTAAAACTATTAAGATCTATGCAAGCATAAGCTGTCTAACACTGTCCCCATTCAATTAAACAGTCTGTGAAGGCAGAGCATGAATATAAGCATTGATACAGGCCATGTGGGGAGCACACAAAATCCTGGGTGTGACCATTTCCCAATTTACTTCTTGTTCCCTGAAGCTTCTATTTCTCCTAAGGACAACTAAACTTTGCAAAGCAAGCTTCCTCATACACTTTCTTACAGCATCTAATATAGATGGTCAAAATTTTAGGGTGGAATAAACATGTGGTATATCTCTCTATGCTATATTCTATTTTGATATTAGTAACCAAGAACATAAAAGAGCAGAAGAATCTGACATTCACAAATGCATGACATTTTATCATTACCTTTGTTACCAAACTATCTTAAAAAATCATCTTCACCTACTTTAAGAAGTCTTAGAAGTGCAAAGAGAAGACAAATCTGTACAATCTAGAGCAAATCAAGGCTGACTAAAAAAAGTTCTGAATATTAGGCATATTGAAAACATTAAGGTTTCTCAACTCAAATCTTAGGCTGAAAGTAAAATACTTTTTTATTTTTGAGCAGTATTTGGAGACAATAAGACTTAAAATTTGGGATAAATTTATGTGGTTTCATCTTAGGAGACTAATGAGCTGAAGCTTTCAGCCTCCAGATGTACCTTTCAAGGATGAGAAAAAAAATATCATGTCAACGCAACAGTTTAGTACTTTGGAGGTATATAATCTGGGAGAAATATCTGTGACTGGCTTTTATCGCATTTTTGCACTGTCATTATGATAATCACTGGTAAATTAGTAGTGGCAGGTGTTCATGATATGGAGGGACACAGTTCCTTATAGGCCGGTATGATGACTTTGCTTTTAATCTTGGACTTCAATATAGAACCATAAGAGAAATTTTCTTACATTCATTAATAAAATTTTGATTTTGAAATTATTCTGATTAAAAGCTACTTCAACAATAACCATTTTATTAATGCAGAACACTAAAACAATTCTAAAGTGTCACTGCTTACATTAAGAAGGAAATTTTGGTATTACTAAAACTAAAAGGAACTAAAGACCTGCAGATGGAGGTCCTTTCTTAATAGAAAAGACAAAAAACCCACCACCACCACCACCACCAACAACAACAACAAAAAAAAACAAATAACCACCAACCAAAACTAAAACAAAAAACCAAAGCAAACAAAACCAAACAAAAACAAACGAACAAACCCAAGAACCACATACATGCTCTGTGGGATTCTTTGATTTCTAATTTGAAAAGCAAACCTTCAAATACGATCTACATTTCACTTAGCATTTCTATTTTGGGATTTAATTTTTCATACAGTCCAGTTTAGAATTACCGTTAGCACCTGATGATAAAGCTTAAATTCAGAGGATAGAGAAAAATTGACAATGTTTAATGTAAACAGATACATTCCTTTCCTCTGAGGTATCTGCTGCTCCTGTGAATACTGATAGATCTTTTGACACTGAAAGTGATGAGTGAGGTGTAATTTCAGATCAAGACAACAGACTACAAGGTCAAAAGCTATCCACTTGAGATAAATCTCGTGTCACCATATAGAACTTAAGGACCTTGATTTAGAAATCCTGTAACAGAGTAAGCAGAGTACTATTCCTCCATCACTTGTATGGTCATTTTGTTTCTAAATTTACATCTGAAAGAGATCATAGTGATGACATAACTTGGGACAAATGGTAACAGAATAAAATAGGAAAGCCAAACTGTAGCTCTTGAAATGCTTTTGCATCCCAAGGCATTCAAGTGAGACTTTCTGAGTAAATACGCATACTAAAAGCAAATGTTCCATAAAGTGTCCCCAGTGGACCTGATCATGGTCCCAGTTTCAGTCACGTGGGTCAGACTGGGCATCTCTGGTGTGCCCTGCTTATGGAGAGAGAAAGGTCTGGTAGCTTTTCCTGAGGGCAGGAAAAAAAGAGACCATAAAGAGAAGCTTACTCTGAACAGCTCTAGTAGGAACAATCAGTCCCACTCTCACTCTTGGCAAAAAATATCTATGAAGCTCCCCCAAATGCTAGCTGCTGCCTGTTACCTGTCTTGTAGTATATCTGCTCCTGCAGGATCTTGAACTCTACCTCCCCTAGTGAATTTTTTTTAAAAGAAAAAGGCAAATAATAATGGAGAGATATAGATAAATATATATATATGAAAACTATTAGACTCCAAAATGCTTGTTATGGTGCAATACCTGCTATTAACGTTCTTTCTGAAAATATAAAGATCAGATCATCACTGTCCTACTTGTAACCAAGGGGCTTAGATGTGTTGTTCACTCCATTAAGGAGAAAGCAGCTTTCACATCATGTGTAGACAGAGAAGAAACCAAAACAGCAAAACCTGTACTAGTAGCTATGTAACTATTGTAAGTCTTTGACCTGTTTGTATTTGTTGTTTCTTGTGGCAGCCTTAAAATTTTCTTCATTCTTTTGTAGCCTCCAGTGGAAGCAACACAGTGGAGTTTGTCTCATTCCTGGTAGAGCAAGCTTCACCTTTGTCTCAGAATACAAGCATGCTTGCCAGGCGGTTTGTAAAGGTAAACAGAATTACAATCAAGAAGCTGGAACTAAATTTTTGGTCATTGCTAGGGAAATCAGAATGTAACCTAGGAGTAGTCTCTTTCCATTGGACTGCCATTTTTCTATAGGTGTTTTGCCATTAAATAATGAAATAACAGAAGCTCGAACTGCTAGTAAGCAGAACATTAATAGACTCTTTCAAGACCAAATGGAGTTCAAAAAGCACTTTTTCTACCAATCTCAGGGTGCACTGGAGTATCAGAACTAGGTCTGGGCAAAAATAAAGTAAAAAATCATTTCAATTGAAGAAGAAGATGGAAAAGTAACCCACCCATGTCGGTCCAAATTGAGCTTCTATTAAAGTTTCTGGGAAAGATTAAAAAGCAAAAAAGATTTATACTTAGGAATATCTTTTTCCTGCCACAGTTGTGTCCTGAAAAAAAATGTTAACCCAGTTGGAAAGATGCCTACACGACAAAGATTGTAATTATTTCTGGATGCATTCACCCAAACTGTCTTTATTCACTTTGCAACCACTCAGGTAGACAACAGACACTTGGCTTTTTCTATCCCAAGCTTTTACCTGGAGCGGGGCCCACGTATCAGGTGCTGATGACAATCAGAAGCATCTCACTTCCCATCCATGTCCAACCGCAAACCGAAGCCAGACTATGTTGCTTGTCTTATTCTTGTGTTGCCAACATTAGATATCTACAGCAAACTAAACATCTTCCAGCAGCAAAAGATATAGAAATGTGTATGTTATGGATAGAAGGAATAGATTTGATGATAGTTTTATGTTGTTTCTAATTCTCAGTTGTAACCTTAGATTCTGACTCACTGTAGAATATCAACTTGCTAATTTCTACTGGTTCTTTAATGACATTTTCTCTGCTCTTTGGAAATTTATGAACTATGTTCAATTGTACCACCTGTTGGCCAAAACAGACCTTAGATGTACCAAACAAATAAAAATTAATGTCTAAAATAATTTATTGACTTGGAAAATACATTACAATCCAGAAACCTTTACACTTTATTTTAGCTTCTGTTTTCTGTGATATTTTCTCTGCTTCCCTGGCCTGTGTAAACAGAGCTCATCTAAAACTCCCATAATGTTGAATCTAAATCCAGTACACTGGAAAGTAGCTGCTAGATCCATCTAGCACTCTTGACTCATCTGGGCACAACCCCTTAATTTTCTCTCAGATTAAATAACATCACATGCTTAAATGCCATGAGAATGTGAGTTTTCCTGTACATTTGAACATTAAAATAATTCTCAAATTAAAATAAATCTCAAATAAGGGAACCAATTTTAATAAGAAACTACTGTAATTCTGACATCAGGAGCTTCTAAACTTTTTTTCTTAGTTTTATGATTTTTATGTATGTAATCTATTTTTTATTTCATTTCCCTCAGTAAATGTTAATGTTTGCTGCTAGCATATTTCTAAATGATGGAAGTACTTTCTCTGCTTTTACAATCACTGCTTCTTATTGTCAAAGAATTTTTGTAATTTCATCGCCTCTACTAACTAAGGAGATGTTTCTTTCAGGTTGCAAGTCCTATTTGTCTAGCTATCACTAGCTACTTTTCTTCTTCTACCCTAATCCTTTATCCACCAGAACTAAAAGACAGAAAGACTGAAAAGACAGACAGAAAATATGGAAAAGGTAGAAAAGAGACAGAGACAGACAGACAGACAGACAGAAAGAAAGAAAGAAAAAGAAAGAAAGAAAGAAAGAAAGAAAGAAAAAGAAGAAAGCAAGAAGAAAGAAAAGGAATGAAAGAAGGAAGGAAGGAAAGAGGTGACCTCTTCTCTGACCTTCATCCATGGATTTGTGTTTCATGCAGATTAAAAAATCATTCCTCTGTTAATGAGGTCCTCTACAGCTCATCCACCTGAGATATATTGGGCAAAGTATGATATAGATGACTGGAGTTTTCCAAAGGAAAAGAAAGAGTGATATTTCCTTTCATTTTGTGTGTAAATTATTATCTACACTTTCAGTTGAGTAATGACAGTCAAGACAAATCTGTTAGTGATAATATTTTCAAATCAAATTTAGATTTCACTTTTGGAAATAAGGTGTTCCTTTAGTTTACACAAATGAGCTATTCTTGTAATAGTTCATCTGACATCAAGTTTCGCATCTGTTTATTTCCATTTTTGCTAGAGAACTTTATTTTATGAGTTACTCCATTATGACACTACAGCACTACATTATACTCTGCAAACACAAAGTAAAAAAAGAACATTAATAAGAAAAAAAAACCACCAACCCAGTTCACTTGCAGCCTTCTACCATTCAATGACATTCTTCTGTTTTAAAGATAATTTATGATAATGACCTTCTAGCCTTTCTTGACTGAGATTCACTAAAGGCTAGCAGACTTCAATGCAATCTTTGTAATTTCCATAATGTTTTATATTTTGGACCCAAATATTAACTGCTAATGTAACAGAAATATTAGCATGTTACAACGCATATCTTCAGTCTTATCATTACTGTAAATTATTATGCTATAATACTTTTTCCACAAATTCATAATTTTTCTTCACTTTTATGTCATGAAATTTACAAGATTTTAAAAAGAGTCTATATTGATTCAGAAAAATGTATCTTAGACTTCTATTAAATTGAAGGTTATGTTAATGGCTATAACTTCTGTCTCTCCCCTCACAGTTATTGTTCTATTATTTAGCATATTACCTGTATTATACCACTATCGAGTGTGTGGGTATAGTTCATGAACACACTATTTTGTACATATATTTTCCTTTGTGGGTTTTCTTCTTATGCAGATGCCAGTTCTGCAAATAAAACACACACACACACATGCACATATACTCTTGATTTATTTGATTAGTTTTGTTAGCCTGCAGCTATTCATATTCCTAGTATCTATTGGCTTTCTTAGATTAAGGATATTAAGAAACAAATACATTTGTATATGATTAGACTTTTAAAAAATAGATTCCATCATAAAGAAATGTAATAGTCAATTTTATTTTGTGTGTGTACGTGCATGCATGTGTGAGTATGTGTGTGTGTGTGTGTGTGAAGGAGGAAAGCCTGATTTCTGTTCAAAGGTTTTGGAATAGAAACTCTTTCCAATAAAAATAAAAGCCAGGCTGAATAAATCAGCTGGTCATCATCTTTCTGCTTAGCACTTAATGTATTCCTCCTGTACTTGTATGATAAAGACCATTTATTGAGCATCAGTACCCAAATTATACCAGTTTTGATGTTGGATCCTAAGACTGTCATCAAGGAAGAAATAAACAAAGAGTATCTTTGAGCAGCTGACCAATAAATTGGACTTCATCACAAATTCAATACCATCCAGTGAAGCACTGGGATATTGCTGGCTTCAATTTATGAAAAAGGACTTTCACAGACAGTGTGCCAATCATCCAAAAGAATGGTTGAAAATAACTGTTGGATTGGCATATTAATGATCACAGGAGACCAATGTAAATGTCATGAACTATTGGGAAAGAATAAACTGAGCACTAATACTAGTCCTCATGTGTTCCCAGGGTGCATAGATAAAAATTTTATCACAACAAACAGCATGGTAGTTTGCATGAATTACTAAATCGTATGCATACAAGGGGGTTTGTAATTAACCAGAAAGACTTACTGAGGAGTATCATAAATGACAATGTCTAGAGCCTGCAAAGTCCACCTGTAAGTCAAGAGACTAACGTGTATGATTGCCTTTAATTTGTACAACGATTTGTGAGTTACTAATTTATAGCACTTTTAGACGTTGCCACAGGGGAATAGAATGTACAATTAGTCTTTCAGCATGCATATGTCAAACATGAATAATAAATATTGAACATATAGCATTATTTATATGCAATCACTTTTATTTGTCATAATAAGAATAACTTCATTACAGTAATCTATTTAATGAAGAAATTTAGTGTAAATTTACTACGTCGTCCTTTATGCATTATTATGTATGAGCCCTTCTAATATGCCTTCTGTTTTCATTTTTAGCAACAGAATCACATGCTTGCAACTCCCAAGGGCTTATTTTGTATTTCAGTGATGAACAATTCAGCCTCAAGGTATTTAATTCAGATTATAAGGCCTGTGACATTTAGAATAATACTGGAGGTTCCTATTCAGCCAATTATGTACACAAAACCTTGTGGTGTGCTAATGTGTGCCGAAAGTCAGTAGCTCTCCTTTCTTACTGCCCTCCACCCATGAGAAAACAAGAGTGTGGTTTATAGAAATAAGTACAAGTTTTCAGCCATTTACTACTTTTTTTTGTAACCTGAAATATAAGGAGGTGTCATATGGCTTTATTTTAACTCTGTTCTTCACATTTTATTTTAATTAGTCTAGCTGAATAAATTGCATCATTCTTCTCCTGTATATTGGTTTGGGGTAATGCTGAAGCTGTGAAGTAGCTGACTGTCATTATTGTCACTGACAAAAAAGGAGTAAGAGCATGGTCGCTGAGATACAATAATGAAAGAACCTAGCTCTAAGATCCCCAGTATTAAACTCCCAAAGGGAAATGTTTTTCATTTCTTTCTGCAGTGCCTAAACCTCAGCACTTTCATAGTGAAATACAGTTTCAGGATCCTAACCGGACATTGTCCAAAGGTAGACTCAGCCTTGTCAGCACTGGGGAATTTCTGCAGCACATGTGGCATAATCATGCACATGGAGAACTTCATATCTTTAGTTTGAAGTAGCTATGTAGATAAGTGTATAGGAAGCTTCCAGTATTCAGTTCTGCATTTGCATCTATCTTGATTCAAAAATTTTATTATGCTTTTTTTATACTCTTTGAAAACTACTGAATGCTGTATATTAGGGATTTTCTACATTACTTCATTTTGTGAAGTTCCTCAAGAATTATTCATTTCATTTATCACACAAAATTAGCCACATTTCTATCTTCTTTACAGTGTTGGTATACAAACAATTCCATTTAAAAACAGCTCTTTTAATTTTGCAAAGTGTTTTCCCATCCCAGCTGTACCAGTCTTTGGGCCACAATACCGTTAGAAGTTTTAATATTGCTAACAAGGTCCTAAAGAATTCAGAATCGACTTCAACAGGACAACAAAAGCTTTCCAATAGATGACTAACTTCCTATCTGATGCTGAAAAGCACTTGAATAAGAAATCATACTGAAATTAATCTAACAGCACCTAATTCAGATTACCTTCTTAAATATACAGAAATTAATAAAAATTAAAAATATTTCAAGTTTCTATGAGGGTTCTTTTTGTACTGATTACAGACAAGTGATGGCCATGATCATAGAAGCATAGAATGGTTTGGGTTGGAAGGGACCTTAAAGGTCATCTAGTTCCAAGTCCCCTGCCACAGTCAGGGACACCTTCCACTAGACCCACTTTGCTCAAAACCCCATCCAGCCTGGCCTTGAACACTTCCAGGGGTGGGGCATCCACGGCTTCTCTGGGCAACCTGTTCGTATGTCTCACCACCCTCATGGTAAAGAATTTCTTCCTTATATCTAATCTAAATTTACCCTCTTTCAGCTGAAAGCAGTTCCCCCTTGTCTTATCACGACATGCCCTTGTAAAAAGTCCCTTTCCAGCTCTTTTGTAGCCCCCCTTTAGGTATTGGAAGGCCGCTATAAGGTCTCCTCAGAGCCTTCTCTTCTCCAGGCTGAACAACCACAACTCCCTCAGCCTGTCTTCACAGGAGAGGTGCTCCAGCCTCTGACCATCTTTGTGTCCCTCCTCTGGGCTCACTCCAACAGGCCCATGTCCTTCTCATGTGAAGGGGGGCTCCAGAGCTGAACACAGTACTCCAGGTGGGGTTTAGAGACAGGGGTGTTGTGCAGGACAGTGTGGAAGGCTTTGCAGAAGTCCAAGGTAGAGGATATCTATTGCTCTTTTCTCATCCACTAATGTTGTAACACTGTTGTAGAAGGCCACGAGCTTTTTCAGGTATGGTTTGCCCTTAGTGAAACCTTGTTGCCTGTGATTATCACCTCCTTATTTTCTATGTGCCTTAGCGTGGTTTCCAGGAAGATCTGTTCCATGATCTTTCTGGACACAGAGTGAGACTAGACTGGCCTGTAGTTACTGGATTTTCCTTTTGTCCCTTTATAAAAATAGGGGTTATGTTTTCCCTTTTCCAGTCAGTGGGTACTTCACCAAACTGCCACGACTTCTCATATATGTTGGATAGTGGCTTAACAACTTAATTTTCCAGTTCCCTCAGGACCTGTGGATTCATCTCATCATGTCTCATGGACTTGTGCACCTTCAGGTTCCTTAGATGGTCTCAGACCTGATCTCCTACAATGGGCAGCTTGTTACCCTCCCAGTCCCTGCCTTTGCCTTCTGCAACTTGGGTGGTGTGGTTGGAGCGCTTGCCGGTGAAGACCAAGACAAAAAAGTTGTTGAGTGCCTCTTCCTTCTCCATATCCCAGTTATCTAGGTCTCCCACTTCCTTCCAGAGAGGGCCTACATTTTCTGTAGTCTTCTTTTTATCACCAATGTACCTATTGAAGCTTTTCTTGTTGCCCTGGACATCCCTGTCCAGATTTAATTCTATCAGGGCTTCAGCTGTCCTAACCTGATCCCTGGATGCTCAAACAACTTCTCTATATTTCTCCCAGGCTACCTGTCCATGTTTCCAGCCTTTGTAGGGTTCCTTTTTGTGTCTGTGTTTGTCCAGGAGTTCTTTGTTCATCCATGCAGGCCTCCTGGTGGTTTTGCCTGGCTTCCTCTTTGTTGGGAAGCATTGCTCCTGAGCTTGGAG
>JAVJGJ010000037.1:63188475-63224530 GCA_035590215.1 Microhierax caerulescens | reverse complement strand
TGGTGAGTGACACATATGCTATTTCTGTTTGAAAAAATACCTTACTATTGTGTTCAAAGATTTTAACTTCAATATGCATGACTCTAGCTTCCGTGTCACAACCAGCTATTATGTTAATAGAGAAGTACATTGATTTATAAATAGAGTAACATTCATGAGTTCCTCAACTTGTTCAAAGTATGTCTTTCATCTTCTAAAATTCTTTCGAATTCATATGTGTTTCTTAATGAACTAATGCTATTTTGAAATGTGTCATTTGGGAAAAGTAGGTGCAGGTTGGGTGTAATGTTAAGTAAGACACTTCTGTCTTCTTTCTAATTTGCGCATCTAAGGAGCTGGAAGGTTACTTTGATGAAATAATGGTTTCTGCACTAATCCCAAACTCATTATAAATTAAATATGATAGTTCTTCATGCTGAAGTGCTTTTTGTTGTGCTGGCTAAAGTGCCTTGGGTGGTTAAACAGGGGCTTATGGGGCATATTTCCTGTTTGCACTTTGACCCCTCAAACTTCAGACCTAGTTACTAAATTCTGTAACAGATTCCAAACCAATGATAAATGTTATGTTTTCCACTAACCATGATTGCTCATAATTTTTTTTTTTAAGTTTTACTTTTAATATATCATTTATTGATTTAACCACCGATTAGCTTTTCTCTGGTAATAGAAAGGTGGCTTTAAAATACTGTATTTTGAGAGCATGGTCCTTTGCCAAATATGGTTATAACAGAATTAAGACAAAACAGAATTACTTGGGTGGTGACTCAATATGAGTGAAATGCTACAGGAACAGAAGGTCAGTGCCTCTTCACTTTGATAAGTGCTTTGATGAAAAACACAGAGAAAAAAAATATGTATGGATGTATTTGTGCTATTCAAAGCAAATGAATTGAATGTAATGAAAAAGAAACTTTTCTTCCCAAGGAACAAAGGCTATCTGTGCATTTGCAGTTTGAGATTAAAGGTAATACAAGGACAATAGTGCTTTCACTGGTAGTGCTTTTTCCCCATTATATCTTGGCCCTGCAATGCTTCATTTATCAGGAATGTATTACGGGATACAGTTTAAAAATAACCAAGTGATAGATACTCCTTTTCCTGTTGTGTTTAGAATAAATGGCTTACTGTAATACTGGAAATGCAGAAGAATTTCCTTCAATAACTTCTGGGAAAATGAACTTCATAAGCCCTTAAAAACATTTATCTATTTCTAATGTCTTCTTTTCCATTTTTTTGTTAAAAGACTAAGCAGCTTTCAAATATTATTGGTCATATTTTTCCAATATGTTTGTGATGTAAGAATGTCAAACGAACGTTTTCCTCATTGCTGGTCCATTTTCCAGACCTCCAGGAGTTTTCATGTATCACAGCTCTTATTTCTGGAATAGGAAGCCTACAGCTTCATCTGCTGACCACAAGTATTTGTAGACTAACACTCATGAATTATACACCCTGATAAGAATTTGGTTTACAAATGACTTGTGGTTAATTGTTGGATAAATTATCCTACATACAATTTCCTTCTGGAAAATGGAAGATAGGAAATTCTGCTCAGAAAAAGTAGGACAGAATATTTCAACTTTTCCACAAGCATTTCATTGCTCTAATCGCGTGGAATTTTTGTTACTGCAACCTAAGGAATATACCAGATACAAAAACAAAGGCCAGGGAAAATAAAGGTTTGCATAAGCAAAGTTGTTAATTTCCTGCATGGTTGCCGTGTGCTTTGTTAGTATGGTCCTCTCCTACCAGTTAAGTTCATTTAAGAGGCAGGTTTCACAAAGTGTTGTATTCTCATAACAATTACTTTTCATCACCACTAATTGCCTAAGTTGTTGGGCAAACACAAGAATCACCACACTTTCTACAATCTGCATGTTAGCAGCCTCACAAAAAAAAAATATGGAAACACAGGGTATGCATCCCCCTACAATGGAGAGTAGGCGATATGGTGTGCAGATGTGAGCCCCCCACATTGAGTTATTTCTGCATGGGTTTCTCAGTGTGTAACCATGCAAATGAGTTTCCTTTATTTGTTTTACAGGCTTAAGGTCTCAGAGGAAAAAGATTTTGACAGAGCTACGGTATCACATAAAACAATTTACCAATCAATACACCTAGAAACTGCACACTTCTCATAGGTCTTTTCACTACTAGCTTTAAACAAAATTATTTAGGAGTTTACTAAGACATACTGTCCATTAGGGAAAAAAACTGAATGACATATGAATGGAAAGGGTTTTCGAATCTTACAAGATAACCATATTCATATTTCCCAAAGAAGTAGGACAGACTACCTGATACCACAGAAACTTCTGCACCTGTTCCAAATAACATTCAGTGGTGCTTTCTGAACATGGAACTAAAAGATTTTTTTTTTCTTGGTGGTATCACACAATTTAGGCACCTAATCCCATTTGTGTATATGGTTAGGAAGTTATCGTTCCCTTCTTCAGCCTCTTACAAGATGCTTCTGTCCAAATTAATCAACAAAAGTCCTCTGTTTCTGAACATTTTTTGAATATCAGATGATATTAAGCTAGAAAGAATCACAAAATCCTGTGGCTACCAGCCTAGTATTCAAGGTCTAATTGTGTGGTCTTGAAGAGATAGCATGCCATAGCCAGTAATGATAGTGTTAGAAAAGGTCCTGAGGATTATGATACAGTAGTAATTTTTCAAGAGCAACTTTCAAGTATTCAGTTCCCCATATCTCTTCATGCAAACATAGAAGAATATCCAAGGAAAAAAGAACATAGATTTGCATTATCTTAAATTCCTATTTCTATACAATGTCTAAAGGACCAGCTGGGTTGACATTCATCAACCTTTCCATATGAAGCTGTTCTGGTGTTGTTTATTTCAAAACAAAAACCATTCTGTGTTAGAGTTCATATAACATAAAAGTAATTTCAACTATTTGATCCTATACAAGTAAGGAAGGGCAAAAATCTTTGAACGTAGTGTGGCGATGTGCTCCCACCACCACTTTTTCTGCTTAAGCAATAGCCACCAGTGGTGGTCATGATGGCTGCTATGGGTTAGCTTATGTTGGACTTTGGGGGGACAGATAAGAACACAACAGCTAAGGGCCATAAATCTTACTCACAGTTGAGGGCTAGCTGAGCATGAGCCAACCAAATTACGGCTGGTATGCAAATGTCACTATAAGTCAGTCACCTTACTCCATAAGTAGTGGACAGCCCAAAGCTGGTAGAGCACTCCTGCACTGCAGCAGGCTGCATGCCAGGATCTTCCCATGAGTAGGGACACCTCTCAAGGTTACTGCTTGAGGCTGAGAGATTCCTTGCTGCAACAGAATCTCGTTAAGTGATTGATAGCATGCTAAATTTTGAAATCTTAGCTAAGTGATATAAAAGATTGATTATGCATACATAATCCTTTAGACAAAAACTGTTGGCCAAGTCTGTGATGAGGAATGGATCCAGCCACAGCCAGACTCCTCTCTGAGAAGGTGCTTAGAATGCAGAGGGGTGCTTTCTGAGACTCATGACTTAATGGGATAGTCTCCCTAACAGTTTTGTCTGACCCTGTCCTCTAATTTAAATTAAGCAGTAAATAATCAAGTGTAGCTTGCCATTGAATCTTGTTAAACCATTGTCACATTCACCATTGAACTTTGTTAAGTTGCTACTTCATATCAATGAAGTATATTGTTGCTTCTCTCATATGAGTGAAATGCATCACTCCATCCACAATATATAGCTATGGGTTCACCCATTCAGTCTGTCTAGACAGATATATTATGGTAAGTTTTTAGGTGACTAAAAGGTGAAGTATTCAGCACTGTAAAAGGGTCCACATTACCTGCAATGCATGAGCTTTCTGCACAGAAATTTTATATGTTTCATATATTTTAATACAGAATAACTGAAACCTCTATCTGAATAACAGGAGGAAGAAATGAGTTATTTTCTACAATTTATCATATTGTTTGCAAAATTTGTGTTAGAGCACTTCCAAAAACCATCTTTGCTGTTTCTTAGAAATAAATGCTGCAGAAAGTTGAAATCAACAGTTTGTTGGTTTTTTGTTTTTCCAAATTATGAAGTTAACCATTTCTTAGGCTGAAGTCCAAAACAATCTTTTCTTATTACTCCAGAAAGAACTAATTTGGGGCAGAAGGATACCAGTCATTATTCATGTAGACATCATTTGAAGTGCATGCATAAAGATATTTTCAGCTTATCTCGTAACTTACTTTTTTTTTGTATACTTTTGTTTACTCCTTAAACTAAAAAAAATTTGCATCATTGAAAGTATTAAATATCATTTAAGAACAAACTTTTCTTTGTCTTTACTGCAGTATGTCAATCAAACCCCATAATTCCCCAGCTACATTTCTGCCTAAGAGCAGAGCACATACTTACCTGACAATGACATTTACAATACTGTGAAGGACTGAGTTCTAAATAGACCTTCACTGTAAAATTCAAGAGACAGAAATGTTCTGCCCGTTTTTCTGTCCCCATTCATCCAGAGTCTCGGGGAAGGGTTTTTCCCTGCCTATTCTTTACCAGCTAGTGAAGAGGCTGACAACTAGCCCTTCTTACAGTTTAAAGCCTTATCAAAAGTAGATACTATTTGTTACTCCTACCATATTCTTCAAAGAAAGAGAATATTCAACTTTATTTCTAAGATATTTTGGCTTTGGGAATATGCTTTTCCTTTTCTTTTCCTTCCTTATGGGCAGAACTGAATGTAGACCAGATGGAATTTAACCTTCTAATGCTCTGTGAGGTTATTATTTGCATAAGAAAGAAAAAGAGAAAAATAATAATTCTATATCCTTTTTGAGATTATTCTCTCACTTTTCTATGGCATTCCAATTTGGGGTGAAAGCATAAAACTATTAGTTTCCAGAGGTAACAGTATACCAGAAGATATGCCTGGACTGTTTGCCTAATGGAAGGAAAAGAGTCGGTGTCTGCAGTTTTAAGTATTCCTCCCTTTATAACTCCTACCAATTTCCGCTAGTTTGTTACATCATGGCACTCACGTCACATCACCTGAGTGATTCCTGGATCTTTTAATAGTTGGAATTAATGGAAAATTAGAGATGTAGTCATGCTACCTTACCTGTTGCAGCAACCTGTGCTATTCCTTGATAGAAAAACAAGTAATTCAAACTGTATCAGGTCAGAAGAGGAGGCAGAAGAGGGAGAAAACTGCAGATGGGAAGCTACAAGGAAGGATATGAACATTCTTATCTCAACATTGTATTTATTTTAGAATTCATTGTTCATCCTGCTTATATCTTATATTGCTAATAGCACATAGACAAACATAAGCAGGGTAGCTGTGCAGATATTTGAATTACACACATTTATTCTCCTATTGACAAATAGATTAGTTCTACCTTGGATTTCCTGGGACAGTTACAAAAGTATCCAGGACATGAGCAGGCCTTCTTCTCAGAGACTGTAACATCTTTTCAGACTTTGCTGTCATACTTCTCCACTAATGTGGCGTTTTAAAATTCATTATGTCCAGTAGGACATTGAACAAGTGCTTGTAACGCATGATGTTTGACATCTCCAAAAAATAGTAAATACATAGATTACATGTCTCTGTGAAGACAGAGATTTATGGATTTTTTTCATGCTTTTACAACGTGGGATTGTGCAGGATTTTACTAAGGTTTTGCTTCTCCCTTTCTTTTGCTGAAATTCAAAAAAAATGTCATCTCCTAGAAAACTTCATGAGTCAGGGCAGAGAAATAATATTCAAAGACTACAGAGAGGATTCCTTTGAAATTAGAAATCTGAAATTAGAAGTAAACCCATCTCAATGATTATAAGTAAACAGCATTGTTAAGCATGTCCTTTTCCAAATCATGCTGTACAGGAGGAAATATATATCTTAAAGAGTGAAATGCATAGGTGTTTGGGTTTGTTTTTTGACATAAATTAATCTTGATACTAAACAATATAGTACCCATTTAAACAAGCTTGTTTTCTGAATGCATTTTGTAATTTTTATTCTGGAAAGAAACCATGGACTTATTGAAGTCTAATTCAATAGATAAGAAAGTAAATAATGAAGTTTTAAATAAGTGAGACAGGGCTTAGGTCCCAAAAAGGGACATAAGAACAGCAGAAGCAATTTTGTTGAGGGCAGACAATAGACTAGTGGACTGCTATGGTACAACATCAAAAATATTTCTTCTGCCACACTGTCACAGATAGACACTCTCTGTGGGGTTTGTTATTATAAAGGTTTTAGCCAAATGACAGGATTCTGTTGTGGTTTTTTTTTCCTTTTTTTTTTTCTTTTTTTTTTTCCTTTTTATTTCTCCCCTCAAGAGCACATTTAATTAAAGATTTGATCACTGAATATATTTTCTTTCAAAAGCAATTGAAAGTTAAGCTGTTGCTATCATAGTAACTGGATTATTAAAATCTGTGTTCTGAAAACATTTCAGAGTAAATACTACTAATACTAAAATAGTTATATCTACAGATTTTGGAAACTCTTGCATTCTTCTTTATTTCTAAAATATTAAGTTCCCTCTTTGAATGTGTCATGGTTTAACCCCAGTTGGTACCTAATTACCACTCAGCTACTTGCTCACATGTTCACACAGAGGGATGGGGAGGAGAATTTGAAAGGAATATAAAACTTGAGGGTGGAAATAAAAACAATAATTAAAGCAAAAGCTGCACAAACAAACAAGCCAAACCAAGGAATTCATTCACCACTTCCCTTGGGCAGGCAGGTGTTCAGCCATCACCAGGGAAGCCTGGCTCCATCATGTGTAACAGGTACTTGGGAAGACAAACACCGTAACACCAAATGTCCCCACCTTCCTTCTTCCCCCAGTTTACACACTCAGCATGATGCCATATGGAATGGTATGGAATATCCCTTTGGCTAGTTCAGGTCAGCTGTCCTGGCTTCGTCCCCTCCCAGTTTCCCATGTCCCCCCACCCCTCTTGCTGTATAAATATTACCCAGCATCAATCAAAACCATCAGTGTTCTATCAACATTGTTCTCATACCAAATCCAAAACACAGCACTGCACCAGCTACCAAGAAAAAAAAACAAACTGTCCCAGCTGAAACCAGGACAGAATGCTGTGTCTAACAGTACCAAGAAAGCACAATGAAAAAGCCAGATTCCTGAATCCTTCTTGACCTGTGGAATTTATAATTTATGATGATGATAAAATTATCAAAAAAACCCATTTGTGGGTGAAGAAGAAAAAAAATAAAGATAAAAAAAAAAAAAAAAAGGAAAGAACAAGATACAGGAATGTTTTTTTCACCAAAGCATATGATGAAAGAGTGACGTGCTGGTTGCTGTAAATATCTGAATCTTTTTTGTTCTCCCATCCTGTAGTTTCAAGGACATTTGAGAGTCTTTGGCTTCCCTGGAAATGAGTTCCCAAGACTGCTCGAAAAGCCAGTCTGCTTGAAGTACAGCTTCCGATTCCAAGAAAAAATTCCATCATTTTCAAGTGAAAGAATAGGTGAATGTGGAGCTAATTTACAGCATCTGCCACATCACAACATTTAGGAAGTCCGTAGTTAGATAATGAAAACTGTTGTTCCTGCATGCAATATTCCTAAGATCTGTGTATCAGATCATGGTGTTTTTCTGACTATGAAAAAGTTTTTCTTGTCCTGAAACTTTTCCTCCTTACTTTTACATACACAAAAAATGCAAGACCATAAAATTCAGGTGTAATTGCTTGAAGCAGGGAGAAAACATGATTGTTTTACAGCATTACTTGTTGAACAATTATATTTTAAGATAACAAACCCCCTGCACTAGTGTGCAGTGTTGGTACACCAAAGCATATGATCATTCCAGAAGTCACAGGAGTTTCAAAATACATTTAATCATGTGTAAATTAGCTGTTAAAGAAATGCACACAGTTCTGTAATAGTGAGTTCCTAATAATGCTGTTAGTGAATTCTTTATATTTTTATAATATTATGATTCTGATCAGAGTAGCTGTCATTACACCATATGACTGGTATAGTATATGACTAGCATAAACAGACATATTATTCATGAGCAAATAAGGCTTGGGGGATTGTTTACCATACTTCTTATAGTTAATATTATCTAGAATTCTTTTCAGACCCTCCTATAATTTTCATTGAAGATTTTCCTTTGCCAGTAGTCAAGCGAAAAACCTTCACAGAATCTTGATTTTCTTTAATTCAATCAAGTAATTAAGGATTAAAATCTTCTAAATAGAATTTTTCTAGCAGAAATACGTAACTGAAGCTTAAAAAAAGATTTAAATAGAAGTCCTCCTGTAGCATTACTCCTAAAACAGATTTCACTTGGATGCAAGTCTTTCCATATCCTCACTTCACAAGTTAACTGAGGCTTTTAGTTACTCTGCCTTCAATTACACCAACAGGGCATTTTACAGAACCCAGCTGCTCCATCAGGCCTGATAGCTGGTTGTTATTGTTTTGTGTGTAATGCTGGTCTTCAAGGAAGGAGAAAAGTTTATTAAATGGTAGGGGAGATACTTTTCAGTTAACCTTTATTTAATTTTTTCCTTTGTTTTTTTGTTTGTTTTTGTTTTGTTTTGTTTTTTTTTTTTTTGAATGTACCAATGTTGGGGTTTTTGGTTTGGTTTGGGTTTGGTTTTGGTTGTTTTTTTTTTTTTTTTTTTTTTTGGTTTTTTTTATGTAGCAATTTTTAGCCTAAAGTTATAAGTACCATAGGAAATAATTATTGACAAATTTCAAGAAACTTTCAGAAGAAAGATGACTGAAATAACTATGATACTAAAATAATACTGTTTGCTATTAAATACATTAAGTAAACCTCCACTTATTCTTTGTATCTGTTCATAACTGCTTAAAAGTGGACTTGTAGAACTAAGACTTTATAAGACTGTAAGACTGAGTCCTGAGGAAGATCTTAAAAATTGTGTGGAAACCAGCCTCAATTTTGAGCAGTCAGAAAATGAGCAGTCAACAGTGACTGCTGTTAAAATTTGTGTTAGTTCTGCTAAGAAATTCATTTTTTTGATAGGAAGGATCAACTGTGCAAGAAAAAAATATACCAATGGAACGAAAAGAAAAAACATTAAATTTATCTTATATCTTTTTTCTTTATAACTTAATATTAAGATGGAAGGATAATGCTGGTTTGCAAGTTGTTTAGGGCTATGTGTGTATGAAAGCACGAAAATCTATTCCATTACTGCACTACAGCTGCAGAAGGAAATGTCAGTGGAGATTATGTACATTCCACAATTCATTCTTTCAAACTCTCCAAACCAGTATATCTACTAAGTGAAACAAGGGGGCATGGAACATACAAATAGTCACTAATATGGCTCATGCCATAACTTAAAACTGTAGCTCACCATGTAGTAGCTGGGACACATTTATGTGAATAAAATTTTGTGGTCGTTTAGTTTTAACTGTCTTAACCTCCATAAGCAAGGAAACTTAGGGGAAATCCTCCAACAAGCAAGTATCAAAAAACTTATGATTTTGATTGTGTTAGCATTTGAACCTTTGTCATAGGGTTTACTTGCTATTAAATCATTAATACTTCTATCGTATACAGCAGTTAAAAATCCTGCAAATAAGACTGTAGTTCAGTTAGTTAAAGTGATCTTTATATTTTAGTTTTGCTTTAGTTTGAATGCATATTCTTGTGCATACATTCATTGCAGTGAAATAAAACTTCCCTCTTGAATGAAAGAAATTAGTCTGTATACTTAACTATGTTCTTACAACATCTATTTTGACTTAAATAAAATGGATGCAGTCAAATAAATTATGTTAGTGGTTTATTCCTAAACAGAAGCTTGATAACTTTCAGTCAGTACATGCAGCTGTTTTTTGATGGGTTTGGGGTTGCTTGGGTTTTTTTTTATGTAGGGTTTTTTTGTTGATTTTTTTAAAAATGAACTTTAGTAGAAACATTATTTTGGGGTTAATAATTTAAACGCTTTATCAGTACTGGGTTAGGGATAATAGAAATTCCAACACAGCAACATTAATATTCTGTTCTTACAAAGTAATTAATATTAAGTTAAAGGTATCCATCTGAATTTGGTATAAGCCCTTTACCACAAAGACTGAGAAAAGTGAAGTTTAGCATCTTTGGTAACGCAGGGAGGGAAAGTATTTTCTTTAGCATTTTTATGATACAAGTGAAAAGTTATTTTGGTAATAAATTGATAATTCTTCAGCGATATTAATCTGAGTGGATGCCAAATAAAAGGCTACGTGCCCTGAGAAACTCAAAAAGAAAGCAGAAAGCATTACGTTACATTTACAGAATAATTGATAATTATTGAATTGAAGAGAATCTTTGATTTGTTTGAGTGTTGAGAAGAAAGAAAATCCACCATTTATTAGCACAACTTTTCTTGAACAAGAGTCTGTAATTTTCTTGCTGTTCCATGCCTAGGTTATACAACACAGTATTTATATATATATATGAGTCCTAGAAAGGGATAGTTCTAAAGAGTTAACAGAGCATTGTCTGCTTTATTACCTTCTTACATTGCCTTCCAGGTGTGCTGCAGTGCTCCAGTTCTCAGCTGATGTGCACAGCCATATACGTGATCCAGTAAATATACTGACAAGGACAGATATCTACTTAGCAAGGAGCTCCTGGGGCTTTTTTGATGAGCTCAGCACTCCGGTGAACTCAACAGGAGTCTGAGATGTCCCTGACAAGCTCATTGAGAGACCAGGACATCCCTGATAAGGTAACTGGGAGCTGGGATGTGCTTAATAAGATACAGCTGGCAGAACAAAGAAACTGTGATCATGAACAAAGCCAGGAAATGCTGTCTGTGCCCACTGACATATCTACACCAAAACCATACAAAATGTAGCTTGCTGTCTGCTCCAGACAAGCTTCTCTGTGGGAGCTTCTCTGCACAAACTTCTCTGCATGAGCTCTGGAAAAATCAGACCCTCGTTGGGGATTCCTGGCTGACTCCAAACTCTGTGATGCAGACCACCTATAAAAATAAACTTTTCTACCCCACTCCTGGCAACAGTTTGATGAATGCTGTACTGGTAACACCTCACATAATACATTTAGCCATGAACATAGATAAAACTATCTTAAGCATGTACTATCTTTTCTAGAGGTAATTCTGTTGTAACTTGTAATACTTGTTGTAACTATCTATCTGTATCTCTTTCTCTTTATATATATAAAGTGTGTGTGTATATACTGGCTTTATCAGTGGTCATTTTGTAGTAACCTATAAATTGTACTTGTTTTACTAGTAGTAATCTGCAATAAGAAAATTCACAGAAACCCAGACTGTGTCCTTGTGTATTATGGAATCCTGAGCACTCCACAGTCACAAACTTGCATACCTGTAATCCTTGTAGGTCATGACCATGATCATTACACCAGTATTCAATATAACATTCAAAATAACATGAATTATTGTGTTTGTTTGGCTTTCATTGTGTTTTTCCTTCTCTAGTTCCAAAGCAAGACATGTTTAGTAGTTCCGTTTCTATTTTTACTATAAGGTAGAGAAAAGCAGGCAAAAAAGACACGTATATAAAGAAATTGTCTAGGTGAGATGTGAATGTTACCTGTGTTGAACTGAGAAAACCTTAGCAGAAAAACACTGATACAGAACCACTCGAGAAAAATACAGCTAAAACCATATTCTCAGCTGATGTTATTGAAACTGTTAAGGTCCCTCTCTTTAAGACTTGTATTTATTTTTTAGTCTGTCTAACGTAAGTTATTAAATGCTGAATAAATAAATGGATAACATACAAATAGAAAAAGATTGAAACAATGTTTGGGATGGAGAGGGTTGATTTTTGGAAGTATTAATCTTCCCCTATGGTATCCAATTCCATCCTACTTCAACATGTGCCAAAGTTCAAAATTCTTCACAGCTAACTGATTTCACAAATAACTTCTGTATAATTTCAAAAAAGCTTCACAAAATAATAGCAAGGTGGACTGCTGTTGTAACTAATTTGTTAAGGAATAGAATTAATGGAAGTGACTATAATAATCAAAATTTTAACTCACTGGCTGTATTTTACTTACAAAAAATACGAAAGCGGCAACTTTTCAAGTATGACCAAAAAAATCCTTCTTGTATTACTTAGCAAAAATTGTGTTTCATAATGATTCACTTGTGATTCCAATTATTTAATTTCCTTTCAATTATTATTATTTTTTTAATAAATTGGAAAAGATATAATTAATATATTTGTATAATTGGAAAAGTAGTATTAATGCTCAAAAGACTTTCTATACCATTGGGGTGCAGATGAGCCTTAAAAGTTGTTTGTTCTTCTTTAGATTTTTATTTGAAATGATTTGCAGTCTGTAACGCACTTTTTATTAATTTGGGGGAGGTTTGTCTTTTAGGTCAGTGGTACTATAGCATCTGTACTTCAAAGCACTTTAATGAAGAAGGGCAGAAACAGGCAGAAGGAATACTCATAATCATCAGAGATATGTTTTAGCACCTAAACCAAAACTGAAAAAGCCTTCAAATAGTTATCTACAAGTTGAAGGTAGAGCAATCTTAAAAGAATATTAATTGAGGTGTGAACTAGCACAGAGGAAAAGGAGATCAGTAACAGCCAATTTGGTTTCTTTTTTACCCATAATTTTTCCAGGAGCAAAAGACAATTTCCAGCCTGTCATCCTTCTATTTGTTAAAGTAGACACTTTCACAAAGCATCAAACACAGTGTATGTAACGCTTACATGGATGGAAAATAAAAACAGCAAACTCTTCCCACCATTGGTAATGCAAAATAGAAGGGTAAATGATTTCAGAGAAATACACTAAATATATGTGAAGTACAAAACGTCTTCAACAAAGATATTAATTTTATTGAGATATATAACCCAAAGCATATTTTGTTGCTTATTTCCAACTCTTATACATCCCAATCAATAAAATATGCACACACACACAAAGAGGAAAAAAAAGAAAAAGAAAAAGGAAGAAAAATAAGAAAGACAATTTTCATCCTGAGTTTTAAAAAAATATATTCAGCTAGGTATCATTTTTGGGCATTCACTTTTTTTATCAAATAATTTCTCAAATAAATATTAATGAGGTGGGGGTATTATTTTTTTGTTAGCTTTCTTTTGTTTGTAAGACTTGAAATAATTTTCTTTTTAGTTGTGTTAACGTAGTTTGTTATATTTGACATGCTCTGTGAAGAGACATTATTTTAAATATTTCCCTAAATAGTTAGCAACCAATTCTGAATGACAGGTAAAAATGTAAGATTCGTCTATGTTTTGGGTTTTTTTTGTTATATTAAAATTCAGCTGAGTAAATCTAAGTTACCAATGTTTCATAGAGTCTAGACATCACAGTATTCTAGAGATTAGATAATAGGTAGCCTGTGCTGAGGCATTGTAATAGAAAGTTCTGTCTCTTTTTTCGCGTGTACATTTTTTGTTCAAGTTATAGTAACAATTAAGAAGTGATTAAAAAAATACATTTCTAGAATTTTAATTTAAATTGACTAAATCTTTAATAATGTCAATAGGTGACATTTTAAAAATAAGAAATTAGGAATTTATGTTTTTTAAAAAAAGCACTTCATACTAGTACATATTTCTGAATTATTGCACAATATATTTCATACGCACAATATTGCACATCAATATATAGGTAAATACACCAGAGTATATTAATTTATGTTTAAGCAAGACAAATCTGCAATTCTATTTTTCTTTTGGCCTTCCATGTTTCTTTAAATAATGTAACATTAACCTAGACACATGGTGAATAACAGAAATAAAGAAACAGTATGGAATCAGAGCAGGATAATTTCAAACATTCTAGTGAGAATGTTTTGTGAGAAATACTTCCCATTGCATAAGCTAAACTATATTGACATGATAATAATAACTTAAAGTCTAGAGAAGCTACTGTGTTTCTTTGTAAACCATAAAAATAAGTGAGCATTGGGGGTTGCTTTTAGTGTCTTAACATGCTTTTTATGATCTATATCTACAATCTCCATCTTCAAGTTAGTGGTCATTTCTCCACAGATCAACACAAATCTTTCTGCCCATCTGTGCTGTTGCACAGATCATAGGTGGATAGTTTCTACTCATGTTTAGAACAAAAAAAGAGGAAGAAAATGGTAAGAAGGACATTTTGGAAGAACAATAAGAATAAGGGAGTTTTATTACAAGTAATTAAAATAATTCCTGGTTTCTTTCTGACACAGTAATTTCCTGGAGCAAATTTGAAATGGTCTTTCTGTTATACTGCGATGTCTTCTCTTAAAGACCTTTTTTATGAAAATGAAATTTGAAGTGGAGTTGAAAGCAAGAGGAGAAGTGCATGAAATGAATGTGCTTGCTCTAAACAGAAACAGTGCTGATACAGAAATTTATTCATGAGAGTTTTCCAATACAGATCCATTAGTAGAGTAACAAATGACAAAAACAATAGCATCTGAAAACCTCAATAACAGGTAGAATTTCTTCCATGAAAGCTCTATTGCCGTATCTTTCCTGTTTATCAATAAGACATGGAGATTCTCTTCTTCCTAACAGTAAGATAAGCACTTCTGTTTTTCATTGACCCTTTTGTTCCATTTGAAATGATGAGATCTTCATTACATGTCCACAAGATATGTAAATCAAAGGAAGAGGTGATACCACAGGAAAATACATTTCAAAATAAAGAGAATTCCAACTTGATAGAGTTCATGAGAGAAGAAAATGTACCACTCATATACCTGTTTGAGGATGGTCATAAAAATCATACTGCTGCTAAATAAGTTTTAGCTGCTTCTACTGTAGTAACAGATCTCTTCAGAATCACACACTGCCTCTAAATCTTTATTAAGTTTGAAAAGACCCTTAACCTGACCTCCACTTCTAATTCTGTATCTCAATGGTTTCTATACATACAAAACTACTACAGTGTTACCTAAATTATAGCGTAGTTAGACTGCTGCCCTTAGTTCTGTCTTCTATGAAATTTCAGAGAATAATCAACTGTTCTGAAATGCAGCTTTATTAGAGATCTGTTTTCTCTGCTCTTGATTGAGTTGCTCTTTTTTATTATTATTATTATTATTAAAACAAACAAACAAAAACCACAAAAAAACATTTAAATTGGGAGAAGGAAAAAAGCTGGCACCAAAGCATACTGTTCCCAGCACACAGTCAGGTGAGCTCTCTGCATTCAGTTGTCAACTTTTGTTCTACTGTAATGATAGAAGAAATCACGTTCACAGACAAGACACAATTGGTGTTTTCTCACTGTAATCAACTAGTTGTGTGGGCTCTCCTGTGCTTTATCTATTATCTTCAATCAATGAAATCTCAAGGTAATGAAAATGGTAAATAGCAGAGACTGTTGCTGGAAGTCATTCAGTCACCTGCTGGACATAAAGGAGTCATTTTCTTCAGTGATCTGGAGTAACAATAAGGTTCATATTAATTGGAGTAGTCCTATAAAGAGTGAGTGCTGTTGTTCTCACTCTGGAGATATGAAAGGAATGTGTCAGTCAAAGAAAAAAAAACCTGTGGCATTTACTTCTGACAAAACATGAGTTTATAAAAGCAAGAACAAATATCTTTAGAGGATCTTATATACATCAATAAAATTTTCAAGCAACGCTATTGACACAAGAGCTGAAAAGTTAATAGAACTTTGTTGTGTGCTTGATCTCTGCAACTCACAGCTCTTCATAGCACTCTCTCTGCTGGTGAGTCTGTTCCAGCTCTGTTTCATACTGGGCTCACATGTTAGAAAACAGGTCCTGATACTCCTGGTTGGGCACTACTGAAGTGAACATCACTGTCATATCAGAGGATTCACTGTATGAAGTTGCAAATAACCAACCAATGTTAGGAATATACTAGTCATACGGCAATTGAAACAGCACTGAGTGCTATTTGTAACTTATATATTGACTCAAACTTGCACAGGTGGGGTCAAAAGCAACCTGCTGATCTCTGTAGAACGGTATTGCTAAAATTGTATGACATGGCAATTTTTAACATACAAACAGTTCAGTTGTTATGTTAGTGACATCAAAAAGTCAAATAACATTATGGTTTTCACTTGTTGTTCCTCAGATCTTCAGCTTGGCCTCACCAGTGAAGTATTGAAATTCAGTTACTTGTTGACTGGAATAAGATGGTCACACAGTGATATTGTCACTTTGGTATTTGCTCTGTAAGAAGGTATATACGTGCTGAAGATTCCTGATCTACGCTTTGATTAAAGAGGAGTCACATGTCAATAACTGCCTAATGGCTTCAAAACAAGTAAAATCAAACTCCTAGAAGGATTAAACACTAAAATATTTAAAACAGCAGATGTGTAGTTAGATCCCTAGACATAGCTATAATTCAATGACTGAACAAAGCTGAGGATAGTGAGTTGGAATGAAAAGTCCTGAGCAGCAATATGTACCACCTCATCAGAGATTTCAGCTATAGTACACATTATTTATTAAACTGTCAATCTGCCGTAACTAGAATAGCATTAGATCAAGTTTCACAGTAACCAGCTCAGGATCATCTGGGAGTACTGTATCAGTAAGCCTTGAAATCATTATCCAGATGCTTCAGGGTGGCTGCCAGTGAAGTCAGTGGTAATTCTGACTAAATACAGACCTTTTTTTTTTTTTTTAATTTTCACAACAGAGAAACTACTAATTACCATTTGAAATAAAGTGACAATAGATTAGGATTTTAAAATGGAAATGTCATCCATCCCTACAAGCATGATAGTGACCGTGAAAACCACTGTGGTTTGTTGTTTCTCTCAGGTTCTGGAAAATGTCCTTGACAGAATAACAATCAGCAGAACTGCTGGAAATAATTCTCCTTAAAGGTAATCTGACTGGTGAAGACCAGACCGACATGATTTTCTTCTCTCAGACAAAATCAAGGAAAGTTCAGAGAATAAATTCAAGGTCTATGTATGCTCCTTGCCTTTTAAAAAGTTCATTAGTACTGGGATTCTGTGAAAGCATCTAGAGATTTCTGTCCAGGCAAAATGAGTAACCATTGACTTAAGGTGGTATTTTTTTGTAGAAAAGGTGAAATGTTAGAACCATTTTTTTTTTTACCTAAGATGGGACCAGGTAAGGCAGTATTCCTGGACAGGTTTAGTTTATCATTAGGTGTGTTTAAGCATGGGTTTCATATACATATATGTGAAAGTATGTTACTCATTGCAAATGGTTTCACCTGAGAAGAGTCTTACTGTTGGAAAACATGTTAAACCAACAGTAAATATTGAAATTTGAGGACAATTCTAACACCACAGCAGTGTGTGCTGAGGGAGGCATGCCTGAAACTGGAGTCACACAGAGGACAGCAAAATCCAATACAGGTACTGCAAAAAGCAGCATGGTTGGAATGGAAAAAAATAAAATCTGGCTTCAAACAAAAGTGAGTACCATGCAATTGTTCTTACCACTTCTCTGTATGTCTGTGTCCTTTTTTTAGAGCTGTCACATCAAATGATTCAGCCAGTCACCCATCAGCTGTCTTCGTGCCCTTGGTACAAAATGGTTAAATGTCTTGAAGAGTGAGACTCAAAGCATTGCCTATAGCTGATACTAAAGCAATGCTCCTGTGAGCTGAGCTGCACCAAGCATCTGGTGCATCTATCAAATAACCAACCATCCATAAGCACTTTGTGTGGACAGTTTAAATACAATGAATGGTTAAGACTGACCCATTAAACATTACTGAGACATTCTCAAGGTAAATCTTCAGTCATATAACGTCAGCCTCACAACATGAGATACAATTAAAGGTCATCTGCTACAGCAGAGAACATATGCTAATGTTATCAAACATATGGAGAAAAAAAGAGGAAAATTACACTGTACAAAATGCAGCAAAATAAAATAAGGGTAATGTGTACAGGAAGCTTCATCTGTCACATCCCCAGGTGTGTGTGAGTGCTGCAAAAATTTAAGAAAAATCACACAAGTAAAAATGCTCATTCTTTAAGTTGACAGGGGACTTCTTTTGATGGTGTAGAATATGCCATCAGTATACATACCTTATCAAAACCTCAAAAATGCTAGCGTCATTATAAACATTGTAAAGGGAACACTACACTGCCAAAACAAACAAATAAACAAACAAGTAATTAATTGCAAATTATATCTACTGAAACACAGGAAAACCTGACAAGGTTTTCCACAGATCTTGAACATTTTTGCATAGGAATTTTCTTTAGGGAAAATTACACCTTAAATATAGTTTGACACTGAAATGAAGAGATTGTTTCTAACAGCCAGAAAGTAGACCATTTGTTTATGTAGCAGCTTTGTCATCATTTTCACAGATGTTTGCAAACCTCAGTTGTCACAGCTGTTTGATGGGTATTCATGTTTTCTGGGCTTAAAGGACTGAACTGCATTTCAAATTCTTGCTTTCTGTCATATGGGTGTGATAATGTATGATGTCAGAAAGCTAGAAGTGTTGGCAGATCCATGATGCAGGTGACCTGGGAGGATGTGTGACAGCATGGCAGGAAGGGTAAGGATCTCACCAAAAAAAAACTCCAATCCCACAGTACTTGAATAAGGAGAGCAGAGAAAGATCAGTGGCAGTAACTGGGCTCAGAAAAGGTCCTGGGGTGGCTGAGGAAGGCCACAGGGGCAGGGATGGGGACAGGGACAGGCAGCAGGTGGTGATTGGGGCCAGTGAGGATTTGTCAGGGAACAGGCAACCCTACAGTGCAAAAGCCAGGGCAAAGGGCCTGAGCTCCAGTGCAGCCTTTGCAAGAGGAGAGGTCCACAGAGGCTGTTCCCAGACAGGTGTCCCAGGTCACCCTGCAACAGAGCTGGCCCTCGTGACCCACATCCCAGCCCTGGGAGGCGGAAAGAGGTTGCAAAGCCCATTGGTACATGCTGGACCTAACACAACCAACTGCAGACTCGTGACAATGGATTTCAATGTTGATTAAAATCCAACTAAAAAAAAAAAAAAAAGTAAAACTTCAGTATATTTCAAGGAATGGCAGTCTTAATATAAGTTTTTGATGATTTACAAAAATCACATTATAAAATAAGTAATTCCCTACAAAAACATTTTTTATTGATGGGAGGTTAGTGGAATTATCAAATATATATGATAATAGGTCAAATTGTTACACCTTCTCCTTAGATACCCAAGGGATTTGGGGGCTTTTTCCTCAATCAGGTATCATGTAGAAAGATTTTGACAAAATTTTCAGGGAAGTTTATCAGCTAGTGTACAGAATCATATTATTGTTGATTGACTTAAAAGTGATCTTGAAAAAAATAGGTTGTTGTTCAAAACCATGATTTACTCCACACAGGATAGGGTGGGGAACAAGGCTGATTTTTCATGATGAAACACTGCTTCTTAGCTATTCAAACTGTAATTGAGAGATGTCGGAGGAACAAAACTTCAAAACAAAATCCAATGTACAGCATCCTTGATAAAATACCTTGTAATGGAGTTCCATTGAATGGCAAGCTGTTTATAAGAATTAATTCATTTTTACCATAGAGAAAGCAGTCATCAATCGCTCTCCTTGTTGGAGTTTCATAGTTTAAGCACTGAATAATCAAACAGGCCATTAAAAGTGGTGTTTAATAATAACTATTTGAAAAGCTCATCTGAAAGCAGATAGTGCTTCCGTGTGACTGTCTGCTTTGTATATGCCCTGCTATCAATATACCGTTAGAACAGCATATGGTTTCTTTGATGGAAAGTAATGGAAAATGACAGACTGTTTGAAGATGCTGTGGTGCCAATTTCATGAATAATGCATTAGGGTAACAGGTATAATCAGTGCAGTTTAATAGTCTGCAGCCTCCAGAGATACAACAGCAGCATACAGAAGAATTATCCTTGCACTAGGACCACCTGACACTTGAGGTTTTTTGTTTGAGACTACACTGAAATAAACTCTTTAAAAAGGCCAAGAGTCAGAACCAAAAATGTTATGTCCTGAGTCAGAATGAATTTAACATATATGCACTATGTGATTTACCTTTTAATAATAAGCACAATTTTTTAAATCCCTTTTCTCTGTTTTTAAATTGAATATAGGTTTTAAAGCTTCAAATTTTATAGGAAAAACAATTTTATGGTTGTCATTCATACTCAAATCATGCAGTACATTGCATATACACCAAAAATTTGTTTAAAAATATTTGTTTTCCTATATAAAAAAATGGTATAAGATTATTTTTTTTTTAAAAAAAGTCTTCCAGAATGCTGGCATAAGACTTTGCGTGAAGTACTAATTTGTACTTCATGATCATAGAAAAGCCCTGTGAAAGAGATTTACACTTAGGCACACATATTCCTCTTAGCACCTGGGTTTTACATTAGAATGTCATGACTCCACAACAAGGAATAGGTGTTAAGGCAAATGACGTGGGACACAGGGTTTTAATCCTTGTGATTACATTTTTACTCAAGGAAATATACCTATGTTTTGCAGTTAAAAAGTTCTACTTCTACCTGACAAATGAACTACATTGATGTATGTCCAGTCCCATCTAATACTCAAGCCCTCTTTATCATTTCTAGGTCACACATTACTGACAGAGTTGTAGATTTTAATTGTCATTGCTTGCTTTCTTGGCCACAAGGATTTTATAATGCTAGAATGTTCTGCTGTGTTCCAACCATGTTGAAAATCATGGCAGATACAGGAAATCATAGTAGATGCAGGAGTGATTGCAGGCCTAAAGGTGTAAGTTTTGTAATAAGATCTCCTCATCATTTAGTAGATTCAGAGTAAATGCAGTGCTCCTTATAAACTACTTTTTCTGCTGGATTAAGAAAGCAAAGCGAAGCAACAAGTAACAGACTTAATGATTTCCCCATTAGTTCAATGTCTGAACTTATAAAAACACTTCAAAGCCCAGCCCACAGAGTATCAATTCTCACTTCCAATGGTGTTACAGTGGCATAAAACTGGTGCAATGAATAGTTAGCACCAGAATAGCTGATAAAAGTTTAAATATGATCATCCATTTGGAATTCATACTTATTTAGCATGTCTTCCATATGCTGTGCGTGAAGATCAGAAGGAAGAAATGTGAATGCAAAGAATGATCTAAGAGCTTTCACAGGAGCAAAAAGTTAAACACAGGAAATTCTGCCAGGTCAGATTTAAGCGCATGGTCAAACTGCACCAATTTACATGTACAATAGATCAGAAGCTAAAATGGCCACTACATTTTGGAGTCTGAAGATCTGATAAGAGAAAATAGCTTTCCTAGCACAACTCTAAATCAGTCAATTATAAGATATTTTGAAAATACTGCTGTGTGCAGAAATAACTATTGAGACTGTATTGTCTTGTTAGTTTAGAGTAACCAGCAACAAGATAAATCAATGCACGTAAGACTGTATTTGAAATCCCATGCAAAAAAAAGATATATACCCACCTACAACACTGTTACTAAAGGTTCCAGGCATAGATACCAGCAGAGAAGAAAGCAGAGGTCTTCTGATTGATGAAGATTTACCACCCCACTTGCAGTAGGCTTCCCTGCTGTCAAGTGACTACCGAGGTGTGAACGTCATGCAGACCACTTGTTCTGATGATGCGGACATTGCTGATTGAGGCTGCTATCTTGGGCCTACCTCAAAGGTTGCCATTCCATGGCCAAGGGATCATAAACCACCAATGGAGATTCTTCAGTTCTGCCTCTCTGTGTGAAAACCTAGAACTATAAACAGAGGCCAGAAAAAAGTTCATGACATACCCACCAGAACTCATATATTCATAGTCCTTTCACAGCAAGCACATATGTCAAGGCAGTGCAGGTGTTAGCAGTTCATAGCCAACTACACTGGGGTCAGAACTGCAGGGACCTCATATGTCATACTTCTGCAGGAGGACTAGGACAGCCTTTTGCAAAGCCCTTGGCTGTTCCCAAGACAGATGTGACAGGAGTCTATGGAGAGGCAATAATTTTCCACAACAGGCCAGTGCAGAGTTCTCCAGCAGAGCTGAGTAACCATCTGGCTCCAGTGGCTCTTTCACACACACACATATACACAGTAACAGTGGCTCAAGAACTAAATAAAAACTTGATGTAAATCAGAGGGTCTCTTCAGGAAACTGTAAATCATGCAGTCTGAAATATCTCTGACATTTTTCCATCTGGGCAACTCAATAGTCCTCTGGAAACTGGAAATACTGTTTTCTACTCTGCTCAGCATCCTTAGTTGTTGCCTTAGCTTAGTGTCCTTTTTTTAATTTTTTTTTTTTTTTGGCTTTACCTTCTCACTTCTCTGTTCCAGGGCAGACACAGGACAGATGGCCTGACTATCTTCTCGTTCAAATTTCTCCTGCAGCAGGGAGGAGATTTGATGGGAGGAGCAGTGCAGCAGTTCCTTTATCACCAGAAAAATATGTGGAGAGATGAAAAGCCTTAAAGATCTGTGAAGATACAATGAACTGCTCTGTTGCTTGTACAACAGCTTCTCCACAGCCTCCTGACTCTCAAGGGCAAAGATTTCTTAAGGAGCGTAGACAGAGACTCACTCCTCTGTTGACCATCTCCAGGGGTGGCTGTTTGAATAAGAGCTGTGAATAGGACGATTCATGGTCTGATGAATATCCCTTATGCTCTCCTTCTCACTGTGGCACTGAGACCACAGCTGTAGGAGCCGCACAGGGAGGCAGAGCTGCCAAAGACATTCCAGCAAGGGGTTACGTAGTACAAAGGAGAGTGCTGCCAAAGAAAGACAACTGAGATGCCCTGTGGAAATGCCGGTGTCTCACCAGCCTTCACTGGTAGAACAGAGAGTCAAGAATTACCCCCAGAGTAGCGGGAAAAAGCCTTTGACTGCAATCTGTCATGTTGGAGAGGTGGAGAACCTACATATACCTGTGAAACATAGTCTGGTACAGGTGCCCTTGCGAACTTTAATTCCTCCTACAGGCTCAGCAGCCAACACTGATGTTGAGCAAGCTGGTTCTAACTGGCTGAGGCCTACTAACTGGGTTTCTGTCACAATCCAGACAAGTCATAGTGCTGTCCTCCTAAGCCATCTCTGAGCTATGTACAGGTGAACACTCAGCAGGATCGGCCTTTTGTACTGGTGTGGAATAAGCCATTGATAGGGCCCAGGGTTCTGGTCGGGCTGGGAGGAAGGCCAGTGTTGCGTTGCACTATCTACCGCCTCACCAGGGTGCAAATGTCCTCGTGGGTGTTATGACCTGTGTGATGTCCTTCTTCCCCTTGGAATGGACTCAACTGCACACCAGTATCCAAAAGCTGGTAGCTGAATATGAACTGTGGTTTTGTGACTGGTGACCCAGTGGAGTAAGGGTGTTTCTCCTTTACCACTGGAACAACATTTTTTTCTTAAACAGGAAATAACTTTGCTCTTCCTTCCTCTCACACCTGGAAGCTGATTGTCAGGGAATCCCATAGATGACAAAACTCGCAGACCTTTCTTGAAACAGCATGGCAAGAATGATCATTTCCTTGAGTCATTTTCACTTCTGTGAAAATGAAGACTGAAGTACTTCCATTTTTTTATTTGCTTGTTTGTTGAGATATTTTTGGCAGGGGGTAAAAGGAGCGAGAAAAGAGATAGGTGGGAACAAAGGAGGCATAAATTAAAACAGAAAAACGGCATGGAAGGAGGACAATATATATATATACACACATGAGTTGGAAACATATCTTATTAACATTTTTGTTTCACCAAAAAAATATTATTATTAACTTTCTTTCTATGGACAGATGTAGATGCTGATAAAATAGATAAAGCATTTGTAGTTCCAAATTTTGAGAAAAAGGAAAGAAAATATAATTTTTATGACCCTACCCTCCTTTTCTCTTCTCATACCCAAATTCAGTCTTGCTAAATGATCTCTGGACTTCTACTTATACATCATTTCATTATTGGCTATGTTATACACTTTGACTTGGGAATTCCACAGAATTACTAGGTTTTGTAATAACAGAGAGTGTTACAAATATGGAAAAGTACCTAAATATTTTCTGGAGAATAATTATAACAGAAGCAGGTAAATTACTTCAGGGTTATATGGATGTAGCAAAAGTAGCACAGAGGATAGCAGACAGGATTAAATAAGACATAGAAGTGGGTATAAGAAGATAATATGAAGAAGCAAGTTAGTTTTCAACTTTTGAAAGGTGAAACAGAAAGATAACAAGAAAGGAGAAGAGACAGTGCAGAAATTGTGATTGAAGAGCTGTGTGGATTGCAATTAGGAGATAGTACTTAAGGTGGTGAAAGACAGGCTGTATGTGTTTAACATAGTCAAGAAAAATATACACTAAAATTTTGCAGGGGCTGAAGTATAGCTAAGGGTAAATGAGAACATGTATAATTTATCAAACAAGGACAGAGAGGAAAGGATATAAAATACCCCATGTTAAAAATCCCTTGGTGTAAAAGGGTTAACCAATGGCTCTTCTAGTATAACTTTCAGCAGAGTGCTCCAGGAAAACACTGGCACAATATGACTACAATTTGGAAGGAAAGTCTGAAGTCTTACTTCAGCCAGACCTATGCATTAATCATTATAAATATGTTCCTGTAAATAATATAATTCTTCCCTTCCTTTTCAGAAAGCAGAACAGCTCAGAGTACAAAACTGCACTGCAGCATACTTTGCAATTATCACACTAAATATTTTGTATCAAGATCTGGAAAAAATTAACATAAAAAGAGTAGAAGCTAGCATTTGGTGTTTGTTTGGATTTGTTGTTGTTTTGGTTTGTTTTTTTTTTTTGTCACAGGAGTTGTTATATTCTTGTCTTCAGTTGCCAGTGAAAATTTATCTGGAGAAACCACTAGTTGGAAATGATTTCACTACATCAATGTTCCAATTTTTAACACGGTTAATTTAGAGTACAAACAGGATGTTGCCATGGTCTAAACATTTAAAATGCATCACTTGCTGGGCCACATATATGTATAGCACCTCTTTTTTTTTTTTTTTTTTTTTTTTAAGTAAAAAATAATTAAAAAAAAAACATAAAAAAAGATTTCAGTTTTTCTTATAAATCAACAGCTGTATCATTTTTTTTTTGTAAACTTCTGTAGTGATGAATTCTCCCCACTCTACAGGTTGTCTTGTGTTACAAAGAGTATTTGCACGAAAAACAGGTGTATTCAAATAACAAGGACCATCAGCAGATACTGAACTTATTCTCATCCTTTGCTTCCTGTTCTTTGATGGAGTTTCACATGTAACAGATCTGTCACAGTGGAGGTCAATGTCACCAGGATTGCAGTTCTGAAACCATTGACATTACATCAGGATCATATGAACTATCAAATCTCTTGTGGCAGATGATGTAGAGAACCTGGCATGCAGAGAAGATTTTCAGGCTTGCCCCCCCCACTCCCCTTCCCCACTGTGTAATAAATAAAAGGCAAGACCTTTTCATGTTGATGTTATGTATGCAGTATATTCAGTTCTGGCTGACGGAAACTTCTATCGTCTATTACCAGTTTTCTATATTGGCATCCAGCGTGTGGATGTTCCAAATTCAATACAATTCTCTATGGATATCAGATCTTTTTAGATCCTCAGACCTTTCATGGAAATTCTATTTTTTCAGGATTTTTATAGCTACTTATTTATTTATTTAACAATGAATGATTAATTTGCTCATTCCCTCATTGTCCAACAGTGTGTATACATTGACACATCCAGGCTAGCTCTGCCTCCCTCAGTAAAGTGAACTAATTCATATATAACTGATGGTACTGTAGTATTCTGTGACACAAAAAATTCCTCAATTACCATGCTGACATATAATGTAGACAGGCACTATGACTTAAAGGGGAAGGAATTATCAAACCCTATGACAGAATAACATCCTCAGGTGAACACTCAGAGACTGGGGGCAAAAAAAAAAGAAAGAGTAACTGAACTATTTAGCAACAAATAGCTCTCTTAATGTACACTTTCTTGAATGAAAAAAGACGGAATTATACTCACGAGTCAATTTTATTCTGACATAGAAAATTCCTTGTTTTAGTGTTTCCCTTGTATTATCACCAGTAATTTAAAGTCCCTGTATTGTGGATGATCTGTTAGGAAACACCATTCCAAAAACATTTCAGCAAGCTAACTTTCTAAGCTTGGCTTAGGATTTTTACTATTTCTTTATAGTATGAAGTACGTTATGGATATAATATAGCAAAGAATTATTTTAAACCAAATAATATAAAAGTTGATAAAATAGTAATATAACCGTGTATTTATATTTATAAGCAGAATTATTACTGCTGTGGTTTTGTTGGCTAGTAAAAATAGCCAATATTTATGCCATTATGTCTAATTAATTTATATTCACAATTCTATTTATGACACAAGAATCACAATTTAGGTATTCAAGCACTTCAGTCGCTGGGCAGCACTGTCTGTAAATAGAAGCCATTAAGCTGCAGAGTCATTCTGCAGACTTTTTTCCATTCCAACCTTAAACACCAACAAATAAGTTTGCACAAGAACTATGCTATTTGTCAAAACTGTAAGCAGGCATATTTTGATTGCCTTGCATGAGAATTTGCCTGTGTTGAACCACCATAATAAAGAAAGTCAACAAATATAGAATATTTTATGTGTAAACTACAGAGGGACTATAATTAAGCAGTTTTACACACATGGAGTGAATCTAATAGATGTATTTTCACTCCACTAATAATACTGCTTTGGTAGGTAACATCTCTAAAACCAAGAGAAGTAGAACAGAACTAATTTCATTTTTTATTTTCTGGATTATCCATTACTTATTCTTGATCTTGAAATCCCAGAAAGTGTTATCATATTAAAATATTTAACTGGGAATATCTATACATTAGTATGCACAACCATGAATACTATCATTCAATCAAAAAAAGGCCAATAGTCAGCTTCACTGAATTGTTTATAACCCATAATATAGTCAGAATTAACCTGAAATTGCATAAAGTGTGTTGATGCCGCAGAGTTCCTCCTGCTGTAATTTCAATATTGCTTTATAACCAGTTCTATCTTTATCAGTGTTCATTGCAGATTTTAGTTGTAAATAGGTGGATTAAATGAAGACTAGGTCACGACTCAAATCTATAAATACAAAGTTGTTAAGCTTTATATAAATTGTTGAATACTCTGAAGCAAATTTAGTACAGCTGTAATTGTTTGTTCACTTTTTCTTTTCTTTAATTCCTTCATCTTTAAATATGTATAACAGAAAATTAAGAATTTATACATACTTACAAAATAGTATATATTTAGATGTTGCGGGGGGGTGTGTGTTAATCTAAAGCATGAAGTTAAGTGAGTGTCTTTATAGCTGCTTTCTTTCAATTTTTACTCAAAGTTATTATTTATATTTCTTTCAAGTGCAGATGCCATTCCTACTGGACAATGTGTAAATGCACTAATGATTGAATTCAAATTGTAGTTCATATTTTTAGTTAAAAATTGGATTAAATTTAAACAGATGCTTCATCATATGCAGATGCACCCAGAAAAATAAAACAGTTCTCAGTATATGTCCTGAAAAGAATGAATAGTGTCACAGCTGGGATTAAATCAGAACACTGCTTAATAAAACGTCAGTGATGTTTTTACAGCTGCCCTAAAATGGCACCATCCAGTGAAACTCACTTCTCAAAATAATTCGTTCACTGCTTTTTACTACAACCTTCCCACTCTCAGCTTTCCACTTCCTGCAAAAGCAACATATAAAAAAATCCCAATAAATAAGAATTAAAACTGCCATTAACATCATCTTTGTGTTTAATTGCAATTCCACATTCTTTAATAACTATATAGATCAGTGGGTTTTTTTTCGTTTGTTCATGCAATAGAAAAGGATCTACCAGCAGTGCTGAATATCAAATGCATTATCTACTCAGAACAAGCCTAGGTAGTGCAGAGCAGGTGGCAAGTACCAGCCTTTTTCTCTTGTAGCCAAAGATTAACGTTCAGGAAACCACATACTGCGTGACTCTCAGTTTAAGTCTCTTTATGTTCTACAATATGAGGAAAACTTTACTCACGTATCTCCTGGGTTTTTCTATGGTGTAGCTCATTTGCAACAATCTTGAAAATGTATCCAAAAGTTAGTTAAAGTTCATTCCTTATTATCATCTACATCTGCCATACTTAATTAGGATCGGTCCATTACCTAGAATACATTTCATATAGGCTACAGAAAGCTATTTGCAAATCTGTTGATCTCTGGAAGCCTAAACAGGATGGATTTTTTTTGATCTAGGAATTGTTTCACTCCCCAAATACCGTGGTGGTTTGGTCTTTTTCTGGGCAGTGATTTTTGATTGTTATGGTTATTTTTATTTTTTAAAACAAAATTCCAGAAAAGGTAACATTTGTGTGTTCAGTGCTTTAGAAGGATCATCTGATAATTCATGTCTTCAAACAATCTTCAGAATTAAACATGTACATTAAAAGAGATGTGTTTGAGCAAAGGTGTATGAAAGCTGAGAAAGTAACTGCAGGAGATTGAATCACAATAATAGTGTTTTTGGTTTACGGAAGTCAGGGCAACCTCACATTTTAGTTGGTGGCATTATGTTCATAAGAACTCTTGTTTCTTTCCACATTGATCAACAAATACATCTTTTGGGTTCAGTTTTTAAGTGCTTAAAACTAAAAAATGTGAAGGCAGAACCCCTTATTTATGGTTTCTTTCAAATTCATGGTCATTGTAATAACTTTTAAAAAATGACAGTAATTGCAGCAAAACTGTTACAGGTCACAGGTGCATTTATAGCCTATTGTCCAAATGAACAAGTAAATGTCAATTTCAGAGCCGGATGTAACCTGATTTTTTAATAACTGAGTGTGCTACACTGCAGGACTTCCATCCTGATTGCTTTTGAGTCATATTAATAAAAATACATTAGCTTAATATAATCTAAAAGTCCACTGAAATGAAGACTAAACTGTATTAAATGCAAGTTAAACTATATTATTCTCATTTTAATCAGTAATACATTTTAAAGTGTTGTAGCATACATTTAACATTTACTAAGCTACTACTAGTGCGAATTTCACCCTTTTTGCAAGTAAAGTCAAGTCCTTGATTTAGTAGCAGGAACTCTTGAGATTTCACAATTAGCAGGCACATTCAATGGTATCATCAAGAATTAAGTGTCAATTATCAGCTTAGTCTAGCATGGTCTAAGAAAGTCTTCAGGAAGGAAGGAGACTAAATAACAGTAACTGTTACCTTGAGACATCCTTGCACACAATAGCAGAGCAAATGAGCAAGCGGGTGTAAGTATCTCTAAAATGAGTATATGTAAAGATCAGTGGTTTTCAGATATATTGTAAATAACTTCTTTTTATAAACTAGTTCATTAAAGCTCTATGTAATTTTTTCTCCCACCTGTCATCCATCCTCTGTCCCCCAAAAGTTTGGTTAAAATTCACGGAGAACTGGAAAAGACACATATATGTAAAATACGTATGTGTTCGTGTCTGTGCACACATGTGCATATACATGTGTGTATGTACAACATACGCATACACACACAGAGAGCTCCAAATCTGCCTTTTTAGCATTTTATGCTTAATATTGTGCACCTATGTACCCAAATCTGTTGTACTTCAGACTGTGTGCCATCAAGTTTAATATCAACTTCTATGAACATACTAGGATAGCACATAACAGGCAGAGATTTTAAACAGCAACTTCAGCTTCATTGCTTCGGCACTCCAGTGTTTCATTTGCAGCCTCAACACCACTGCTCTGGCACAGTCTTTGAGAAATTCTATGACACTATTTCTGAATCCTTTCAATTCAGGCCATTCCTCCTCAGCAGTTCATTTTCCTTCTCCAAAGGCTACGCTTCCTTCTGAAAAAGAATTTCTTTGTTCTACCCAAAATAGATTTCTTAATATTGCCAATATTCCCACCTGAAGTGGTCAGGGACTACATCATTGAGTCTCCAAGTACAATAATTAATTGGAAACATAATAAAAAATGTTAGGGCTAATGAATTTTCACAGGAAAGGTGAACTGACAATGCAAAAAGAAAAAGGAATTGTAAATTACAGAATCCATCCCTACAAAATCTGGTTTTACTCTGAAAATACAAGGCAGAATTAATTCAAATTGGACTAAGAAAATTAAGATGTCTAAAGTGGCTAAGATGGGAAGATCCAACTGGACCCTTCGACATGGGAAAAAGACTGAAACTTTAAACATGAATAGAATGTCTCTTCCAAGACAGAGAATGACCTGATCCAAATTGAACCACATCACATATGGAGTCATGCACTTCACTCACAAGAGCAAAGCAACAATATATTTTACTGATATAAGACAGTGAGTTGACAAAGTTCAATGGTAAATGCAGCAGTAGTTTAGCAATATTAGAAGGCAATGTACATTTAATTATTTACTGCATAGAAGACAAGGTCAGACAACACTGTCAGGAAGGAGACCCTCCCCTTGAGCCATGAGGTTCAGAAAGCACTCCCTTGTGTTCTAAACTCCTTCTCAGAGGGGAATTTAGATGTGGCTGTATTCAGGCTTAGTCCCAGACTTGGTCAATGGGTTATGTCTAAAGCATTATGTATGCACAATCAATCCCTTATGTCACTTAGCTAAGATTTCAATGTTTCAAATAAGTTTCAATGCTCTTACTCGCAGTTCACTTACTGCGTATCTGATGCGATAAGGATTCTTTTAGCATCAAGAAGTAAACTTGGAAGGCATCCCTACCCAAAAGGAGGTCTTGGTGTGCAGCCTGCTGCAGTGCAGAAGAGCTCAGCAGGCTCTGGGCTGTCCACTGTTTATGGAGTGAGATGGTTGATGTACAGTCATATTTGCATACCGACTACAGATGTTAGTTTCTTCCAGACTTAGCTTGAATCGGACATTGACCAGCACTGTGGTTAAGTGGGTGCATTGCTCAGATTAGCCCTTGGCTACTGTGTTGTTATCTATCTCTGCCAAATCGACTCTGAGCCGGACACAGCCATCACAACCAGATGTTTCTATTACAGCCACCACCGGTGATTATTACTTGAGCAGGGTTACAGGAAGTACAGATCAGATGGGGGGGTGGGCCAGGGGGGTGGGACAGAGCAGGGGAGCACACTGCCATGCCATCTGATCCTGCTTTTGGTTTTTCTCTTTGTTTCCAGTTATCATCTTTGCTTGGTTTGATCACAACACAAGCAAGTAGAAGAAAATGTGGCCTGCTCACCAGATAAATTAGTATATTTCAATCCCTGACAGCTTTATATGGCACAGAATACAGAGGATTGCAGTCAGGTGGTCTTTAGAAATTTAATGAAAGAATGGAAGAGTGTTTTTCTTTGTAACAAGGAAACCATTGCATTGGAGAAACAGTAAAATCAATTACAAACACAATAATTAGCTTAGGTTTTTTACACTGTATTCAACTTGTCCTTCTAAAATTACCATACTCAGCTGAATAACAGAATCTATTATCTCATGATATAAGAGCTAAAATTCAGGCAGAGGGAGAAATGAAAAGGTACAGCAGCTCATCAGTGAAGAAAATAAACCCTTTGACTGTATACAAAACATAATAATAAACCAGCTTTTCCTAAAACATTTTGTATAACATAGTAATCAACAATGGAATAAACTGATCTCATAAGACAAGAGATGACCTCAACTATTTTCTAGCTTTATGTGAAAAAAACCCAAATAGCAAACTTGCATTATTTTAAAAAAAATACGGCATGCATTTTAGGAAATGTTTTGCTAAGCATTGAAGAATTATCTATTTCTACATCCTGGAGAGGACAAAAATATGAATTTTGAAATATTATGTTTAATGTTATCTTCTCAGTTTCAGACATTCATTAGGCTCAAAGAAACCAAAGACAGAAAGGTTTCTGAATTATTTTTGCTCAGATAACTTTTGAGTTTTATATTTAAAACTAATCCTTTGGATTCATGTTTACTATGAGATATGTACATGGCTGGACTGCTTATATGAAGCTATCACAGAGGCATTTCTGCCTTTTCTTTCTCCTACTCTGTCTCCCCCTCCCATTTTGTCTGGACTGTTTAAGAAGTTATTTTCAAATAAGATTACTTTAAATTGTAACAAGGTTTTAGAAGTTTAGGTTATAGGCTTGAAAAAATTGGAAGTCACTAGTTCAGGTGATTTTTGAGCTTTCTTCATACTTCCATGTTTAAATCCATGTATTTTTTTAATTAAAAACTTTAAAATTAACTTTAAAATAACGCACAATACAAAAGAAAAGTTGTATAGGAGAGGAACTGATTGAAAACATCTCCAGTTTTCTGAAGGTGACATTTTCCAGCTCAGGGGGATTCCCAGGTAATCAATGGAAGGCTCCTCTGGAAGTCCTTTGAATGCTAATCTTCCTAGGACTTGCAGAGCACGTGCAAAGCATGCAAAGACTGCTTCAAGAACAGCTAATCCACTTATCTCATTTTACTACTTAGCAATGGAGAGCATGTCTTTGCTTTATAAGAAATAAATATCTTCACCAGAAGTGGGACTGAACTGAAAGCATTCTGCACTAACAGGTCTAGTTAAATCCTGTAAAGATTGTTCATGTGAGTGAGTTACTCTTTATTAATGGGAAACTGGATCTTGGTAAGGGTTTTCTTTAAGAAGCATGAAGAATTATTTCCATCATAGATCTTACACCTGAAATTGCAGACAATCAGGGAGATGTTAGCTGTGTCTAGTTCTGCCCAGTGATGCACTTCAGAGCTCACTGTATGACAGGTCGGTGCTGCCCTAGGATGCTCTATGCTTCTCAGATGTGATAAGATTTATGTAACCATTTATAAAGGAAAATGAGAAAAATTTCTCTATGCTCCCTTTAATTGCAAGCTACAGAATGTTCTCAGTCTCTTTATTAATACAAAACAGCATCACAGAATCACAGAATGGTTTTGGTTGGAAATGACCTATAAAATCATTTATTCCAACACCCTTGCCATGGGCAGGGATGTCTTTCCCTAGACCAAGTTGCTCAAAGCCCCATCTAACCCAGCCTTGAACACTTCCAGGGATGGGGCATCCGCAGCTTCTCTGGCAACCTGTTCCAGTGTCTCACCACCCTCACAGCAAATTTCTTCCTTCTATCTAATCTAAATCTACTCTTCTTCAGCTGAAAGCCATTACCCCTTTTCCTATCACTACATGACCATGCCCTTATAAAAAGTCCCTCTCCAGCTTTCCTGTAGGCCCCCTTTAGGTACTGGAAAGCTGCTGCAAGATCTTCCTGGAGCCTTCTCTCCTCCAGACTGAACAATACCAAATCACTCAGCCTTTCTTCATAGAAAAGGTGTTCTAGCAATCTGATGATTTTTGTGGCCCTCCTCTGGACCCACTCTAACAGATCCATGCCTTACTTGTGCTGGGGGACTCCAGAGCTGGACACAGTACTGCACAAGAGCAGAGCAGAGGAAGACAATCACCTCCCTGCACCTGCTGGCCACACTTATTTTTATGCAGCCCAGCCTATGACTGGCTTTTTAGTCCAGCACACATTGCTGGTTCATATCTAATTTTTCATCCATTGGCATCCCCAAGTCCTCCGCAGAGCTGCTCTCAGTCAGTTCATCCTTTAGTCTGTACTGATACTGCACATTGGGTCAACCCAGGTGCAGGACTTTGTGCTTAGTTTTGTTGAACTTCATGAGATTCACATGGGGCTCAAGCATGTCAAGGTCCCTCTGGCATCCCTCTCCCTCTAGCACACCAACTGCACCACTCATCACAGAGCTTGTTGCTGAAGGCACATGCAATCCCAGTGTCTACATCAGTGATGAAGATATTTAAATAGTACTGGTCCTAGTGTGGATGCTTGTGGGACACCACTTGTTACTGGTTTCCACTTGGACATTGAGCTGTTGACTGTAACTCTTTGGATGCAGCCATACAACCAATTTCTCATCCCTCTAACAGTCCACCCATCACAACTATCTCACTCCAATTTAGTGACAAGAATGCTACGAGGACTGTAACAAAGGCCTTATGGAAATCCAGGTAGTAGCTGTAGCTCTACCCTCAACTGTTGCCGTCATTCTATCATAGAAGTCTACTGGGTTAGTCAGGCATGATCTGCCCTTGGTGAAGCCATATTAGGTGTCTCTCATCACCTCCCTGTCTGTCATATGTTTCGATGTGTCTTCAAGGGGGATCTGCTGCATGCTACTACCAGGCACTGTAAGGCTGACTGGTCGATAGCTTCCACCGTCCCCTTTATTAAACTTTTTAAAAATGGATGTTCTAGCTGCACAGTGGTTTCCAAATGTTCCTGCTTGTTATCTATGCTACATGCAATAGTACGGAGGCACTTCAGCTGGGCTAGCAATGGTGTCACCTTTTTAGAAGAACGTGCTCTAATTTCTCAGAGGTATTTCACAAGTGTTTCCCTGTGGGTTCCTAATATATACTATTAATTGAACATCAAAGGCCTTAAAAATCATGATTTGTGTCAAAACAAAAACAGCAGACATGAAAATTATTACCAATGTTCTTGGTGCCTGTAGCAGCAGGGAGTCTTAGATGATGACATTACCAAGAGTTATTTAGTATTTTTTCTTTCAGCGTTATAAGCTTTCAGGTGAAGATATTCGGTATTAAGTATTCACATCGTTAACTGTAATCCTTCCTCATAAGAAAATAAAGAGTATCATGGACATACTTTGCATGTGAGATAGGGAAGGCTTGGCAATCTGAAGAACATCAGTGCTCAAGTCAAATCCATTATCAGTTCTGGGAAAGCAGAGGAATTTACATGCATTCTGCTCTTAGCAGGAATAGAGAAATTGTTAACTAGTCTCATTGTAAAATTGCAGTTCCACCAGTTTAAAGCTTATATCTTATGATGCAATCTGATCCAACTAACACTTAAAAATACATTTTTATACTTTTGCATAGGCTTTTTTTCCTGGAATTCAGAATGGATTAAAGTTATATTGCTTTTATTTCTTTTGTTGTTTCAGTCCATAATCTCCACAGAATTTCTTAATGTGAGCATCTAAGTTTTACTATGAGGCCTTCAGTGATTAAAGCACATTTTTCAATGAGGCACAGGCTATTTTTGTTGTACTTTCCAACACAAAGGCAAAGGTTTATCCAAAGTAGAAAACCACCTATCAGCAACAGTACAATACTCCTAAACAAAAACTCCTAAACTTTCCTTAACGGGTATTTTTCTTTTCTTGAAAACTGCTGTAAATGTTGATATTGAATTAAAATTAATACTTTGTAACATAAGCCTGCATTATGAAAACATGCCTCAGGCACATTCATGAACACATTTGACAATATATTTTTCCTTAGTTATGTTTCTTTGAATTTTACGCTATCCTTGCAAGCATGTAACTTGCAATGAAATTCTGACATTCTTGCTTATAAGATTCTTCTGCAGCCCTTAAATTACTAACTCAGATGGTAAGTAATTCCATATTCTCCACCCAAACCAGTTCTTATTAGTGAAACTAATGGTGGCAGAATATATCTTTCCTTTTGTCACATACAGTCAAAATAGAAACTGCTAGAAGTAGCATTGGTTGAAACAAGTTTTTCACGTAAAATATACTGGAGTGTCTAACTTTGCTTCTTTTTTTCCTCAACAAAGTAAGGAGTTTTGGCGGATTGAACTTGGGTCGATGCCAGATGCCCACCAAGGCACTTTATCACTCCACTTCTCAACAGAACAGGGGTAGGGGAGGAACGTTATTCTCTACTTCCCATCAGCTGGCAACATTCAGCCACTTCCTGGGAAGGAGAGATTCAGTATGTATAGCGGCTGCTTCGGAATACAAATGTTGTAAACAACAAGTGCCCGCTCCTTCCTTCTCCTCTCTCTCAGCTTTTATATCTGGAAAGACATTACATGGCATGGAATATCCCACCGGTCACTTTGGGCCAGCTGTCCTGGCTGTGTCCCCTCCCAAGCCCTTGCCCACCCCCACCCTGCTGGTGAGAGGTGGGGGCAGGTTGCAGAGGCAGCCTTGGTGTCGTGCGAGCTCTGCCCAGCAGCAGTCAGGGCACTGGTGTGTTCTCACCACCTTTCCAGCCACCAGTACAAGCAGAGCACTGGGAG
>JAVJGJ010000037.1:63169020-63188375 GCA_035590215.1 Microhierax caerulescens | reverse complement strand
CAGTCAGGGCACTGGTGTGTTATCACCACCTTTCCAGCCACCAGTACAAGCACAGCACTGGGAGGGCTGCTGGGGGGGCTCAGCCAGACCCAGCACAGGAGTGCAGAGTTAGAGAACTTTAATTTAAAAGAATTAATAAAAGTCATAGCACCTGTTTCTCTACTGGTAGATGTCCAGCAGTTAGTGGTTTCTATTTAAAAATGTGTATTTCATCAGCTTCTTTAGAAATATGTATTTTCCTGTTTATATATTCCTCATATCTGCAGTGCCATTATATAATGTAAACTCTTCTCTTTTAAATAAAATTCTACAATTTCAATTTCTTGTCAGTGTTGTTTAGAGGTTTGGGTTGTGGGTTTTTTTTGTTGGCTGGTTTTGGTGTTTTTTTAAAGATAAGGTTATGGGAGCTTATTGCATAAATATATTGTATTTTTATGGATATACAAGTGCAAATTATCATGAATTGTTAATATCATCAAATCAAATGCATAGACATTTAGTTTATTAAAAAAAGCTATTCTAGCTCACAGTGACTTGGGCAAGCAGAGGACAATTATCCTGAGAATTGATTCTCTTTTGCCTTGCATGTAATAAAAATAGTCAATAGTTTCTTTAACTATTTTCCTTTCTATGCAGAGATTTATTAAAAAGACCCATGAAAATCCAACAGTTCCTGCATAATTAGAAGTGTCTATGTACTATATCATTGTATAGCTAGACAGAACACGACAGAGAGATTTCAATGGAATCAACCCATATTCATGCTTCAAAAATTACTGGGAAGTTCTACAGAGGTTCTGTAATACATGTGAAAAAAAATTATCTTTCTGAGGAGTAATGTCTTGCACAGCTTGCAGTGATTGTGAAGCTGAATGTTGCTTGAACTGTTTATACATTGTCATTGTTACATTTTGTATACTTCTCCTAAGCGGTAATAGATCCAACATATTTCTTTCTCAGTTGTCAAGGAAGATGAAAACTGTGTGCCTGTTAAGGAAAATATTTTTGGGGAGTCCCTATGGTCTGGTTCAGTTCACGCATTTCAAACTTAATTCCCTTTTACTCCCATGAGCTGACAGACTCATAATTGCAGGCACACAGTAAGGTCCTCATGAGGAGTAACACTGGCTATGCAAAAACTCAAAAAGGCTTTTCACCTATGCATTTTTAAGACTGTCATGTATATATTCAGTCCCTGATGGTTACACCTGTGCCATCATAATAGTGAGTTTTGTATCTTCTGAACAATTTTGGGAAGGTTAATGGAGGCCCTCCTACTGTTGAAGCATATGGACAAAAAAGGGCATTTTAGGCACTCAACCTTATGTTTAGTGTCTGAAGTATGATTTCACATTTTGTTTTGAGGTTTGGTACTGGACAGTTTAGAAGTTTAAGAGGCCTGGTCAGCTGGAGTGACCTGCATTCACATACGTGATAACATCTGTGAAATATGTTGCAACTTTCTTTGCATTATTCACCTTTGTCTAGGAAGTATAAGTGATTCTGTCTATCTATATGAATAATATTTAGCAGAATAATAACTTTTTTTTTGTCTTGAAAATGCTGCTTGATTGTAGATGGTTTACCATCAGTCCCTTTTACAAAGGCTTATGTTATGAACCAAAGGCCACTCACTGAATAATGGGCAATTTACCAGTGAAAAAAAAACTGGAATGAAATGTTTTATCTCCATATTAATTTTGTACTCTATTTTCATGGATTAACCCCAGCCAGCAACTAAGTACCTTACAGCTGCTTTCTTAATCGTCCCCCCTCCCTACCCCAGGATGTGGAGGAGAATCGGGAAAACTTATGGGTTGATATAGGAACAATTTAATAATTGAAATAAAGAATAATAACAATAATAATCACAATAACAATAAATATTGTAACAAAGAGGAGAGGGAGAGAGAGGAATAAAACCCAAGTGATGCACAATACGGTTGCTCACCACCCTCTGACCAATGCCCAGACAGTCCCCGAGCAGTGATCGGCAGGCCCCAGCCAGCCTGCCACCCCCCAGTTTATATACTGAGCATGACTTTCCATGGTATGGGATATCCCTTTGGCCAGTTCGGGCCAGCTGTCCCAGCTCTGCTCCCTCCTGGCTTCTTGTGCCCCTGCTCACTGGCAGAACATGGGAAACTGAAAAGTCCTTGACTTGGGTAAGAACTACTTAGAAACATCTAAAACATCAGTGTGTTATCAACATTACTCTCCTACTAAATCCAAAACACAGCTCTGTACTAGCTACTAAGAAGAAAATTAATTTTATCCCAACCAAAAAAAGGCATCACCTTCTGTCAATGACTTTTAAATAATTCAGTCAGGTTTAGTTCAAATTTTGATTTCTTATGCTGGCTTTATCATAAGTAACAAGTGTTCTTCAATTTGATATCCTATGTCAGTCACATTTTTGGTCACTGGGTTCTTCTACAGGATATGATATATGAAAGTAGATTGATTGAAACACTTCTTTTTCTTGATAATTATTGTTGTATCTGTTTCAGAGAGATTGAACTTGTCTATACCCACTGAGTAACTGGGCAGGAGACCCAGGCAAGAAGATGATTCTTTATTATTTGAAACCAATTTTTACTCTCCCTATATAAGTAAGTTCTTACGGCAACAGGCTGTGCTGAGAGAACACAGACATTATCAAGAACAGCTGCTATAGCAGGTTTTTTTCTGGTGTAGCTGTTACCCTGTCCCTGTCACCTATCACTTCACTTCCAATAGGCTGAATGTGAATGTTGCTGAGTCTTTAAAATCACATATGTCCATTAAAAAGTGAGTCTTTTGAAACTATACTATATTCTCTGTAGAAATATCTCAAAGCATGAGATATAAAGAGCAAATGAAAGCTAAGCTGCTCTGGAGAAAGAGGTATTTTTTGACAGTATAAGTACCTAAAAATACAATTTTTACCTCTTTTTACCTCTATTGTAAATTCAGGTACGGTTTGTTTGGTTTTTTCCACTATTTTACTGATTCTTTTTATTAAAAAAAAACCAAAAAAACACAAAAAAACCCACAACAACCCCCCCCCCCAAAAAAAGGCAAAATAACAATAATTGTTGCAATGCTGTGAAATACAGAAGATTCCTGTGAAGATATATGCAATGCTACTCTGGAATATTTTGAAATACTACTTAAATAATCAGCTGTAAGTGTTACACTGTTACAAATTTTATGTTAATCTTGAATATTTGTCTGATATGGAGATATTCCTCACATCATCATACTTCCAACAGTTATTAATTAGTATTGTTTGCATCCCTCTGTTACTGGAGTGTTTCAAAACTCTCTCTTTTTTTTCTGATATATTACCCAAATCACTAATGTTATCATCTGTGTTTGTATAATTTCAGAACTTTTTAGTCTTGTTAGGCAAAGGTCATGCTATCATGTGAAAGCTGTAAGGGTAGTATCAAAAAAAAATGTCTTCTGTTGCTTTATATAATCCTTGAAGTACAAGAAGGTAAACCAATAATGACCTCCTTTGACATACTGCCTTAACCATGATGCTGTTACACTGGCCAGTGGAGACTCAGCAAGTTTTGTTTAAAAACCTAGCTGCAAACCTAAATGTTAATGTGTATCTAAGCAATTGGTAGTCAACTGACATGTTTATGTTCCATAGCCCTTTAGCTGAAAGATTGGAAATACTCTTTTTTTTCTCATTTTGTTGCCATTAAAATGATGGGAAATGGGTCCTGTTGTTATCAACATTAACTCCATTATAGAAAATGTCATTACTGAAAATGATCTATGATTATAGTCAATTGTACAGAATGATACAAAATTTTTCATAGCTAAAGTGATGTTGTCCAAATACTGTGTCTTTTTATGAAATTGTAGTCAGTAATTTTTAATCTTGTCTGTATCAAGAATTCTTTAATTTCACAGGATATTAGCATGTGGTTCTTTTGCGTATTTATAAGGACTTGGTGTTTTAAATACCAACTTGATATCCATAGAAAAATCTTACACACGTACAGTGCCAAAAAGCTCTCACGGAAGAAAAGATACAAGCAAGGCTACTGCTGCCTAACTGCGCTCAACATAAAAAATGTATGTTTCATCTGTTTGTAGAGTATTAAAATCACTGGACTACTAGGTTTTCTGATGCAGTGTTCTTTCATTTCTTTGTCACAGAGCTTCTTAATGTGACAAAATTATTTGGTCAGCATTTGCAACAGAAAGATGGTCTCATGTGGACACTCAGAGTGCATGAAATTTAAATATATAAATAACAGGATGCCTTGTAGCCAAGGGTCTAACATGCAACCTCATAAACTGAAATTGCCTCACACACAGGAGAGAAATTGAGGAGGTCTCCTATATCTAAGTGTCCTAATCACTGAGTTATCAGCAGCTGAGGAGCACTCTACCACAGTTTCGACTGAAAAATCTAATGGACATTTGTTGTTATTCACTTTGTCAGTTTTGTAAAACTTCCTACCAACCATCCAACTTGCAATCAGCACTCTGAGACCCTCCTTGTAAGAAGTCAAGTCATAACTTTTTCAATTTCTTCAACAATGAGTATAGATGCAAAATATTAATTTAGTTTTTCTGCTATGACCTCTCAGGGAGCTCCATTTTTCACATCTGTGCAAGTTTCCTCCCTCTGTTGCCTATGGGAAATAACTTATTAATGGCTTTTATGCCTTTTGAAAGTTGTTCTCCAACTCTTTTTTTGATGTGCCTTTTATATTTAACCTGCTAGACTTTGTTATTCCTTTCATTTTCTTCATTTGCACACAATTTCACTTTTTTGAATGATGTCTTCTTGAATTAAGTATTTTCTATGACTCAGCAATTTAATCATGCCAACTTTCTTTTTTCTTTTGCATTTTTTGAAGTCCTTAAGCTATTTTTATGTAGTTACTCTCTTTGAAATTATGCATGTGGTCCTGGATTTCTTGGCTTTTGTTGCTTCTACAAGGACATTGAACGCAAGTACATTATAATTTCTATGCTAGAGCAGATTTTTGACAGCAACATTTCAAACAGTTTCCAACTCTGTACAGGACTGAGTTATCTTCTTTAATGTTTCCTAACTAGCTACTTCATTTTTATTTAGCATCATCTATGTACACAATAACGGCTTTCTCTAAGGAAAAGATTCGACAGAAATGGAAAAGGACTGCATGAAAAGTTAATTTCAATTTATTCCAAGTCAATGAAAACAAATATTGTCAAGTTGAATGTAAAGTTCTACTGTCTTCAATTTATAGAATAAATACATCTTGTATTTAAACTTCCTCATGAAAACATTTCTAAACCTGATGAATATAACTTTTGAAAATCCTCCCCTCAAGTACCTGTAATTACAAAATTTATAAAACCCCAACATTTCTTGCCTTACCTGCCTATGGGTTTTCAGCTGCATTCCACAGAAATTCATCATATCCTTTTAGTTTTCAAAATTACTTTTAAAACATTTCTCTGGATTATTATTTTACACTTCTTTCCTTGAAAAAGGAAATCATTATACATGTTTATATTTTTATTCAGAAATCAGATTCTACCATTGTTCCTGTTCACAGTGTCTATTAACGTAACTGCAGAATCCCGAGCACATCTTATTTCTCTTTGGGGTGGACAGCTGCCATGTCACGTATCCTCTGATACATGTCACAGTGTTGCACCTGCCATGGTGTGGAAATATAACTACAGGTAGAAAGAGCAATGACCTGGCACTCTAAAAGCAGCATCTCAACTGCTTAAACCTGTTGTGGGTGATTTACAGTTCCTGATGCCAGAGAAATCTTTTATAATTTTAAACAAGTTTTAAACCATCATACAATGAGTTAAAGTTCTGATAATCAGTATAATTAAGACAATATAATTAAGCCTGAGTGGAATGCAAGCAATCTAAGGATGAGCAAAAAGGAAAAAGGGAAAGTTCACTTGCTGTGTAGACAAAGTACACCACCATTGATGATTGACCTTATCTGCTAATGGGATGAGGGAAGGAAACTGGAGGAGGAAGTCCAGGACTTGAGAAGGAAGAAGTTAAGCCTGGGAAGACGGAGGGGTGGACAGAAGGTGGCGTTTTAGTTTTGACTTGGTTGCTCACTGGTTTACTCTATTTTTAATTGGAAATAAGTTAATCTTCCCCAAGTCAAGTCCTTTCTGCATACGACAGTAAATGATGAGAGACCTTCCTGTCTATATTTCAGTGCACAAGCTTTTCCATCTTATATTCAACCTCCATCCTTTTAAGAAGGGGGAGTGAAAGAGTGACTGGGTGAGTGTCTGGTGGGTGTCAAGGCCATTATGAAGAGAAAGAAAAAAAAGGCAAAAAGGTAATGGTGTGATATATGAGATAGCAAAGTTTTAAAATTAACTATTAGCAAGATCTGGTTATGTGGATGTGAATGTGTCTATTAAATATGTTCACATAGCATCTTAGCTTCACAAATATTCTTATTTTTCATATGGAGGTTGTTTCAATTCAAACTAGCTAGTCAAACTAGCTCCCTAACAGTATCAGCATGCCCAATTACATTCCTGGCCATGAACTAGAAACTATTTAGAAGCTTACTGTCCTTAGCACATTTTCATCCCTAAGTATATCATTACTTATGCAGTACATTATCACATCAGAACAAAAGGCTGTGGTTTTAGACCTTAACGCACAGACATGTTACATGTTGTGCACTTAATTTCCAAACAAGGATTAAAAAAAATAAAAAAATAAAACTTGTTAAAAAAAAAATTAAAGAAACCTTGTGCTGCACAGACCTCGCTGTGAGTTAAAGAAAAAAAAAAAGTACATAAGACTATGAGACACTAAATACTACTGGAAATAGAGCCTCATAACTTTAAAACTAAGTAGGGAGAATTGTGTAATGTAAGTTGATTACAGCTTCTGTAAATGTACAGTTTCCACATATATTGAGCTACATCTAAGAAAGGAAAAACAAATCAAGACTTATCTGGTTTATTTTTTTTCTTGCTTTCTGTATTTTCTTATTTGCTGTGTTTGTTGTTATAAGAATATTACACTGAAGACCTGATCTAGAACTACTGAACACTTTTTCTACCAGCCATGCTCTCATTCACCAAAGCACTTAAGAACAGACATCCTACCATCTTTGAATCAAGGTGGAAAAGATCACCCTGCAAAAGAGTAAAGGCATGTGCATAGATAGCCATACTTTTTTATCAGAAAAGAAGAGAATAAACACTTGATATTTGTTTAATCACATTTAATAGGCAAGAGAAAACCCAGCTGCCTCATTGAAGAGTGCCCCAGAATAACTCAAACACTGCTTAATATTTTCCCTAGTTCTGTATATTACATTTTAACTTATGTGTGCATTTAAAACATAGGTAAGGACTTGCATATCAGTGTCTAAATTAAAGTACCATGTTTTTAAAGTCTCTTCTAGTATTTTCCAAACTAATCGTACTTTCACATCCAGCAAGTATCACTGCTCAGTATGGGGGTCCCTGACTGCAATGTTTCAATATTCAAAGGACCTAAGGGCATACACAGTGTTAAGTGTACTTGGAATGTAACCAAATGCAGGTAGCTGGCAAAGGTAACTGAAGAGTATGCATTTCTGGAAAGTTCACAAAATAGATAATGGCCAAAAAATAAATGTAACAACAAAACAACTGGGAATCGAGGGGAACAACCTTCAATGATTTATCCTTGCAGGAATCAAAAGTGGCGTTCACCATTAATAGAGCTGGGGAAAAGAAGGAGGTTCTAATTTGTACTCCATTTTACTATCAGTAAGCTAATAAGAAACTAAATGAGAAATGTCTTCTTAATTGTTTTCCTGACAGTTTTTTAATATTAGGTGTTGCTCAAACCTGTTATTCAAATATCACAACACTGAAATCTGTTTCAGAGTATAACTAATTATCAAAAAAACCCTAAACAAATAAAAAAAAACCCACAACCAACCAATCAAAAAAACCCCAAAACCAAAACCCAACCTTAATTTTCTTTTTCAATTTAAAATGTAACATGTATTTTATTATTACGTTTTTAAATACACTCTCAAACGTCTACACAAAACCATGTACATTTATTCTGCTGTAAAACAACAATGCTTGCATGACAATATTTACACCAAAGAGACATGCAACTGATCAGCTAGCATGCTCTTGTTCCAAGTCAGAAATGTTTGCAGTAATGTATTATGTGGCTTTTTAGGAAATTTTTATTGCACACAGGCTTGAAAATGAAACCCTGACATTTATGCTGTAAATTCCTAGTCACATTAATCATTAAGTAGTCACTGATTAATGGGCCAAGTAGCTTTTGTTCCATAATATCCCTAAAAGTGTGACCAAATCAAGGCACCAGCCAAGTATTTATGTGATAGAACATGCAATATTTTAGTTAGTCAGGGAACATGTATTCTTAGGCCATCCGTTGAATGAATAATATAATACAGGTCAAAACAGCAGTCAAAAAAGACATTCACTTTTAAATTCTCAACATTTTCTATAAACCTTTGCAATTTGGAGTTGTTTATTCTGGGAAAAGGAAGCTCGGGAAGACCTTATTGCTCTCTACAACTACCTGAAAGGAGGTTGTAGAGAGGCAGGCATTGGTCTCTTTTCCAAAGTAACAAGCAATAAGACAAGAAGGAACAACCTCATGTTGTGTCAGGGCAGGTTTAGATTGGATATTAGGAAGTATTTCTTCACTGGAGGGATCATCAAGCTTTGGAACAGGCTGCCCAGGAAAGTGGTTGTGTCACCATCCCTGGAGGTATATAAAGGACGTGCAGACCTGGTGGTTTACTGACATGGCTAAGCGGTGGACTCGACAGTGTTCAGTTTGCAGATGGACTCAATGATCTTAAAAGTATTTTCTAACCTAAATGATTCTATGATTCCATGACTTTAAGTATGCACTTGGCTACTTTCAGTGACATGACCTATACTTTTTCCCCATCTCTTTCAAATTCTACTCAGTATACAAAGTGGAACAATTTCACTATGTGTATCCCTAATATTTGTGAGCTTTGCTCTTTGATGTGGAGCCTTAGGTGTTATTTATTTCAGCAAGTCCATCCCTGCTCTGAAGGCAGAGTTAATTATTTCCTTATCAGTAATTTTTTGTGTGATGTTCACTGAGGCAACTGGCCTATGAACTACTCAGAGGACATCCTCAAAGTCCCCATTTTACAGATGGACAGCTGATGCACAGAAAAATGTCAAGTTATCTGCCTTAATTTTGTTTTATTTCTTGATTTGCAATACTTCTTTTTGTGGACCATGTTTCTGATTACATGTCATCACGCAGTTTTCAAAAGTTTACCAATAAATCCCATTGGCTTCGGTTGGTTTTCTGAAATTCCAATATTTCTTGCAATAAAACATTATTGCAGGCAGGAAAATCTCTGTACCAATAAAATAATGAACGTCCAGGTAGTTTCATTTTTACAAGTTTGTTTTAAATATCTTGCTTAATAGCTATTATTACAGTTTTAAAACAAAGAAACAAAAAGTTTATCCTTTATGCTCTTTCAAACCCTTGATTACTAGAACACACTGCCATTGCTGCCACAGATCAGAAACACTGTTAAATCACATCCCCTTTTATCACTTAACCTGGACTAATTCCTAGAAAGTGTCCATTCTACACATTCAATAAAAATGGGAGTATGAGGAAAAAGTAATTAAACACAGAATTCAGCTAATTAGCCTTGTACAAACAATATTGGATTTAGTATTTCTAAGCACCTAATTTTGTAGCCTTTGTAGTGTCTATCACCATAATTACTATGATATACCTCAACAGAGCATTGCTAAGATGATATATACATATATTTATACATACAACGTGCATGCACATAGCACATAAGCACATACATATAAAACCACTTCTTGAATTTCACTTTGATTATATATGCCCATTATAGCAATGATATCACTACTATAAAACTAATTTTCCAAAATGTAATGTATACCTTTGAAATGTAAGAGATGGCTGATTATAGATACCCCATGAGGGAAAAAAATAACAGTAAGAGCCCAGGATTTTCAAAAATAGACTAAAATAAAGCAAGGGGTATTATATTGTTTGAAGTGGAAAGCTGATCTTCTAAATATTACTAGATGTAGTAAGAAAGATGTAATTTATGTCTTCATACTCTTACATCAGAATACAAATCAAATTTAATCTACAGGCATGCTAATACCTTGATTAGTTGTTTTGATTTGGTTTGCTTTATTTTTAGTAAGTAACACAGACCTGATAAGGCATTACACATGTTCAGCCCTCAGTGGAAGTGTATGTTAATTCCTTTTGTGTGAGAAACTGAGAAAAGTGAAATGTATGATTAGAAGACAATACATACAAGAAGCTGATTATCTGCTGTTACAGTAAGATCTATCAAAATTACATGATTCTCAGAACTGCTGAGAATGTACTGGTATTCGTACTCCACTGGGAGTAAGGTGTGCTCAGTATCTCTAAAAAGAAAGTCATTTAAAATTGATCTGGATGTCTAAAAATGTCTAGTAGAAGAACTCTCTAAACTGAATGTTACAGTAAAAACTTGTCAGTGTGAAGGAAAACATTTGACATGTGGGACTGGAGTTTAGAAAAGTGTTGAAGATTGATTGAGCTGAATGAGGCACTTTTATTCATGGTTTCTTTTCTTTGTGTATCCGTGCTATCTTTGTTCATGTTGTATCAACAGGTATATTCCAAGTGTTTCACATTACAGAATAGCATGACATGGAGAAAATCATATAAAAATAGAAAGTAGTGTCCTTTACTTTTAAATTAGCATACAGATTTTATTTTCCTTTGTAATGACTGAGACTTGTATTATATATTTTAACTTCTTAAATGGCATCAAGCTCAAGTAACAAAGTCCATGTGATTATCAGCCAAAATTCAGTATGTCCAGATCAGATTTCTAGAAAAGAAAATGCTTAGAAACTCTCACAGCAAACAAGCACTTTGACAGTAGCTACTCAGAAGTAGTAGGAAAAACACTGTCATGGTTTAACCCCAGCCAGTAACTAAGCACCATGCAGCCACTTGCTAACTCCCCAAACAGTGGGATGGAGGAGAGGACCACAAGAGTAAAAGTGAGAAAACTTGTGGGTTGAGAGAAAGACAGTTTAAGAGGTAAAGCAAAAGCTATGCATGGAAGCAAAGCCAAACAGGAAATTAATTCACTACTTTCCATCAGCAGGCAGGTGTTCAGCCATCCCGAGGAAAGCTGGGCTCCATCAATGCCTGACAATTACCCGGGAAGACAAATGCTATGATGTCAAATGTCATCCCCTTCATTCTTCCCTGAATTTATATACTCAGAATGATGCCATATGATATGGAATATCCTTTTGGCTAGTTTGGGTCAGCTGTCCTGGCTGTGTCCCCTCTCATTTTCCCATGCCTCTCCAGCCCTCTCGCTGGCAGGGCCTGAGAAACTGAAAAGTCCTTGATTTAGTACAAACATCCCCCAACAACAACTAAAAACATCCATGTGCTGTCAGCGTTGTTCTCACACCAAATCCAAAACACAGCGCTGCACCAGATACTGAGAAGAAAATTAACTGTCCCAGATGAAATCAGGACACACACCCTATAGTCTAAAGGTTCATTTCTTAGTATTTATGTATTATTGTAGTTCTCTAGATCTGAGATTTTATTTTGTAGTTATTTATTTCACTGGAAGATGTCATGCTTTATAAAAACAATAAAGTTCTTGTTTATTCACTGTTTGGTCATGGCACTTTCTTTGTAATTATACCTTTCTGACTTTGTGATTCTGTAAAGGTAAGATTCCTGACAAGTTTCAACGCACAATAATGTACTTTGCTAAATCATGCCTCACTTCATTGTTTTTATTATATGGGACTCACAACAACTTCTCTGCTCCTGCTTCTGATCTGTGATCTTCTATGTGATCCTTCTTACCCACTCACATCAGATGATTGCATGTTTTCCATCTTCGACCTATGCAAGCTGCAATTGGGCTGAGTTACTCGATGCTAATGTTCACTTCTCTCTAAGGAAAGTTTTTAAAGTGCTTGTCCAAATATTTTTTAAAGCAAATATTTTTAAAGCAAAGCATATTAATGTGTACACTATAACTGAAAAACAGATATCCTCATGATGTCAAAATGATATCAGTGCAGCTTCTGAAATGACAAATTGCTTTGCTTTTAAAGCCTGTTCAGTTTTTATATTGACATGCTTTATATTGTGATAATTCCAGGAAACATTAATTTATTAAATAGTAGCTGGAATGTTGAAGATTTTCTAAAATAAGGGAAAGGTCAACATTTCAGAAGTATCTGTAAGAATTGTTTGTATTTCTGAAGCAAAAATAAAGTATCTGAAGGATATGATGAAAATGTAAGATAATGTGTTAAGAAGACTATAATGCTACTGACTTCAGTTCTCACACAGACAAGTAAGTCCTCACCCATCTCTGGAGAAGTATTTTATACAAGTAAAATTAAGATAAAAGCCTGTGAATCCACATGTCCTTTCTAACTGAAGTTTGAGAATTGGTGATTCTTCATCATTTCATAAGAATGATCAAGTTATCTGAAACTAATTGTGTATATTTCTTCCCGTATCTGCAGATAAAATATTTGCTGACTTTCCTCCATCCATCTAACCTAGATGTTCCAAAACTGCATCCTATAAGCATAAGTTCATACTTTTTATATGAGTAATAAGATATGCTTATGAGTTGTACATAGTTCCAAGATACAATACTTACTCACCTTCTGTGATACAGAAATGCAACTTTCCATTGGTGAATCATGAGTCTAACTTGCATAAAAAGTAAAGGTCATTAAATTTATCAAATCAAGGAAATCAAAGGATAAACAGGACATGTCATAAAGTGTAGTGTTTACTAAGAGGTTTTTGTTCCACCTAACCAACTGTAGTATCATTTCTTTTAATTATCACATTGACTGTCCTTATACAACTATAGAAGAAGATGAAATGTATACATGCACTAACCAAAAACTTACACCATAAATATGTTTGCTGCAATGCGACTCCAACAACTGCAACCCACATCACTTCGTTAACATATCCCTTCTGGGCATTTTGACCTTGTTCCTGCTGTTACAAAAAATAAAGGCCTGCATGCTGTCTCTAGAAAGTCTGCAGGTTATTCATTTTACAGAGGAAGTTGTTCTGCAGTTAAACAGTCCAGAGAGGGGCACAAATTCAAAATGGAAGAAGAATCATAATTTCCAGGAAGAGCAGCATCCACAAGCTAAGACAGTACAGATTTCCCAAATCTGTCTCCATTTCCTCACATGACCAATTCCACATTATCAGTACTTTTTTTGCACTACAGCCTAGGTCTGGATTCCCCAGCAATGATTTCAAAAGAAACTGATATTTTATTCTGATGTCAGACACCAAATGAAAAAGGACTCTCTAGTTTCCTAGTTTTGAGACTAAAGTAAATAAAAAAAAAAAATACATCAGTCTTGATGGAGGAAAATACTCCTTCATCAGATGGAGGAAAATACTCCTTAAAAGCTATCTTAATTTTCCTTGTCTGGAAAAGTCTCTGTAATGCTTTCTGTGCTGCCTTGCAGATCTGAAAATCTGATAGACTTCAAAGAATTCCTGCCAAAATGATAGACACAAAGGAATACAGCCCAAAACACTTTCACTTTTACAGAATAAAATGTATACCTCTTATTTGCAGACAGTCTCTGTAGTGTTATCTGCTATTTAGTGGAGAGTATCTTGATAAAAAAATCTATGCCTTATCTTATGCATGTCCTGCTGTGGATGAACATTGACCTTAGATACATCTCAAATGATAAATTATTATTTCCTTAAAGAAGTTTTCCAAGCAGCAAGCATTATCAATTTTAAAGTACCTTTACAAGTACAAAACACTGCAGGAAGAGCAAGATCCTGTCAGCTTATCTATATTGTGCGACACATCAACCCTTGGGAAAACCTATAACCATGGTATTCTTCATGGAGAGCTAATAAAAGAATAGATAAATAAATTAATAAGATTTAATAGCTACACTTAAAAAAAAATAATCAGTAGTATGCTTAAGCTTTTTTCAGAAACACCTTTAAAAATTCAAAATATCCCAAACCTAGAGTTATTACTGGATAAGTCAATTTGTCTTGGTGTGCGTTACAGAACTGTTCTAGAAAAACAGATCAATGGAGTTTTTAAGATACTGCAGACTACTACTCTAACAACATGATACTTACAGAGCAAGCCTTGGAAGAGATTTAAACATGGCCTTTCCATTTGCCTCATCCACAAGTCACTGTGCAAGCTTAGTGGTACTCATTAATTAACAGTAGAGACCTAGAGCTGGTTTTGTCATACCACAATTTATCTGGAATTCTTTACAGCCATTCTCATCTCCCTAAAATCTCTCAAGTCTCTTGACATTGTTTAAAATGTTTAGATAAAGAATTGAGAGATCCATGAACAGTGAAAGCTATAAAAGAAAATGAAGGCAAAAGTACATAGAAGAAAAAAAAAAAAAAAAAAAAAGAGCTGGGTTTTGGGTTTGGTTTGTTTTTTTTCTAGGAAGACTTCATGGCTCCCTGTTGCAATTGAGATATAGCAGTCATGGAATAATGTAACACAAACAAACAAGCAAGCAGCAAAAAGCATCACTGTTGGTCAAACTCTACTGTCTATGCTGTTTCTCCATCCTCCCAAGGCCAGACCACACTCCTCCTCTCTGCTTCATCCAGGCTTTTCTCCCACGCTATTCAGAGCTACTTAACCACGTTGCTTTAGGATCACAGCTGCACATCATCAATGCAAGGCCACAGCTGCATATAATCAATGTCAAGCTACCCACTGTCTTCCTTCCCCTACAGCTCCCCTGTAAGAGGCAGAAAGGCACGGACAGATATAATCTCTCCATCATAACACCGTGCCCCGCCACCCTGAAGCAGCCCTGTAGGAGCAGTCATCTGGTTCATTCAAAGGGTGGGTGAGGAGGCTCTCTGGGACAGATTGGAAGTGGCAAATGCTACGGTATTTGCAGAATGGTAGCAATTGTCAAGACAAGATTGAGAGTTTCCTCCCTTGGGCTTATATAGCCAAGCAAATTTTGAGGCATATGACAAGTGTACAACAACCACCTCTCCATGATAGGGAGCTGAGATGTTCAGGGGAGAGGCTGGACACCTCTACAAGTGACCTGATGAGTATCCTTTATCCTTTACTTTCCTTCTTTGAAGCACAGCCCTGGAGGATATAGATCACCACCTGATGTGTATGACCAAGCTGCTCCGGGGCGTGGTGCCCTACATGAGTCCCTACATGAACTGGTTTTCTGGAATCCTGCACCTTTTTGATAGTCAAGTTCCGAAACAAACCAGCAATGGAAGAGAGAAAAAAAAAAAAAAAGAGAGAAAGCTTCTGGGGTGTGGAGGGAAAAAAGACAGGAAAAATTTCTGGAACCAGCCTGAAGCCTGCTTGGTTTGGCATTTCTCTGCCTATGCATTCACACAAGTTGGCTGCAGATAGTGCTGGTGTTATTTAAAGATGGACCTTCTGCTGTTTTAGGAATGGTTGGAAATGACACTCAGAGTGGAGCCAGGAACAGTGCAGTCAGACACACTCAGCAAGCCTGGAAACCTTTTTATTTATGGCTATGTAGCTTGTTTGGAACACTTAACCACTTGTTTTGGTGCATTAAGACACTGGAAAAATGCAATGTATTTTTCAGAATATATTTTTATCTGCAGAATTTTTTATCAAATAGATAAATATTTATACTAAAACATAGGTTTTATTTTTTTGGACGTGTAGAATAGTAATGTGTTATAGTGGCAGTTCTGGGGAGGGTGTGGCATTGATTTATTCTCTTTGCAGAAAAGAAAAAGCATAAGCCGTTGAATTTGTACCAAAAAGGAAAATATTTATCATGTTTTTTTAAGTACTTATATTTCTGCTTTCAGATAATGGAAAACAATCTGAAAAGGAAGCCTTTTACTTTTTGTTTAATTAGCCAAAGAATTAGAAGATGCTCTTGCAAGGAATTCTCTCAATTAACAGGGAGACTAATATTCATAAAGTATTCTGACATGATGACACAATCAGGTGAGAATTGAGTATGGTGTATTTGAACTATTAAGATCATTATAAGTTTTATCCTTAATAACAGTACTTTTATTTGTAATATTAATACTTTGTAATAATCTTTGTCTTTTCAACTGAATGTATCTAAAGAGTGTGCAAGGGCTTGCGAACATCTGAGACTGGTTAAATGCTGTTCTGAATGGAACCAGGTAGAAACCAAATTTTGCATTTCTTTCACAAAATGTTTCTTCATATGCAATAAACCATTAATAATCATAATATTAGAACCAGACTAGCAAGAAAAAAATATAACATATGTTTTACTTTATTCCACTTTACCTGGAATACATTAACTTGAGAAATATCTTTTAATAATTGCTAATCTCCTGATGCAATTTCTGGACCTGACACATCTTGTCCATTGGGGGTGGGGAGAGAGAAGAGAGAATACTTCATTTGCTTATCTGATGTTGTCTTATTTTCAATAATTAAATAATTTCCCACTTTAGAAAACATAATTGTTTATCCAGTTTAAATATAGTATGTAATCACATAAGAAATATGGTAGATAAACAAATTTAAGAGTCTGATTTAATCAAGCAATTTTAAAAATCAATTAGGAGTCAGATGTGAATTAATCAACCTTTAATCTATGTAAAGTATGGGAGAATGAAGAAACTTGAAAGTCAACTAGCTGGTGTTCACATTTCACAACATACCTTAAGACTGTGAAACACTGTAATGCTATAAATATAACCTCATTATAATTATATTTTTCATTATACAGATCTTCATAAACTTTTACAATTTTATATGTTTTAAGGAGAACAGATAATATGCAAAATTTTTTTGTGTCAAAACCAAAAATTGCTACTGACTTTGAGCCCTCTGCCACAGATGTGTGAAAAAAGGCATCCCATGCCACTGATCATTTGAATAGTCTACTCCTTTTACAGTAATAAAAATTTCATGACACTGCTTTAACAGTTAATGGATCTAGGTTTTTAAAAAAAAGAAAAGGGGTGTGGTGGTGGGGTGGGGGTGCAGAAAACCAGGTACCTTTCATCTTCTTTTCCCAGCCCAGTCTATATAGATCCCAAATTACTGTTGGAAATGAATGGTCAGGAATGGTCTCTCAAGCCTGAAAGACATTTAAGCCAACCTGCCTACAAGCCACTGTGGTGTGAAATTATTGTCTTACAGTCTTTTAAAAAACAAGATTTCCCTTTACAGCTCCTCTGCAAATGGCTACTATCACATTTAATCACCAATGACACTTGCTTAAGCAGTAAGGGAATTAATTAGTTAACATTTTTTCACTGAAGTTAATCGCTCAGCTTTCATAACAGCATTACCAAAGCTGAGTTGGGCAAAAAATAACATGATGGCAGAAAGACTAGAATTCATTTTTTACTCTGTTAAACTATAGCTCTCCACGGAAAGGAGAAGAGGTAAATCTTAATCCAAGTAACTTCCTGTGATGTGGGATTGAAGTAAGAAAGAGGAAGGAGCTTTTTTTATGGGAGCGGCCTCTGATATCACAGAGATGCACATAATTATTTTTCATGAAATAGCTCTTCTGACACCTTCATAGCTGAATGCACATAAACTTACTTTGCAAGTAGGAAACAAAGTCACAAAAGATACAACAAAGTCAAGTAAAGGACCTTATCCAAATTGAAGATCAAAGGTTATCCAGTTACAGTCAGAGTCTGTAGTAGACACTGCAAGAAAAACCTAGAGGAGGCAAAGTGACTGACGGGAAGACTGACTCCCCAAAGCCTGACAGTACAGCTGTGCATGGGAAATTTCCTAGTCGGGAAGCCACGAGTAGGTTGGAGTTAGCATCCCCATACAAGAAGCCAGAACTCAGCAGCCTAGGAGATCAAGTTGAAGAGTAGTTTACTAAAGAGAACAAACAAGTAAGCAGCCTGATCTGTAATTTTCACAGAGTATTACTGAACAGCAGTGTTATTGCTGAAGGAAATCCTATCAGAAAGTGACTTCTGGCTGCTGGAGTGGTGAGACATTTAACAACTCGTTGATCCTTATCATTATTTTAAATGTCGAGTTGACTGAGTACATGTATCAATGCCATGTAAGCATAGGAATTTTATGGTACGGTATGGGTTATACAGTAATGAGCCCTTCTGTACACATTAAAGAACCCAGAATTGATGCATACAAGGTACCATTGCATTCTCATTAAGGAGTAATTATAAATAACTAGAAGATTACAAATTTGGTATTCCTAATAAAGCAATTTACAAGGTTTTGCCAATATTTTCCCATGTAGAAAAAGCATTAACAGAGTTCCAGAATCAATAAATATTTATGTAAACTGGCTGGTATTTGTACAACTCTGGTATGTATGTCTCTGTGACTGAATGCGTATCTGCAAAGTGTAAGTATACATTTTCCCATAGGTCTTTATCTTTTCAAAAGACTATTTTAACAGTTATATATAATTGAAATTGAACTGGATCAGTGCATCAGCTTCAACAAGCTTTCTGTCAGAAATTCAGTACCAAATACTATCAGTGATGTCTGTAAACAGCTACCATTGCTATTGGGGACTTTTGAAATATGAATTGAGGCTAGTATGTAACCACCATTTCCTCCCATGGTATATTGCTAGTTTTCTTAATTAGGATTGTAATCACCTTTCAGTATGAATTGATTTTCCATTACTTTTCTATCCTTCATTTTCTTCTCTTTTAAAAGAGCATGAAAATGATGATTCTGTATAAATGCATTTAAGAAATTATGAATCAATTCATTGTTTTCACTCTAATCTGTCTGGTTTCCTGCTTGTCAATTAGTGACATCATCCAGAATTTTAATCTTCTTAGCTTCTGAGAATAAATAAAAATTAATCGAGCTTCAAATGACTTTGTCTTCCTTTTCTACAGGAAAGTAATTTTGGTAGTTATGTGCTATTTGTAAAATGGAAAAAAACCCAAAAACAAACAAAAACCAGCAAAAAAAACCCCACCCAAAACCCAACCAACTAAAACAAACAAACAAAAAGACTCAAACAAAGGAACCAACACCCACACCCACACCCTCTTGTTTACCAGTTAATGCCTATTGGTCTTAAATCGCTACTACACTCTGTTTTAAGCAATAAACTTTGTTCTGTAAGCAGCATCTTTTATTACTGAGAACAAAGAACAAAGATCTGCTCTAGTTATAATACTACAGGAACCACCCTCAGCTCTGAAAAACTATAAAAATAGCCCTTTGATGTTGGGGGGGGAGGTTTTTTTACCACTAGAGTGGGATTTGGTTTGTTATTTGTTT
>JAVJGJ010000037.1:63158082-63169010 GCA_035590215.1 Microhierax caerulescens | reverse complement strand
TTTGTTATTTGTTTGGGGTGGGGGGGGTTAGTGGTTCATCTGGATTTTTCTTTCTTCCTTTTTTTTCTAATGATGCATTTGCTGTGAAGTGATGAAATTGCTGACTTGGGTGATAATGCCTGAACAATGATTGCTGTCAAAGAAACAAATCCTTTTATCTCCAAAATTCTGAAATGTTAAAGTAGAGACAGCCAATAGATGTTTCATATTTTTAAAAGTGGCTTTCCAATTACCATTCCTTTTAGTTCTATTTTCTTTTCACAAAAGGAAGCCAAAAATGTGTATTTGTCACAATCCCTTTTTCTTGACTTTCTCGCCACCCCCGCCGCCACTCCCCCCCCCCCCCCAAATGATTTCTTCCATGTTGCATATAAAATACTCTTTGAATTGGAACTTCACAGTGATAGACAAAATGCTTCTAGGGCTTTTGTATAAAAAATGTTCATCTTTGATATAGAGTTAATGTATTCTTTTATAGAAATAAAAGAAAAACAAAAGTTTTAGGAGCAACAAAAGTAAATGAAAAATAACAATCCTGTACACAGATATATATTGTATGTTGTATGTATATATATGTTTTAGAAAGATGAAAGACAGACATATTTCATCACACTTAATAACAAGATAAAGATACCATAGAAATGTTAATATGGGATTACTTGGACAGTTTTAAATAAAAATTGGTAAGATGTCTGAAGATTAACTCCTTTCTTTCATTCTTGATACTTAATCCCTATACAGTATTAAAGATTAAAATGTTTCTGAGATATCTTGACACAAATTCCATTATACCATGTGCATCCCAGGCCAGCTTTTATTTCTATGAAAAGCCTCGCACATTGCTTTGAAGCCAGTTTTGAGGATAACTTTAATTATTTCATTTACATGTGAAAAATTAGTTAGAGATGTCAATGAAAGCTTATAAACTGTTTCTCTTAGGTAAACTTGATTTCTGTGTTGTAGTGTTGTTAAAAAATTGCCAAGTATTTCAAAATACTTCAATATACATGTGAGAAAAGGCATTACAGACCTTTTTATCCAAATTGAATCAATTTTTCACTTTGAAATTTATTTTATATAAAGATTTCAAAAGGAATAAAAGTTAAAATAAATAACAATTACATTCTGAAAAAAACAAAATTTAAATATAAGAAACTACTGAAAGATTTAGGCAGAGAAAGTTAAGATTTTATGTGTGATTTCCAACAGCTTAAGTTATTTTTCGACTATCGTACTTGAATTAATTCAGGAATATTTTTATGCCATTTGCCTTAGAGGGATAGCTGATATAAATAATAAACCACTATTAAATTAGGTCATTATATTTCTTAATGTATGTTATAATTAGTAAATTTATTTTTGTGCCTATTTGCCTGTTGCCATTCCAAATCTGTAATTTATTCACACCTTCTAATTCTATCAGCTTTGTTGTTATCTATTACTATTATTATTATTTAGATAATTAGATGGAACTCTTTGATAAAGCAGTGTTGTATTCTTTAGAAGCTATCAACATTTTTAAAGATGCCTTAGTCCTTACCCTTATGATTTGATAAGTAATACAGTGGATTTCTGCAAAGCATATAAGAAAGTTTTGTTATGTAAAGCGTAACATTGTTATGTATTTTTTGACTCACACAATTTTTAATTAACATTTGCTAAGTAATGTTGTTTTTCTTAACAAATTGCCTCACCAAAGATTGTGTTTTTTTCTTTATTCTGTTAGTGAGGACTGATACGCAGAAAATATATATAATTGACTTTCACTAAAATTCTTATTCGTTAAGCAAGAAAGATTTCTTATTCAAATTATATTTCTTTATTGTAGTTTGAAATTTGATCAATATTTATTTCTTGTTCTATACAATATATTTGCTTTACCTGATGTGGGATTGAACACGTTTTGGATTAGCTATTCATTCCCCTTAAATCAGCTGGAAAGTATTTGACATGTTTGGTCAGTCTAATCTAATGGTGGCAGCAAAGTTTATTCAAACCTGATTTCTGTCCTGGCCTATTTAAGTCATTTTTTAAGTATGCATAATGTTTGGAATTATAAAGTATGGAATTGGGCACAAATATCTGTGACTGACAGTGGAACTGGCAAAACTTAGTGGGCAAGGAATCACCTTTGTTTATATATGAAGGTTGCAATATTAATAATTATATGAACATATTTGACCTCCATTTTGAGTGTATGTTTTTCTTTTTTTTAAAGAGAAAGAAGACATATGAGAGCTGGGATAAAATTGAGGTCTCTTGAAGCTGTTAGGAATATTGCTATCCATTTTAAGAAGGTTAGCATTTCAGTTATGGCAACCACTTCATTCAGAGCCTTGTGACTGTAAAGTATATTCCTTGAATGACAATGATGCCGTCTAGCAGAGCCAGTAATCTGTTTTCAGTACATCTCCACTACCAGCTATCATCATGGACTCTTTAGATTCTGTGCATTTAGTATTCTGTGCCCTAATAACATTGGTGAAACCATTCAGAGCTATTTAATGTTTGAAAATGTCAGAAGTTTTAAGGTCAACAGGGAAGTTTACTTAAAGAGATGTGATTCTATGCTAAACCAATTGGTTGTGATTAATATTGCCAGTATAAGTGATTTTCCTTCATTTTGACCCAATTAATATCCATGTGTCTGATCTACAACATATGTTCCAAATAAAGCTTGGTGATATTTTTGTGTTGATTGGATGGATTTGGATCATCCACTGCAATTTAACAAGACAGTGACATATAAATTCAGATATGTTACAAATATCATAAATTTAAATTGTTAAGGATATTTTATATTAATAATTCAAGTACCACTGATATTATCCACATTAGTAGATTGTCTTAGAAGCAGTGAATTTGCATATTTCTTTGTTTTCAAAGCTACTCATGTGAGACTATGAAATTCTGAACACACACAACTTACTCTGAAACCAAAGCATATAGAACAACAAATGTTAGGATTTATTTTCTGAATGTTTGATGTAAAATAGATTTTTAGAATCACTGTAGTCAAAATAGTTCATAATTTCTGTTCCATCTGAAACGCTGCACTCTGTATCACTAGAGGCTGAACTGGGAGAGAAATTCATATACTTTACTAAAATAGTATTGAGACTACTTCACTGGATTCACAGGTAAGATAAAAGGGCTTACTTACTCCTGTACTTACTCCTGTTATTTATTGCTGTCTGTGGCCACTTGACCACAACACTCAATTTTGATTCCACAAAGTCATATGAGAAGAGATCTAGGGGTCAGCATAAATCATTCAAAGCCATTGGTAAAGGTACAGTAAAATCAGAAACTCTAATTCAGTTAACGCAACACAGGAAAATAGGCATCTTAATGTTTACTTCTTCAAAGAGTCCATTTAGATCATCAGAAACCTTTCCACAACAGTGCTGTGATCTGAGGATAATGGTGTGACTTCTGCTAGGCATGATATGTTTCCTGATACAGCCATTCCAGGGCAGATACCTGCAGATACTAATGATGATTGATACAGATTAACACTTGTGGGTGGAATATAAATACATGCTCAGCGTGCAAACAACCAGTACCAGCTGACTGAAAATAATCAATAGCTTCAACACTAGACTGCTAATAAGGAAAAGGATACTGTTTCTGTAGACTTAGAGATTCAGGGTGATGCAGATGGCTAACATAGATAAGATAAAAACAAATGATAGTGAAAGTTACCTACATAAAACTATACAAACATAACCTGAACATCCACTGTAAAAACCCCCAACTATTAGCAGATTCTTTTTAAAAGTGCTAGCTTTTAATAGAAGGTGCAACCGGATTAATTCAGGATACCAGATGATCAAGGTTTGCGGCTGATTTTATGAAAGGATTTGAGCTCTCTTGACAGTCTAACTCTCACCAGTACTTCCCCATAAGTCAGGCAGACAATTTAGTCTTTGATTCATTGTGCAAAACCAATATCCACAATTAACTAACCATTCCACTGAGATCTCTTTTTCTTTCTTCAAATACACACAGTTGAGGCTAGTTTAAAAAAGTTTTAGCATGTGTGGAAATTTATAAAGTTGAGTGTAACCTTACCTAAGTTTCTGTTGAGATTAATAGCATTATTAGAGATAAAAGATTACTCAGTGGAGCCAAAGGTTTTGGAATCTAGCTTCCACGTTATAACTCCCTCTGGAAGGAGCTGACCTTAAAATCATAAATGAAAATGCTATATTCAAAACAGGCAACTTTTAAGCTATATTCAGTCTCACAAATCTGTTAAGCAGCTAAACTAAAAAGAACAGTATTAACTGAACTTTGTGTCAACAGCATAAATGTCAGCTTCATATGAGCACAGAGGACTTGGTAAGTGACTTCCTCACATATGGAAGGCAAAGTTTTCATCCACAGCTATTTTTCAAAGCCCATATATAATTTTACAGAAGTATAGTATTTCTTAACTAGACTCAGCAAATGAAGAGGAAAATTGTTAAAAAACAGTACTTCAAAATATGTTTTTCTCTGAATTTTTATTTAGGCTCACATTTTCCAATATTTCTGTCTTACGCCAATTTTACATTTGAAAAGATTAGAAGATCTCTATTGATTAACATTTGATCTTCAATGAATATGCAGAGCCCATAATTTTTAGTAAAATGTTTTTTTTCCTAATACTGCTTAGAATTGTACAAATAATTTTATGAACTAAAAAGCTTTCTAAATTTTGTCTACATGTATAAACAAAGGCAAATTTCTGTATATATGTGTGTATTTCTGCACATGAACAGTGAAAACTAGTAAGAACACGAAAGAACTAAAATATTTTGAAACTACTAGCAATATTTGGACATTAAAATCTGCATTTTTGATCAGGCATGTATTTTTCTTTTTTAGATAATTCTAATGAAAATCCTTATTCAAAAAAGAACATGGAGTCTATATGTAGTGAAATTATCTGAATTTTGTTCTGTTTGATTAATTCAAGAGAAAAATACAGATTTTATTTACAAGGTCATATAAACATTATTAGGCACAAGATTATGTGTCATATTTATTTGCAGTGCAGCTTTGTGGTATTATCTAGCTATATAATAATGAATTCACTGGAGCAGGCCTGTTATAAATAAAGAAGCCATAATGGTGTAAAGTATTGAATAACAGCATAAGGATATCTTACTGGTGATTCTGATCCATCTCAAATTACAGTTATATCACTAATATAATTGTCTTCTCTTTTTCACTAGCACCTGCTCTGCAGGAATGATAAACAGTACAAACACCAGAGCTGTTACTCAAAGTGTTAATTCTTTGGGGTTTTATTCCTAAGGAACATTTTAGACAAAATAAATACATAAATAAGTAAACAAATAAATAAACAAAATTAAATAGTGTTGGAAAAGGGACAGGAAAATATCCATTAGAAATTAAAGATAGTTAAGAAAAACAAGGCTGAAGAAAAGAAAAAGCGATGCTAACATGGTCATATAAGTAGATAGAAGTTGGTTTATGGAGATGTCCAACTCTAGCAAGATGCTATCAAACGTACAATAGTATAGAATACCAACAGTGAGGTTCACCATGTGGAGCCAGAGGTGCCTTTCAGCCTTTCCCAGAAGATGGGATGCCACCTTAATACTCTAGACTGGAGTCCTGACACCTCCCCACAGGCAATAAACTTCTGAGCAAGCCATTCTGCAGCCGAGGGACACGGGTGCGCACTCCTCGCTGCAGAGGGCAGGCTGCATTGGTGGATACCGGCAGATGTCCTCATCATTTCTTTGGGTTAGGCTGAGAATACTGAAGTTAACATTGACGCTGTGACCCCACCATGGCATCAAGGAGACGACACATACTGCCTTGACAAAGCACTGCCAGGTATTGCCCCTTTAAGGACAGAGTAAGGATCACATCTGTCCAAGAGAACTTTCAAGTGACAGACACAAGTGAATAATCTCAGCTAGGATCATCAGCATGGCATAGCCAACGTCACCCATACAACCTAGATAATTCTTAGCCTTAGCCATAAATGAGACATGAACATTTTGTTGTAGCTAAGTTACAGAACCAATAAGAGTTCTTACTAAGGGAGATTTAGGAATAGTTAAAGCAGTAGATATTCTGTGGTGACCCTTTCCTTTTAAGCTTTTCCAAACATAAAGTTGCATAAAAAAAAAGAAAAAAAAAATCCCTTATCAGCTGAGAAGAAAAAGTGAATCTAAAGTATCAAAAGCAACCAAAAGAAAATCAAACCAACCAACAAACAAAAACAAACAAAAAAAACCCAAACAAACAAACAAAAAACCAAAACAAAGCCACTACCAATCCCCAAAACCAACAACTTGAACAGGAAACAATCTAATAACTTGCCTCACAGAAGCAAACTTCCATTCACAGTTCATGGCATGTACCTCAAGCCTCATCCTCCAGCAGATCTGTTACATCTTGAGTAGAGATTACTGAGTAGCCACTGCTTAGAATAACATGGCACCTAAATACTCAGAGACATAGTGGGGAAGTGATGTTAACATAACAGTGTTTTATCTGAGTATGACTGATTTCTCACTGCTCTTATTGCAGCTGTGGATTCTTGTTCCAGTACAGTGGCCCTTCTACCACCTGCAATAGAAACAGAGAGATTAAAATATGGCTGGGAAGGCTACCCACCCTAAAATTCACAGAATGTAGTTTGTCAGCAGAGAAGTCTTGAGTATGAATATTCCAGTTAGGTGCATAATCCCAGAAAATTCATAGTGACCTAATTACATGCTAGAGTGATTTGGTTTGGCTGAGTTCAGTAATATAAAACCACCTGCCCTTGCCTCAACCAAATGTCTAAAGAAGACGTCATTTGCACTTCTGTGTCAAGGATAGTAAAATAACAATATTTAATGCCCAAGTAGCCATTCCCTGTAGGAGATTCTGTCTGTACAATTTCTTCACTTCTGACCCATTTGTAGTCACCTTGTAGTTCCATTCTGCAATCAATACTCATGGGATTTATGGGTCTAAGTCTGGTTAATGCCAATGGAATTCATGTAGGACTAGTCACTAGGCTTTGTTAGCTGACCAGAGCAAATAACTGCTGTTCAAAGCTAGGATGTGATATGTAATTTGAGGACTATAATTATATATTCAGCAATTTTTGTCTTCAATTATTTTTTCTGCTTTATTCATTGGGAGCTACAGATGCAATACGAAAATTGCATCTCAATTTAAAGAGGATATTCCTGACATGGATAACACTCACTTTCTGATTAATTAATACAGTCAAAGGAAGACTTTTTTCCTTTGATAGCTTGGGACAATTTGGGGTCAGCAACAATATTGTCTATGACAGTAAACAGGTTTATTAAATAGATCAAACAGAAATTCCACAATCTGTTTGATCCTTAATTACCTGCAAATTTAAATCCCTACTTTATTGAAAGTCTCAGGTGTTCTTCTAAAAATCTCTATTAAAATGTAAATAGGTCATTATATAATTGAAGCTATTTAAATAAAGTATATTTTCTTCACCAGTTCATCCTGTCATGAATTTGTGAAGATGTGGATTATTTGAAAGGACAAGGGCTAGAGGGAATTTGAGTGAGGTTTGTGAAAATTGTTAAGAACACATGAAGACTGTCTGATCTATCCATTTTCTTTTTCACCATATAACAGGAAAATTCCATGAAACTCAAAAGTAATATCTCCAGTTTATGAGGAAATAGAGCTTTACGTTAGGTATAGTTCATCGCTGGATTTCATTACCCAAGGAGGTCATTAAGACAAACAATGTGACGATTTCATCCTTGTCCATGACACAAAATATGCAGAGAAAGGGCCAGAATACAGATGGAAAATTCACAGTACACGTTTGTGTCAATGGACAGATGATGAGGATGCTTTATCTAGTGCACTGTTAAAGTTGATAGACTTTTAAGTTGGTTACTCTTTCTAGGAAAGTCAAGCGAGTGGGATGAAGGTCTGGAGTCATTTGAGACCACTGGGTCTTGGTAAATTGTCAGAGCATAAGAGACTATAAAAGGCAGATAACACAGGTAAGAGTTTGATTCTAAAAGATACATAGAGTTGCGCAAAGTGAATTGTAATATCTTGAGGATGATTGCTTCTGACAACAGTGACTTAGGTAGTATTTCTAAGTTGGCAGCTCTGAAGGCAACTAAAGAATTCTGAGAGCACTTTCAAAAATAATTAAAATATTCTACCTCAGCTATTCATAAAGACTCTTCATAGATAGGTTTAATAGCACTAAACACTTGTGAACACTATATAGGACTAGTTACTTAACTTTCCAGATATATCCCTTGTTTGAAGTCGTAAGGGGTATATTTTTTTTAAGGTAACTTTGGAATATAGTTGTGTGACAAAGAACAGGAAAGTGGTTTACTGGAAATTCTGCATCTGTGGTGTTATGAATAAAGCTCAAAACTCAGAAATGTCTTACTCAGACATGTATCTTTTCCTAAATAAAAAAACCCAAACCAAACCAAACCAAAAAAAATCCAAAAAACCTAAAACCAAACACATTAAAATTATGAGATATACTGTAAAAAATATCCCTTTTAAATTTAAGTTTGGAATAACCAGTTTATTCTGTTTCAGCAGTAGTTCAGTGTTACGGTACATTTACCTGTAAAGATATAAACTTAAGGACATATAGGTATATAAAAGATGCAATATTGCTTATGATGCAATTATGGATATTATCCTGATCTAATTGAATTAAAATGTGAGAAAATAGAATGTAATGAGAAGCACCTTCTTGTGGAAAAAAAAAATACAAAAAAATATCCAAGGTAAATTTGTGTAGGCTTTTTGGTTTGGAAAATTTCAGTATGAATAACAGTTCTACATGTCTGCTAGTGTTGATAATTGTTCATTTTCCAGCATAAAAAGAGTCTATCAAGGTATTTTTTTTCCTTTTTCTCTTTCTCCTTCTCTGCACAGAAATAAGGTGTGTGTGTGTGTGTGTGTGTGAAGACAATATTTAAGATTGATACTAACCCTTAGAGTATAAAGCATCATCAACTCGTTTCTTACTAGGTTTACTTTAAGAAAAGGCATTAAGTGATTTGTTCAATACCAGAAAATCTGACACTATGATGAAAGCAAAGGCAGATACAAGGCTTCCAGATTCCTGTTTTCAGAGTGCTGGTACCTTTTCGTTATATCCCTTTTCTAAGCTAATCCTGTGGAGTCTTTTTTTCACAGAAAACTTTGACACTTTGTTCTAGCTTGTTTGATCACCTTTTCCTGCACAAACAGCTGCATAATTAGCTTTTTTAAAAAATCATTATTATTCTAGGGAAGCTTTTGACTGCTAGCAGATATATATTAACCTTAGAAATATATACATATTTATAGCAAATGAAGGGCAAATCTATAGTATTGAACTTGGGAGTATTAATCTCTAAAACATAAATATATATACTTGTATTCTCATTGTTTCATTGTTTATTTTCTGAAACCATTATCTTCTTGATATATACACATAACCATACACAAAGCATTTGAGGGGAGAAAGATAATTAGTGTTAGTCACTCACTCCTTATGAGAATATAGACTGTAATTCCTTCTTTCTTCTAGTAACCCATTCAGAGATAAATACTCGTCTAGGTGGACCACTGGGTTGATTCACTAGGACACTTGTTATTATCCTGTTCTTTTTTTAACACTGCAACTATTTACTTGCTCTTTTTTTAAATTTGTTTTGATTTTTATACCAAATAAAAAAGAAGAAAAAATACTAAACAGGTGCTGATTAATGAATAATAAAATTTTACATACTTCACCAGATTAACCAAAAAAACAAAACCAAAAACCCCCAGCACTTTGCAGAAAAGATTGAAAGTGTTCTTTAAGAATTCAACAGAGAACTGAATTATATTCCTAGCTGGTCAGAATGTGTCTTTTGAGCTTGCTGCATTGAGACTGAAAATCTTGATGAAAAATGAAGACTCAATGAAGTCTCAAAGAAAAGTACAATGTTATTCAGATTGAGACAATCAACAGTAAGTCACACTTTTTTAATGAAGTGATAAATGCATTTTATATGTGTGTGTCGTCTCTCCTTTTCACCATTTCTCTTATTCCACACCATTTCCCTTTCCTTCTAGTGACTTGTTTTCCTGCTTAGTAAATGAGGTTGACATAAGTTTGAATGGTGATTAAAAAAGGATTGTCAATGGTGAGTTTAGTGGACAGCAGCATACAGAAAAAGAAAAGCAGTTTAATATTTTATTGAACTGATGCAGAAGTAAATGTGAGCAAAATCAAAACTTAGAATTTACATTATGGTTCAAATGATCCACAACAGAATATTTGATTTATATTCTTTTCTAGCTTCTCAGTCATTCCTGTCTCCCTTCTCCATTCAAATTTCTTTGTAAATGCAGGTTTCTTTGAAAACCTTCAGCTCAGAAAAATAAACAATATTGCCAAGGCCATCAGTTTTATGCAAAAAGGAAAATTTGAACCAAGGAGAGAGAAGATGACAGAATTGTTTTAAACAAAAAAAAGAACAGAAGATATCAAGATACAAACATTTGATAAAATTTTGAAGACATGAGGGAAAATACTTTAGAATAACGTTTTATACCTAGAATGTAAAATTTTTTGAGAATGAAATTACTATTATGCTTCATTCTTATCTACAACATTATGGAAGTTAAACAGTTCTGAGGGGGAGAAAGAATAAGGCACAAGAAAAGGGAAGGAATATTGTCCCTGCCTGGAAAAGCATTTCTGCAAGGCTTTCATTTTTCAAGAATCCCAGTCTTTTGATGAGAGGGATTACTGATGTCTACCTTTGCAAAGAGCAAATATTTTCTAATGAGAACCTAAGTTCTCCTTTTATTTATTTTTGGGGTGTACATGAAGGAAATTTCCTTCTATGGAAAGGGATGGATTTAGATGATTTAGAGAGGAATAAATGAGGGGGTGGGGG
>JAVJGJ010000037.1:63134232-63157982 GCA_035590215.1 Microhierax caerulescens | reverse complement strand
TGGGGGGCGGGGCACAAAGGGAACAAAAAAAGACTGGTCACAGGTAAATAGTTAGTTGGTTGGTATGCTTGTCTGGCCATGCCATGCATGTGTGATCAGCACAGTATGTCCTGACTTCTAATGATGCTTGCTTTCTAATGACTTTGCAGGTGAGAGGCTCCCTGTTCAATGTGCACGTGTGTATATTGAAGTCAGACCACAGATTACAGGTGCCTGTGGGGCAGCAGAGTGAGGGCGCATTTGGGTGCCAACACCTGGGCTGGAGCCTGTGCCTGTGTGCCAGTAATTGAAGAGGCCAGACTGAGTAAAAAAAAAATGCAATCTGCATGTGTGTGTACATATATTCTCACTAGTGGATCTCCATCCTGTTCAGCCAGAAAATGGAGCTGGATGAGGCCATTGGTGCCAAGTGTGTTCGTGTGAATGCTTTGTGTGTCTGTTACTCATGTGGCTGGCCTGTATAAGCATGTGTTGTATACATGTGCTGTGTGTGCATGTGCCTACTGGAAATATATTTCCAGCTTTGCTACTGGTTGGACCAAGGGCATGAAGCCCCAGCAGCCTTACCTCTTTCAGGCTGTCAGATCCAACATCAATACTTTCTCTTAACAGTTTCCATTAGGAAGACTTGAGTAGCATCACATAAAATATTCCCTAAGTCTGAGTCTTAAAACGTTGACATAACTAAGCTTTGGTAGTAGGCATAACATAGCCTTATATGTTGTGTTCAGATATTTCTCCTGTTCATACAGGAACATGTATATATATGTACATATATATGTATGTGTAGAAGAAAACAAATAATAAATGCTTCGAATTGCTGTGTGACTCCCTGTGCTGGTGATATGGAACTACATGGGACTAAGAAGAAAACCATATACTATAAAGCAGAAGTTTGATTACATCACATTTTTTCTGGTTCAAATAGAATAAAACTGATTATTAGGCCAAATTAGTTGCTCATCAATGAAATTGGTTTAACGTCTCACTAAAAAAAAATATTCTATGCCTCCATTTTTATAGTATGTATATTATAAAAAGGGAAAATTAAATAATTTTCTGATTTATACTTTCAAGATTTGGTTGACTTACCATATCGGGGTAATAAGAAGACCATAGAAATTATTTATCTACTGACTGCTTTAATTATTCATCACAAGACTATTTAAAGTACACAGGGCAAAAGTGATGTGTTGAATCACCTGTAGAGTTACTTTTATTCAGAAACTGACATATAAGGATATGTTTACTTCAGTTTTGGACTGTTCTATATTCTTCAACTTGACAGCAGCATTTAAATTTTTAATTAGGCAATATAAAAAAATATTTTAATTTTCAGTTTACACAGATAATTGTGTTACAGGAAAAAATGAAAAAAAAAAAGCTCCCTGAGACCTAATTGTACATATTTAAATAGACCCCTATACCCACAAAGGCCCACTGAGGTAAATAAAGCTTCACTAAACTGTTGTATGCCAAATTCACAAGCAAAATGAAATTATTTCATTTGGGAAATAAATCCACTTGTTGGATTCTAAAACAGCAAGACAGAGTTGACAGAAATTTTCAGAAGAATTTTGCCTCTAAAGCTTGTTCTTGAGCACATACAAAATTATCTCATCGCCACTCAATATACTCAGTCTCATAATCTGAGGGTCCTGAGTTCAAGCCTCACACAGGGCACCAATTGTCACAGCGCTAGCCAAACTAGCCAGCTGCAAAAAGGCTTCTGCTGCCCCATACCAGGTTAACTTCAATAAGTAGTTCCTGCACCTTGTTATGGCGCAGCCACCAATCCCCCACAAGATTTCAACAGTTCATCTACTGTCTGTGTTGTTTCTTCATCCTTTTCAGGTCAGTCCACCCTGCTTCTTGCCTCTGCTACATCTGGGGCACACTCTCTCTCCTCCCTCTACTTCTTCCAGGTCTCCCTTCATCCAGTGCTCCTCTTCATCCAGTCCTTAGAGCTATTTAACTACTTAGCAGGAACCAGCCACAGCTGCACATTATCCATGTCAGCCAACCCACCGCCCCTGAAGCAATCCCAGAGCTGTATATTATCAATGTTAATTAACCTGTCTTCATTCTTCTATAATTCCTCTCCAATTTCACTCATCATCTGCTTTTGCAAAGTTCTTCCTATTGACCCCTGTGCTCCTATGCCACCATCCCTTTTCTAATCACCCTTCTCCCTGACGTTACTGTCTTCCACATCAGAATGCACACGAGTGTGAACCTGCCCGATGGTTGGAGCTGAAACAACATCACCATATAAACATGTCTTCTGTCAGCGTGACTGGACTTTCTTAATGTGAAAAGGAATTAACTTTCCTTTGATGTTTGAATTTCTATAGGAAGCAAAAAAAAGATTATTCCTTTCTTCAGTTATGATACGCCTTGTTATTTCCCCATGCCTCAAATTGTGAAAGCAAGAACCTGTCCTGTTAGAATGATTTGCTTTTGACTTGGGACCAGTTCCTTCCCAGACAATTTGTGATGAACAACCTCTCCTGTCATTACAAACCTCCTTTCCTTCAGCATCTCTCCTATGAATCTGTCTTCCCAATAATTCCTGCCCTATGATCTGTTCCTCTAAGTAAATATCATAAATTTTCAGTGTTCTGATGTTTCTAATTTCTGGGGAAATATTCTGATGTGATGTGTACAGTATCTCTTTTGTAGGACATGTAACATTCTGAGCTTGAATCATGAAAGTTGTTTGAAAGACATTTTTAATCAAGCATATCTAGTTGAGTTTAATGTAGTATTAACTGGGTGAAACATTATGGGACTAAATTCTATAGGAGGTCACACATCTACTGTTCCATTTTGGCCTGTTACTTCTGATTTGTGTAAAAGTCTAAATAATAAAAAAATTAACATTAAAAAATGTTTTATTATTAAAAAGTACAAGAAGAATAGTGTTAGAGGCAATCTGTCTAAAGTTGTTGTATTCATTTTAATAAAATATATATAAATAAATAAAGCCAGTCTTTATAACTGATTTTCTTAACTCCTGGTAACATTAACTAAAAAATAAAAGAAACTTGATAATATTTTATATGGCATTTTGTTCTTCTGTTTGTGAAGAGAAAAACAGTGTTATAATAACCTAGAAATCTTATTTCTCATTTTTTAACTCATTCTTTCTTCCCTTTAAAAAATAAGTTGTATTTCATAGCATAATGAATGATTTTATCTGATCAAGACTTCGTCTTGCCTGGCAACACAAGTAGAGTTCAAACAACTGAACAGAAACAAGCTTTTTCAAATTCCTAGTAGCAACCTTTCACCTTTGCTCCTTGCTCTCATGAAAGAGTGAACAGAAGCTGAGCAATGCTTTTCAGTGCCAAATAACCCCAACTACAGATCTTGGTTTAGAGTCACTAGGAGTGTCACTCAGAAGGCAGACTCCTTGACACCACAGAAAAAAAGAACTTGTATTTTGAACATTACAAGAGCCCTACTGTTGCTGATTGCTAGAAAGGGAGAGAAAGAGAGGAAGGAGGAAGGGAATTAAAATGAACAAAAAACAAACAAAAAAATCCCACAAAAAAAAAAAAACCTTCAGAGGCTTTTAAGGAGCTTTGGGCTTTGAAAAATGAATAAAACATTGCATTTGAAATCCCTTTGTGCATTACAACAAAGAGATAAAAGTTTATCATAAAATGAAGGTCTGGCAATTTCAACAAATATATCCATGGAATCGGAACTTACAAAGTGTTGTAAATAAATAAATAAATACATAATTTTTTTTTAAAAAAAAACAAAAACCAAAAAAACCTGTTAAAGTTAACTTTGCCATCTGTGTTTGAAGGTTATTAGAATGTTCTTTGTTGAAAGATGAGCTTTTTCAATTAATGACTATGTAGATTTAGATCAGTAATTCCTTTAGTAATTATACTCTGTGTAAAGAAGGAATTATATGCCTTGTAAGCATGTTCAGTTCTATCAAAGTAGATTTCTGTAAAAACTGAATTAAAAAGATAGTTTATCAGTAGCAGTTCACATAATAGATATGTCAGTCATTACTTCCTGGGAGTCACAAGCAAAATGCAGATTTGGTTTTAGCTAATAATTAGATGAATTCCCCACTTTAAACATATATTTTTACCTGTCAGGTTGTGAATATTTTTATTTATTAGGCTGAGGAGGAAGAGAATGAATGGATGTATGGATCAGCTGTGATTATGTTTTATTACTGAGTGTGCCATAATTCTATTATGCTTTGTGTTTTTAGTGAAACATTTTCAGCTTTCAGTGTATCCTGTCATCAACTCCCTTGTCCATTTAGTACTTGAATCTGAAATAGTATTTTGGAACAGAATCAGCCGGATATTATAATCTAATTTTGTTGCTGTTGTTTTTTTCTGAGTAAAAGAACATGTTCCAAATAAATGTTTTCAGAGAAATCAAAGGAACTTCATATATATTAATCTTACAAAGGCTGGCATCTGCTTCACTCACATGACTTTAATGGGGTTCAAATGAAACATCAGGCCATTAATTCAGGAGATAAATAAATTAGTCTAAAATATTTACAAAAGAAGATAGCAGGGGCTACTAAATGAAATTCAGTTGTGCCTCATCTTTTGGGGCTTATTTCTTAGCCTATTTCACAAGACGGATTAATGTGAAAGCTTATTATAAATCTGTTCCCACTGACTTCAGCCAGTGGTGCCAGAAAATAAGAAAATACGAAGAGTTTTCAGAAATAGATGAATACAAAGTGTGTACAGCCAAACTGAAAATTAAACTGCATTTGTTAACAAAATAATAGAAATAAGTTATCTTTAGCTTTTATATTAGCTTTTACTTCTCTGTCACCATAATACTTGCTTCCTTTCCTATTATTATCTTTTATTTCATCTAGCACATTTGGCATTTGTTAACTAGAATCAATGTTGAATTTTTTGTCCCAATTTTTTTAGTACATCTGCATGATCTTGAGAGTGGGATAGTGAAGTGTCAGCAGAGTCCTGCTTCTCTCTGGCCTATTGCAAGCCTTCAGTTACTTTGCTTCTGCTTGTATTTCTGTTTTCCTTCACATTTTTTTCCCTTGAATAATTAGAGAGATCCTAAAAGTCCAAACCTCTTTATCATTATGTGATTATTGTCACAGAAAAGGAAAAAAGATTCTTAAGGTGAATATTTTACCCTAGTGAATCAAGCATGCAACAAAATAATGGATACCGGTTCTTCCCCAAGGGCATTATGTACTATGGTCATTTAATTTACATAATACTATCATCAGTCCTTTCTGCTACTTTCCTGTAGAGTAATATCTGTTATGGTCTTCTGGTTTCCATTATTTTAATTTCTTTTTGCATTATTATTTACTGAATGTGATCATTTTTCCCTAGCAATAACATCTCTTCATTTATATAAAGTCTGCATGTGACCACATAAGAAATCTTAGAACCATAAAATCTTTTAGGTTGGAAAAGATTTTAAGAACTTCAAGTCCAACCATTAATTCAGGACTACCAAGTCCACCACTTAAACCATGCCTTTAAGCACCACATCTACACATTTTTTAAGTACCTTCAAGGATGGTGATCGACCACCTCCCTGGGCAGCCTGTTCCAATATTAGGCCACTCTTGCAGTGAAGAAACTTTTCCTAATATCTAATCTAAACTTCTGGCACAACTTGAGGCCATTTCCTCTTATCCTATCACTTGTTACTTGAGGAAAGAGACCTACCCCCACCTGCTTACAACTCCCTTTCAGGCAGCTGTAGAGAGCAATAAGGAGCCCCTTGATCGTCCTTTTCTCCAGACTAAACAACCCCAGTTCCCTCAGCTGCATCTCACAAGACTTGTGCTCCAGACCCTTCACCAGCTTCACTGCCCTTCTCTGGACACACTCCAGCACCTCAATGTCCCTTTTGTAGTGGGAGCCCAAAACTGAACACAGTATTTGACGTGCGGCCTCACCAGTGCGGAGTGCAGGGGGACAATCACTTCCCTTGTCTTGCTGGCCACACTATTTCTGATACAAGCCAGGGTGCTGCTGGCCTCCTTGGCCACCTGGGCACACTGCTGGCTCATGTGCAGCCAGATGTCAACCAGCACCCTCAGGGCCTTTTTTGCCAGGCAGCTTTCCAGCCACTCTTCCCCTGAGACTGTAGTTTTGCATGGGGTTGTTGTTACTCAGGTGCAGGACCCAGCACTTCTACTTTGTTGAACCTCATACAACTGGCCTTGGCCCATCAATCCACCCTGTCTAGATCCCTTTGCAGAGCCTCCTGCCCTCAAGCAGATCAACACCCAGACTGGTGCCCTCTGCAAACTTACTGACAGTACACTTGATTATGAACTTTTTCCTTCTCAACAGAAGTCTTAAACATCAGCACCATGTCAAGATTTTTTTTAACCTATGTTTTAATGGTCAACTCTTTTAATATATTCTACGTGTTAACTGCCTCAGAAATTAAATATTTTTTTTATTCTGTACTTTTTTTTTTCCTTTTTTTTTTCTTGTGAAAACTGAAGAGCAATGAGGAAAAGCTAAAGTCTGACATAACAACTGTATTAATGTTATGAATAATCTGCACTAGCTAAGCTTATATTGACTAGTTAATGAAATTCACATTCTTGTTTTATACATTTTTAGATTTCTGCATGAGTTCCTAGCCAATACTGTATATTTTTTCTTCAATAGCGCTCTGAAAAAATTACTATAAAATGTTTCATGCACTCTCTGTTGTTCTATATTCCCATATTAAATGATAGACTTAGTTACGGGTTTACATCAGCCTGATTTAAAAAAAAAATAAAAAAATTTGTAAAATGATTTTGTGTCACAGTGTTGACATGACCCATCAGAAATACACTGTGATACCTTCTTAGGTCCTTGGGATATCCAAAATGGCACTTGATCAGACTAAATTCTGTGTGTGTGTGATGGGTGATGAATAGAAAAAAAGAACCTAAAATGTGCCCAGGTTTTGCCATGATTTGAAGTCCAGACAAAGCCCAAGCATCACTGCAAGCTCAGGAATGGGGAAGCATTCCTGGTTATGAGCAGAGAAAAGCTAGGAGGGCTTCCAGAGCCAGTTAATGGAAGAGCTTAATTACTGGCAGAAACAAATGGCAAAAACAGAAGGAGAAAAAAAAAAGGAAGTCAGACTCCACCCTAACAAAACTATTCTTCTTTTAAGTATATTTTATTTTGGCTAGCAACAAGTAATTAAGTTCTATATCTAAAAAAAAAAAAAAAAATTTAAAAAATTGTAGTTAATATCCAAGGGTCATCTTCTTATGTTCTTTCACCTCATACATCAACACAAGCTCAATACAAAGGTAACAGGTATGGAAGAAATTTATGAAAGAAATTTTAATGATGTATCTGTGTCAGTACACACTGCTTATCACATGATAGCAATCACAAGCCCTAATGTGAAGTCTGGAAAGAGGGAAGAAAGGCAGTTTTGTTTCTTTGTTTTGAAAAGACATAATTTCTACTAAGGTTTACTGTCATTTTAGAAACAAACAAACAAACAACAACAAACGAACAACAAAACCCCTGACACTTCAGTTAATTTCTCATATCTATTTAAGAAAATAAGTAAAATCAGGATATTTTCAAGAAGCTCTGCCAACACCTTCCCTCTTCCATGGAAAGGTTTCAGTTATAAAGCAAGGTAATTAGATATTTCTTACTGCTACATTTTGACAGGTGTTATGAAGGACTGAAGACACTTTTCTTACAAGAAATTCAGAAAAGCAGATTCCACAAGAGACAGTTAGAATTGCACAAGAAAATGTGTATAACAGTTTAAGGTGCTTTAGGCACAGTCTAGAACTTTCCATTCTCACACTTAATTTTTGTTTTCAGAATACCTGTCCTAGGAATAGGATTAAACACACAGATAATCCCAATTAGATGACACATACATATTTAATGTGTTTGTCTATCTCTTTTCCCTTACTGACATTATGATTATTGATGCATAAACAAAAATATGTATAGAAAATAAAGAAATATTAACTACTGAAAATAGGAATAGAAATTCTTGAAACAGAAGCAATACAGTATTCCAAATAATACAAAAGCATTAAGGTACGCCTTGCTTTGTGTGCACTCAAATTGCAAAACATTTTTTAAATTTTTTTTATAATCCCATAATAAGGGATCATTTGAATAAAGTGGTACCAGGATCTAACTGATAACAATGTCAACAATATTACTTGCCTTTGTGGTTGCATTAATTTGTGTTTCGCTAGAATCTGTTTGGGTTGCATTCAGTTCAGTTAATGGATAAGGTAAGTGATGAAGGGATAAAAAAATTTTCATCAGTTCTTTTTCCTCAGAGCTTTCTAATCAGTATTAGATGACTGATCACAACTCCTTCAGCAATGGCCTTGTTTTTTACCTAATCTTTTTCTAGTAAAGACAATTTTGATCTGGCTGGCAAGATCTTCTTAAAGCATATTAAGAATTAATTTACTAAGGGCTTTTGATCAACAGTAGAATATTTCCCTAAATTTAAGCTGAGAACATGCAAAATAGTTGCTTGACTTTTACTTTTTTTTTTTTTTTCACCAGGGCAATAAATCATTTTTTCATGAGCCTTAGGGAACAAATTTAGCAATTTTATGAGAAAATTAGAGAATAGGAGAAATATCTGTAATAAGAGAAAAGGACAAAGAAGTAGCAAGGTTTCTCATTAAAAGGACAAAGAAATAGCAAGATTTCTCCTCCCTTTAATGGCAATGAATACTCATTCTCTATTCTGATTCTGTACAAAGCCAGTTAAGAATTATTAATTTCATGAAGAAGAATTGCAAATTCAGTGTAAACTGATTCCATGGGGTTTTAATTTCTTTTGCTCTTTTCCAGTGTTCTGTTTCTTCCATGTGGCTCATTGTATTGAACCTCAGCACTGAACAGTCAGGGATAAGGCCTTCACTTTTACACTGTGCACTTGTAAACTTGAGTAAAAGTTTCATTTGCACATAAATCTACTCCTACCTGTTATGAAATTAAGATTTCTCTATTGATTATTTTAAAAAGAAGACAAGTTAATAGTTCAAATCAAATGATTCTTTGTATAACTGAGTTTTTCAGTGTAAATACCTTTGGCCCTAATCCTGCAAAGAAATATGAAGAGATTAACAAATTATTTTGTGCTGTATCAATCTCTAAAGCATCACAATATAATCTGGTAAAATAGCACATTTTGCCAAATACCAAACAAATCCTGGCCTGCAAGGGATTTAGCTTCCCTTTCAGTTCAATGTGAATCAAATCTGACTTTTCTGGTGTCTGTGGAGCTACACAATGGTGCAAGGGAGATCAGACTTGAGCTTCCTGCTCCTGTGACAACGTATAGCATTTTTGCCTTCATACTCTCAGATTACTTGCAACAGATTATATTAAGAGTGGTAATGACCTCTGGGTCAGCTGTTTCCTGGCAGCTAATCACTAAGGGCACCAAGGGCCTGAGGCTCAGCCTGTAGGCCACAGCTCTGCCAGCTGGTGCCTGCTTGCCTGCCTGTTAGAAACTGCTTTCTTTATCTGCTATCACTCCTTAATCTAAGTTCTTTGTGAACTTCAAAAAGCTAAATAGTTTCATTTTGTTTTGTTTTTCTCAAGTACTAATTCCCACAATACACCATTCGTCTGTATATGTTCTCTCCAGTTAATGTTTAAACTGTCCTTGAAGTATACAGAAATTCAAAGTCTGATACATTTTGGTTTCTCTTGTCTACAGGTTTATGCCCATTGCCACATCAGAAGAGGGGCAACAATTATATTCTGAGAACAGTGTTTTCAGTTTACATATTTCTACTTAGAAACCTTGCTGTTTCATCCTTGGAACAGATTAACCCAGGATCCCTTGTTTAACAATAAGTATAAGGGGAAAGTGCAATAAACTCCAAAGGAGCACCTCTTATCTGGCAATACAGGGGGGGAAATTTTTTCACTAATTCAAATTTAGCTTATGCCACATTCATACACAGAAATTAACATTTAAAAATAACTGTTATTATATGTGCTTGGGAAGAAATTCTGTGCAGTTTAATATCATTGTTCAGTATTTCAGAATTTGAGCAGAAAGCATCAAAATCAGTAGCAGCAGTCAAGTTCCTACTGAGCATCCTTAGCTCTGCAATTCAAGAACCATTTCTGAGTTCATAACTCTGGTTAAGATAGGGAACTTACAGAAAGTTTATGGCTTGAAAGGTCTGTCCATTCTGTAAGTATTATTCTTAGAAGGGAAAGGATTTTTATGTAAGGCAAGATCTAGTAGTGTTTCCTGAGAGCATCTGAATTCTTGATTTACTGCATCTCAGACTGAAGTTTGTCCAATAATGTGATTCTTGAAGAAAAGTTCTCTAATGTCAAGTTTAACTAACTCAAAGTGCAGTATTTTATTCAGATAACTGTAATTCTCTCATTTCCTAATTTAAAATGCTGAAATTTGTAATCATAGTTGATGGTTTTAGTTACTCAGTTTAATATAACCTTCTGTTCTTAATTTCCTAGATTCTCAAAGGGGAAGGCAGTCGAGCAAAATGACTGAACAAAGTGCACTCAAAACTCCTTTGAAGTGAAGTCTACTCTAAAAGAAATGCTGACCTCTTTCTAAGTGGAACAAATGCTAGCCATCATGCACTGTCCATTGTGCAGGCCACTTTATGGTGGACAAGAAGGTATCATTGCTGACAGTGAATTCCATAAAAAGGGATTTATGAGATTTATGGATCCCAGTTTTGGTTATCCTTTGTGCTTCTGCCTGCCTCTTCGTATTAACTATATCTTCTTTCAGCCCTGGCATCTCCTGTTCTTCACACTTTTTATTTTTATTCATTCCCCCATGAATTTTCTGCTTTGGATTCCCACACAGCACTGATTAGTTTCATTTTCCAAATCAGGTTCTTATCCAGTAAACTCTGTGATATTTCCAGTCTTTGACATAATTTCTCTGTATTCCAAGAAAACTGAGGGTTTTCTCCTCATTTTTGTGGTAAAGGAACAAGGGCACTGAAAAGATGAGACTGTTTCAGTGCACACTAGAAGTCCAAACAGCCCTCACAGTTTTGGTAGCCTCACATATTCATGTATATTTAGATTTCTAGAAGCTAGTAAAGCATCTGCATTTAGTCAGAATTGCACAGTAATGACAAAATGTGTATTTTCTACCTTGGAGAAGATTGTATCCCTCATATCAATCTTGCGTTCCAACTATTGAAATTTAGGGCTTCCTAGACAAAGAGTTCACAATTTTTTTTCACATGAAAAGAGTTGTATTTTCTTCCTTCATTGTAGTGTACTGAGCTTTTCCAGAAAGACTAATCCCAGCCAAAACTGTTTAAAAACAACTGATAATATGTAATAGAAATTCTCGTTTTACAGCATTGTATTAAAACAAATATACATATCTGTCCTGAGAGGGTCAGTGTTGGAGATAACAAAGCTTTTCATTTATGATCTAGTATAGTCCTTTTTAAGTACTTACAATGCCTTCATGAATAAATGTACAAAGCCTGGAAGATGAAAAGAACTAAGGAACTTTTTCATGAACAAGTTACCTGACATTTGTGACAGGCTGTAAGCTGGTGACAAATGAGATCTGTAATAGTCTTACAATTCCTGTAATCAGCGTAAGGAACTGACTGTTACATATTCGGTGACCGATATCCCCCATCTCTTCTTACTGAATGTCTTCTAGTCATCTGCTAAATTCTCAGGAACTATAAACCAGGATTTGTTTGTGAGGATGTCTGCTTTTAAGCTATGCAAATTCTGCTCTAACTGCCAGTGTCCTCAGAAATTGATTTACTTCAATTCTTCCCCAACAGCTTTAGTTGAGCTACATTTATTTTTCTAATAAATAACAAACTGAATAGCTTTGCTAACCCCAAACAATCTTCATTTAATGCTGTGACTGTACTGTAGATTGCATCTTGCTGAAAAGCTGAATAACTTTGCCACTGTAAAGCACCATGCTGTGATGGCTAAGATTGCCACAAGTACCTGCTAAAGCTATTTTAAAACAAACTCAGACATCTTTATTCTATGCTGAACCCTGGAGTGCAGACATATGCTGAATTTTTTAGGCATGTGTTATATGGAGTTGTCCAGGCCCTCTAAAGCTCAGAAAATTCTGCCTCCAGGTTTCTCAACCAATATTAATTATACACTTGGTGTTCTCAAATACATCTTGTGAAGTTACAGGCATGATTTCTCTAAGTTAAACATGCTAAGGAAAGAAGCACAAGAGGTATTTAAAAGTTGCACTCTCAGCAGTCAGTGAAGCTGAAAAGACAGTGTCCTTGATGCATATTTAGAATTTTCATACATGACTAATTTCAGATTAATTTTTAGTTCCAAGAGAATTCAGCATGGGACCTGGCCTAAAGTTTTGGTAAACTATTAAAATGATCTTTTAGACTTTGTGTAGGTCCAGATAATTGTAAAACATTAGAAATTATTCATAAGGCATATGTTTAAAATTTGTTTTTGTAGACTGTTTCCAAAATCCTCATACATCATAGGAAACATTATGGTATGAGGGGAAGAGCTTAACTACAGTTAAAATGAAATTATTAAACCATTCTGTTTCAAAATTAGAAGTACATAGGTACATTTTGCCTTCATAAATAGTTTATCTGGGAAAGCACATATGGAGCAAAATGTTAAATGAAAGTACTTGGTGTCATTTGACAAAACGTCCTATAATCATCTAATGTTTATGTTGATCCAGTGCAAGCCATATCATTATCTGCCATCAGAGGTTTTTGCAAACCAGCAGCAAAAATTTTAGCTCATTTAGATAATGCATGGAAGGCATATTGGTTTGCTCTACATATGTAATCTGAGCATAGAAGAGTACACCCAGGGAAAATTATTTCTTAGACTATGAATTTTAAAATTATTTATATTTAAATATATATTTTTATATATTATATATATTTATATTTAAATTTTTGGCTCACTATTTTTCAGTAGTGGTTAGAACAATGGACACGACTATAAAACTTACTTAGCTTTTTGTATTTGAAATTAACCTCATCTCTTTATGACTTCTTTTTGCATTACAGTACACAACAGGATACGCAGTTTCCTCTTGAAAAGAGTCAAGGGCGCTTGACTGTGGGTGATTGAGTTATTTATTTTCCTGGATAATTTTAGACTCTTTAAGACTTTATCAAAATATTAGGTTACCAGTTATTATACATTTACTATTGCATTTATGCAAGGATTACTCCTTCATTAGAAGAGTGTTTATTTCATCGCTTGTTGCTACACATGCAACAAACTCTGATAGAGTTCAATGTTGGGATAGAATGGGGGCTGCTCTGTTATTCTTGATGAATGCTTGATATTAACATGGTTACTGGGATATTTAATTCATAATTTTAGTGGGCTAAATCAACACTGCTGAACGCAAGAAAGCAGAGAAAGCAAGCTGTGATTCACTTTAGCAAACACTTGGGATGTTGTTATAAGCCATGACACTGACTGTTTTCAGATGAACCTACCAATTAGTTTCAGGCAGACAGCCTGGTTACAAAACTGTAAAATAAAAGAGGAAAGATTGAATAAAACAACATGTCCCAGTGCAGTGAGGCCAGGCAGACAATAGAAAGCTGGTGTGAGTCAAAGACCCTAAAGAAGAGAGAACTGAGAGAGCAATGCCAAGGGAAGCTGAGCTGCTGCAGCAGTGAGCTGACACTAAAAAGGCCACTCCAGCCCTCCTGCTCTGCTCCCAGCTCCTCAGCATCAATTGCTTCCCTTGTCCCAGCACTGATGCTCATCGATTTACACAGTACATTTATTCAGAGGACTAAACCGGCAGAAAGCAGATGTCTGCTGTTATATAGTTTGTTCTCAGCTGAACTGGCTCATTTGAGTCTCCAGTGAGCGCCTGAGCTCGTAAGTGAATTATCAGCAGGTGGGAAGAGGGAGGCTGCTCCTTTCAGCTACAGTTACCTGGCACCCTTAGAGAATTTACAAAGACACACCTTTGGATGTGCTAGACAATTACGAAAAAGTTTAAAACTTTTTCCAGCACCAGCTTCTGCTAAGATAACAGAAGTAAAGATCTTCAGTACTGTCAGAGATTCCTGATAACAAGAGCTGTGATTACTCACCCACCTCTCAGGGTCAGATGAATCAGAGCTGACACAGAGTACTATAACTCAAAGCCTACTTTAAGGCTGAGGAAAAAATAACATAATTTAATCTCATACAAAGTGAAGTCACAAGACTTGAGACTTGAAGGAGGTAACTTAAAGGAGAGGAAAAAAAATGTGGTTAACTAAGCAACCCTTATGAGAAAGTTTATGTTTAAAAGATTCCTTTTCTGAAGTGCACGTGCTGCCTTTATACGTTGATAATTTTAACCAAGATTCTTCATAAAGCTAATCGCTATTGTGTGTCTTATATCTGCTTCTTGAATATCTGCTTCTATGAGAGAAAATATCTTCTAGCCATGCCTGCCTCCTACGGGAGATATCAAAGCAGTAAAATCTTTACCAGAATTGAAACTTTTTGAAAGCACAAGACTCCCAAAGCAAGTTTACAGGTCTCCCTGTGAACAAAGGGTGCTAGTAGGAGATATGGTGGATGTCATTCCAAAGCATATAAAAAACAGATATATCAATTTTTGGAATAGAAAAGGAAAAAAGTTTATGGGAAAGTCTGTGCCTGATGGCAGCTGAGGAGCCAAGAGAACAGCTTTGAGATGATACCTGAATTTGCTGGTGTGTGACAGAGTCCCTTCTTGATTCCAAACTCTGCAATAAGACCCACGTTCAGAATGTCACAAAGTATAGCTGGCTTGTAACTCAGTCCTGCATAGGAGACAAGACTCAAAAGTCAGTGCCTGACAAGGCTCTGTACATCTTTGAAAGCATATGACCGCAGTGCACCGCTGAACTCTCATTCACTAATGTACGTCCACTAAAAAAGTTGTGATTCATTCTTCAGGAACAAGCACATCAGGAATGGGGTACTGGACAAAAGTAAGTCCAAGAAAGCAATTCTGTGTGCTGGGCTGTCAAGCAAGGTCCTTTTCTCAGGCCATCCCAGGGCCTGTGGGCAGCAGACATCTCTCTTTTAGTTTATTACTGAGGTTCCAAGTATCGTACAGAAAAGGGCCAGAGGCAGAAGATCAAGCTAAGTCTGAACTCAGAGTCAGAAAACAGTACACACAGATACTTACACTATGACAATCAATTCAAGTAAAAAACCCCACACTCCATAATGATGTACTGGGGTATGTTGCTTTCCCAAAGTTTGAAGGCAGCAGCAGTGGACACAGCATAAACAAAGACTAATAACAGAACTCCCTACAGAGATTAATTTTCCCCTTTTGGGAGAACTGGCTGAGAGCTGCAACAGAAGAAAAGAATATCAAGAAGCTGGGCATTGTTTAATTTAAATTGGATGCTGTCCTGCAGTCAATGCCAGAAACATTGTTAGTATCCCTAAAATAAAAGCTATCAATAGAGAAAGTAAAGAGAGAATTCCAGAGAATGTAGTGTTGTATGTTCTCTTGTACTGACAATAACACTGAATGAGTAAATAATAAAATGGTAAAGAATATATAATCATTCTGGAGAAATAACTTATTTTTTATAAAAGCTCATAATATCTTCAAGATGATGCTCCCCATGGAGAGTTAAAGGATAAAATAACTGAAGTAGATCTCAGGAAAAACAAAAATCTTTCAGGTAAAGTAGAAATGAGGGCTAATTTTCCAACCTTCCTTTGATTTCTGAAAGAAAAGATTTCTTGAGTGGCAAACTGTTTGGGAAAGATCACACTGCACAGAGCTGCCAGAGCTGCAATCTGAGGCTACAATGTTTCAAATGTATCTGCTATGCTTAAAATACACTTCTTAACAAATTTGGTAATGGGAGAAATTATTTTTAAAAGCATTGGTCCTAAGATACTATGATAGCAAATATATATTTAGCAGATATATAAAGAGAAGAATTAATTAAACCTAATTCCCTATGGTTTTGGGTGGGGTTTTTTTGTCATTTACAGATTTTTCATTGACAATAAAATACCTTATTTAATATCTTTGATAGAAAATCCGTGATGTCTTTCACCTATAGGTAACAAATGTCCAATCTTTCCCTTGCTTGCATTGCAATAGCAGAACCTGTGTCACGTGACAGCCCGTCTGTTTTCATGAAGCACAACATTTGTGAAACCTCTACTCCTTTCTTGTGTTTCATTGAAAACATTTTGGGTTGGGAAAAGATAATCATACATCTGCTGACAGATGCAGCATGGGAACAGCTTCATATCCTCAAGAAAGCAAGATAAAACCAATGTGCTCCAAAGATGCTTTACAGAGCACTAATAAAAGTTGCCTTAAAACAATGCAAGACCAGAGAATATTCTTTCTGAACTTACATAAGTAAAGCAAATACAGGAATATTAAAAGCTGAAAATAGAGGCATTTGTCTAATTTCAGAGTGATACAGATTGGCCCATATTTTTATTGATGGACACTCAGTACACATTTGTCCCAAACTCACTATTGCCATTGCCAAAAATGTATCTGTATTCTTTCCACTTGTGAACTCGTACATTTTTGTACACATATTTTATCTTATATCTGAATTAATACTTAGGACAATCTTTGTGAAAGCAGACACAGGTTATAACAAAGTGAAGACCAGTAAAACGTAGAACTAAACACCATACATTCCAAATTAATTTAATAATGCTAAGTAATCTCAGATGAAACATAAAAGCTCACAGAACTTTGCTCTTCTCCATGAAAGCAAAGATGACAGGCAGGATAGAGAATATAAGCCACATAATGGGGACAGTTTTAGTCCTATCCAGTAAATCCAGGCCTGGCAATGATTACCAAAGTTATGAACCAAGATAAGACCCCAAGGAAACTGATTAAAGCTGTTAACACATTGTAGCCAGTGCAGCAAATGTTACCAATTCAGAACAGAGATTTTGCTGCTGAAAGGATTTTCTTTTCAAGAGCCAGATTAGTTATACCAAATGTGTTAGAAAAAGCATTTTAGAGAGATTGCAAAAAGGGCACTAGAAACTACAAAATCAAAATAATAAAAGAGATCTCCTTCACATTAATCTCAAATGAACAGTGATACTGATATACAGTGAACCTATAAAACCTTTCTTCAAGCAAGACACACCAAGAAAAAGAACCCCATGTTAACACCAGAGGAAAGCTATTCCTGTGAGGTAAATGAAGCAAGCATTAAGTTTTTATTTTGACTTGGTATATGTAGTCTGTTCAATACTGGTTTTACCATTCTTGAAATAATTTCCCTAGATGATATTAAGATTCAAAATGTGATTACACATTTGGAATCCGGTGTGGTGGTTTCTTTGTGGTTTGGTTTAGGGTTTTCTTGTGGTGGTGGTGTTTTTTTAACTCAGATATTTCTTACTGTATTCACTTCCTTGAAGGCACAAGATGAACATTAAGTCTGGTGGGTCGTTCACTCAAAAGATTTATAAATGTGAATCCAAGAACTTAGTAAATCCAGAAAAAAGTCTCTACATTAGAATTATAGATTCATATTTTTTGTGTTTTATCTGGGTTGGAAGGGACCTCAGGAGGTTCTTAGCTCAAAGCAGTGTCAGCTATGAAGTTAGACCAGGTTCCTTTTGCCCAGACAAGAATAACCACATCTCAAAAAAAAAAAAGATCTGGAAATCCAGGTGGCTGTTGGAGAGATTGATCAAAGATATCTAGTTAGTATCATGGTTGGTTGACAGTGTATATCATCTGGCAAAAGAGAACATTGAAAACTACAGTTTTAAGTAGTTTACAGCATATAAGCAAAGTCTCACCACCTAACTAAAAGACTGAATGAAACATTGATTTAATTTTATTTGGTTTTAGAGACTGCAGTCCTTAGAAGACAATAGTTCTACTCAACAGCTGCGATTGTTATGAGAAGCCATACTTTGTATTGATAAAAGCTAGTAAATTTAGTTTATGTAAAAAAATAAATCTGTATCAACTCAATAACAAAACTGAAGTGCTACGTGTTTACAAAAAAAGCCACCTCCTCAGTCATTAAACTAGAAAAAAAAGACAATTATTGTTATTTTCCCTTGTCATTTGCATCAATTCTGTGTCCTCATAGTGTAATGATTTGGGAAACAATGGTAATAAATTAGTATAAAATAATTAATGAGGTAGCGGTGTCTATCAGATAATGTTGTAGTAGCCTTTGCTTGTAATAACACTTCAGTGCTGAAGTCAGTAAGTGGATTTGTAGAAGGATAGCAATGGGAAAATTGGATATTGCACTCCCTGAAGTAAGAAAAATACATTAGTCATGCCTATACTGCAGAAAGTAACAAACCACCAAGTTTCTCAGTTTAGCACTGAGTTAACTTCTCATCTGGTTAACAGTACTAAGATATTCACCTGGATAACCTGTTTCCAGCATCTAAGTTAGCATCTCTTAATGACAACAGACTGTGTCACATTGCCTTGCCAGCTCCCTTAGAATTATCTTGGTGATGTGCGTATAACATTCTTCACAGTGTTTGAATGTGAGCTCAGTAAACCTGACAGAAAAGTGGCAAGTGGAGGAGAAAGAATTGTCCTTCTGGAGTATTATAATACTGGCATGGAAGGTAATGGAAGGTTTTTATCAGGTGTTTACTTTCAAGATGCTTAAACCAATCTTGTTATTATAATCCAAGTATGTGGTCTTCAAAGCCATACATGACCATTCTGAATCGTCATAGCCTATCTGTATGTCCTTACATGACTTTCAGTATTATGACAGAGAAATGTCTCCAGAGTAGTTAGGTAGGTAGTTATTTTCTCTAACAATATGTAACTGAATGGCTAACTTTTAGTCATCATACTTACATGGACAAAACTCATATAGTCAGCTACATATCTGAAGATGTTTTGCCTTTGTGAAAAGACTGAATTTTAATAAACAAATATTCAGTTTCCCTGAGATAGTGGAAATTTTGCTGGCCTTCTACTTTTCTTCCAGTCCAATAGAAATATAACATCTCTGGTTGGTACAGTGTAGCACAATTTTCAATCAATTTGTTTTCCTGAATTATTCCCCTTTTTATTTCTTTTAGCAAAAACTTAAAAGTTAGGTTTCTAGCCATTTATGTTAGTTCAGATTTCTTGACATTTTTCATCAGCTGGGGGCACCAATTCTAGTGGTTTACACAAATTGCAACTCAGTGGCATGGTGTCTACTTGAATTCCAGCCACCTTAATTGAATATGTTGTAAAAATGGAACACGGGAGAGAAGGGAGATGTCTATAGCCCATTGAACTTTGCTATAATGCTGCTACAAATGTTTAAAGGCAAATGAGAGAGATTAACTTCAATGAGGAAAAGGGAATTGAACAATTTTCTGTATATCCCTTATGTATATAATTTGCTATTTGTAAAGTGTTTTATTCAAGTTGAAAAACACATTGAGATCTTCAGATAAAAGGTGCTACAAAATAAAAAGTGATGGTGTTATTACTTTATGTATTCCAAGTCCCTTTAAGACAGCTGCAAAATCCACAAGCTGGAGTTTGCATTAGAATCTCTGATCACAGATAAATTCTCTATCTTTGAATTAGTGGATTAAAGAAAAGAAAGAGAAAAGGCTTTTTCTGTGCATTTGAGTCTTGTTAACTCATGCATTATGTATTATATAGCATGTATATGTCCTTGACGCTCCAAGTTAAATAATGAATAATATAGTAACACCCATCACATCTTTACTGCTAGGACAGTAAAGTGTTTATGTACTTGAACAGGTTAAGACCCAAAGTTATGTTCTCATTTTAGGTGCTTGGAAACTGACAGAAGCATACAAAAGTTTACATTATTTGAAGAAGAGCACAGACTAGAATTACATAGATGAATTAGCCATTATACACTACTTGCTCTTAATAAAGCATTAAGACTGACCACATCTGTTCAGATGATGTCCCAGGTGTTTAATCTCTACTACAGAAACACACTAGTGCTGCTATTTCCATTATTTTACTGTTATAGTGCCCCTTAGACCCATACTTTAGTTCATTTCTCTCTAACATAAATGGGAGAGGTTAAGCATTTTAGTATTCTAATTGCTCTTTACAGTATCCTCTGCAGAGTACATTTATACCTGCTGCCTTGTAAATATTACATATAACAGAAATTTGTATAAAAAAGGAAGGAACAAGGGGTTTAGAGAGATACTCAGGTTCTAAGAGCAGTAAACTAATCACAGAACACAGACAAGACCCCAGGTATTAAAACCGGTTTCCAAATAACCTGTGTATAGAGGACTTCATTACCACTCCTCCATTTTTTAGGGGTTGGTTGGGGGTTTTTTTCCTTCTTTGTTTTGGTTATTCTTTTTTCTTCTTCTTCTTCTTTTTTTTTTTTTTTTCCTCCTTTTTTTTTTTTTTTTAAAGCTGTTCTCTAAATTGGAGCATTAACTGCTCTTACAATCAGATTTAAATTGTGCTTGCCATCTCGCTTTAATATTTTTCTTCTAGTAATTTAAATGTCATTTCCCAGAAACAAATAGCCAGAACAAAAAGAAAGTATTACATAGATGGTGTTTAAAGGCATGCAGATAAACAAAGTCCATTATAATTATGCCAAGGGCGTAATTTTTACTGTTCTGCTCTGCCTTCTATAATTAGTCTTGGAAGCAAATACTGTTATATTCAGCCATGAAATGAAGTAGAAGAGCTGAGTTTATTAGAGATTAATAAAGTCTCCATGAAATTCCTAAAAAGCTACTAACCCTTAAGTATAGATTATAGGTCAGAACACATTGCCAGTACTTCCTTGGAGGGCAAGAAATTGAGTACACTATATCTATTACCTACAAAGAGAGTGAATAGAGGGCTGTCAAATGGAAAATGGGAGATTTTAACAAATTACACCACAGAAAAAAATGTGTGGTATTTTCATTACAACATTTAAGTGTATTTTTAACAGTCTTATAACTAAGATCTTTTAAGAAAAAGTCCACAGCTCTCATTACTGAAATTCATTACAGCAATATGTGCAAGTTTAAGTAGTATTACTCATTTATAAAGACATTTTAATGTAATTTTCTGGAAAATTCTAAACTATATTACCAAACTATATAAAAATACATTTGAAATGATGACTTTTTTCATCCAGCCACCTCCTAAAGTGTCAGATAGTGAGAAAATGTTTTCACTTTTCCTTTTATAAATGGGAGGCTGAATACAAAAAGTGGTAACACTACTGTGATAAGCTTCTCGGGATATATATTACTGCAAGTCTTGATCACTGCATTATAAAAAGCAATGCCAAAGGAAAAAGGATACCTAATAGGGAGCAGAGAATTTAATGTGCTTCCTTCTTCATAAGCTAGAAAATGCTCATATAGATGCACCTTAAAGCTTTCTCTTCTGCTTCTGTCTTTTAATTATTCTGCTTCCCATAGTCAATTTCTCCCTGTTGATACAGCTGTTTTCCAGGAAATTGCTTAAAGTTTTCAAAAGATTACAAGGAAATTGCCCTAGACTTTTTGAATGGATTATCCAAAAAAAGTCTTTCAACCAAATGTTAATCATTTCATCCTTTCCTACCTTGTATTATACACAGTAATGGAAACATTAAGCAGTATACATGCTGCAAATCTAACATCAGGCAGATCTCATGGACAAAATCTGACTTGACCTCTCATTCTCTCGCACTGTTATCTAAATTAACTTTGTGATCTTCTGCTGATCACACAGCTCAAACAATAATTAGCCTGATTTGTGAACTCTGAAACTGTTTATGTTCCAAAACTGTTGTCACTTGATCTGAATAAAAAGAACCCAAACCCACAAATAAACAAGCAATCAAACAAGTAACATTAATTAGAATCAATACTGAGAAATGACCATGAGATGGTTAACAAAAATAAGTATGCTTCTTTACCTTAACAAAGCAGAAGATGATGTTCTTTATTTGAGATGTTTTCTATTTCTTTGAGACTTCAATTTTATGAAGAAAAAGAAGAAAAATTTCACCGGTAGGAATTATAGAATAACAAATAGAATTAAGCTGTCCATGAAAAAATGTAGAAGTCATTTTTAGGTTCTCAAAGAAGAAAATTCTGAAAAAAAAAAGTGGGGATGGAGATGAAATATTCTCAGGATGAGGTTGAAGAGATCCTATATAAGTTTATGATTTCAGAATATGAGTGTCATTGTTATGTACAAGGAGCTCATTTAACTGAATAGCTGGTCATGGTTTTGTTCAATTCATTATATATATATTAATACACACACGTTATTTCACTGATTGCAGATACAAAACCCAAGAAATACTGGTTTTCCTTTTTTTTGTGTTTTACCATTCTTTTAATTGCTGTAAGCTGGACATGACTGGAAACAGATATTGGATGGGAATTCCCTCAGGTTTCCTGTTGACTTAGGTTTAGCCTGCACAGTTGAATATAATGTGTCTTGAGTTTTCTCCTTGGTGTGTAAAATACATCAAGATGGTTTCCTTCTACATTGCTCAAGACTATTCTTCCTTCTAAAGAAGAGAGTCACATCCATGCAGCATGGTATTTAACTCATTACTTACCTTGCAGGATGAAGAGTTTACTCATGCTTGCATCTATTTAACATAGAATCATAGAATCATTTAGGCTGAAAGATCTTTGAAATCGTCAACTCCAATTGTTCACCCAGGACTGCCAAGTTCATAAGTAAACCATGTCCCTAAGCATCACATCTACATGTTTTTTTAACATCTCCAAGGATGGCAATTCCATCACTTCCCTGGGCAGCCTTTTCCAGTGCTTGAAATGATGTTTTTCATCATTGTTGAAAACATGATGTTTTCATAAACATTGAAAACATGATGTTTTTCAAACTCAAGATGAACAGAATGCTTAAATTTTGGGATGTGAAGGGTCACCATCTCCAAATTTCTTGGATTTTATGTGACTGGAATAATTAATATTTTTTCTAGCCATCAAAAAAATCACTAACTGACACTAATAAATTAGGGAAAACACAGCTTTACACACTACCGAGTCATCTGCTACAATATAACAGTATCATAATATGCACTATTAAAGTACAATACTTTTTGATATGGTAATATTTACCCATTTCTTACTACCAGCCTATGCAGTTTGTGCTGATACAGTGAAGTGAGTGTGGATGAATGACCACATGTGCCAGAGTAAACATCTCATTTTAAAACATTCAGACTTCTCCTATTTGTAAATTGGTTTTGTTCTGCTTGAATACAGGTGAATTTTAAAATGTGAAATCAATTCTAGAATGAAAAAATCTTGCTGAAGTGAAAAAGAAACAAACACTATTCCCAGCTTCCCCAACCTCTACTCCTATTTCACAACTTTAGAGAAGGTGATAATAAGAAACTAGAATAGGCAGTGTAGATTAACCTGTAGCATAGAGGAATATTTTTTCTAGCTGTTTTAAACAAATACAATTGTAATTTACCACACTATTATCAACATTTAGCTTTCATCACCCTATAGTCACTGGATAAGAATCTACCTTGTTTCCAAGGGCTTTTACTGAAAAATTAAGGCCAGACTCTCAGAGGGACATATATCAGTGTAGTAGTTCTGTTGACTCCAGTGGAGGTCATTACCTTATGTTACCTCAACTGCACAGACATTCTGCAAGATACCAGTTAAGACTGAAACTGTGAAATAACACTCATCAGATGTATTGTTCTATGAACTTCCTACTTTGGTTGCAATCTTAAGTCATCAGTACCCCTATGCAATACTGATTTTGTG
>JAVJGJ010000037.1:63111830-63129030 GCA_035590215.1 Microhierax caerulescens | reverse complement strand
GGGGACGACACACGTTCAGAGTAGTGGCATTTATCTTCCCAAGTAACCAATATGTGTGATGGTGCCCGGCTTTCCTGGAGATGGCTGAACACCTGCCGCCAGTGGAAAGAAGTGAATAAATTCCTTGTTTTGATTTGCTTGCATGTGCAGCTTTTGCTTTACTTCTTAAGCTGTCTTTATCTCAGCCCATGAGTTTTCTCACTTTTACGACCCTCTTCCCCATCCCACTGTGGGGACAGGGAGTGAGCGGCTGCATGGGGCTTAGTCACTGGCTGGGGTTAAACCACAACAGGATCTTTCACATATATAAAGTCAAGCCAGCTCTTTGATATGCCTTTTATTGATTTTGGTTATCTTAAAACCAATCTCAAAAAGAAAGTATTGACTTGGTTTAAACTGGTTCAACACAGATAAGAATACCACTCTGTGAAGCTGGTCATCTTGATTTACAATACTGTAAGAAGTGCAATTTGGCTTCACCCACCCACCCCCTCATCCCCCAAAAATTGTCATAGAAAACACAAACATGTGTGTTGAAGCAAAAAATGAAGCACATGGAAAAACAGCACTGTTAAAGTAATCTAGCAGTAGGATGGTATCAACCCATTAATAACCATTTTATTCATAACTCTGTAAATATTTGGCATTCAGGTAGCACCACCAATTATACAGTTAATTATAATTATAATAAATTAACATTTCATATATTTTTTCTGCTTTTTCAGAGGTTTTCAAAGCTCTTCATGAGCAATAAGTAAATACTGATATCAAAAATAATCTATCCTATTTTACTTTTTAATCATGTTCTTCTACTTCTAAAATGCTAGTGTTTAAATAAATTACTGTGATTCCTCCAGCAACAAGGAAAAGCAGAGGTAAATTTGATCCAATGACCACTCAAATCAATAGAAAATTTGTCATGATAGTGACAGACACTGGACACAACAACTTCATTGGCTCTTCTGGCTGACCAAAATATAATACGTGTCTACTAGGCATATAAATGGGCACTGTTCTACCCCAGAGACCTCCTCACTTTGTAGTGTCAGATGAGCATGACTCATTAGCTTGCTATCCAGAAGAAAGGCACCTTATCACAAACCTTTGAGAATAATTCCAGAAAAAAAAGAGAGAATTCACTGTCTTTCCTTGTATTCTTCTCACTGTAAGTCCAGAACGGTATCCTCTCTCCTTGCCCTTGCAGTCTAACTCCCACATATGCCTTCTTTTTCCAAACAATCCCTCTTCTTATAATGCATTCCAATTTCCAATTACATGTAGTGCTTTTTATACTTGTTTTTTAGAAGTTTTGGCAATACAGATATGACAAATATATGGATCTATTTTAAATGGCAAATATATGCATTTATATTTATATTTTAGGATGTACCAATAAAATGATCATGAACACAACTGTACTACTCTCTTGCTTGGTTATCTTAAACCACACAACTTGCCACTAGTTCCTGTGTAACACTGCATTGCTGGCAGGGAGACATTCATTGCCTTGGTTCAGACCACAGCATGTAGCTTCGCTCCAAGTAAGGCTGACTGAAGAAATGACCAGGATATCTGCTGTCTCATACACATAATGCCACCTTGTTTGGAAAGGTAAAGAGTTTAAATATATCCCCATCCTCTTGCTTTGTCCTCAATTTCAGAGAATTCATTTGAGATAATTTTACCTATAAGTATTGGTACTGGAAGAAATTTCCAGGGTCAAGAGCTCAGCAAAAGGATAGGCTAAGACTGTGTAAGTATATTTTAAGTATGCAACTTCTTAAAAACAAGTGTTTCTTATTAATCTCTTTTCTTAAAACTTATAATACTTAGACCCTAGATGCACCAGAACTGAGGTCTACATCACAAATGTCCCGTCAAAAAATGTCCAAAACAGAGATGGAAATCTGGTGAATTCTTTTGTGTAATTTTTTCAGTATTCTTAAAAATTTGGTAGCAGAACATTTGCAAGTTAGTAATAGCATGATTTCCTAAGAGAACTTAAAAGATAAAGACAAATAATTCTATCAGACATGGCAAAGTTAGATTTATGGTTGGACTTCATGATCTTAAGGGTCTTTTTCAACCTAAATGATTCTACGATTCTGTGATTTACTGATTAATTAAAATTTTTAGCTGGAATGACTAAACAGCTCAGTGCTGTCAGAAGTAGAACAGTATTTTGTTTTCTGTCGGACTACTGAACTATATCAACTGTCATGGCAGAATTTAGGCATGATAAAACCTCAAGGACAGAACTGCACCATGCAGTGACGTAAGTTTAAGATCTTTTTTCTAAGCAGAATAGGTATAGCAGGGTAAATAACTGTTTGTGTTTCCAAAGCCACTCCCACGGTGTATACAGAATACACGTTCACACCGAAGAAGGTCCCTGCTGCCCCAGTCCAGCTGTGACTAGCACTGGGGATGCAAGGAACAGGACACTCTAAGCAGCCAGTGTGCCCAAGTCCCAGTTGGCAAACTGGTTTCCATGCATAAGAAACCCACCTCAGGCTCAGGACACTTCTGCATGGTGTGGTCTTCTGTGGACTTGCTCACCTACTGAGGGACCTATCCTTTAATGCTTTCTCACTTAGGTGGTCATGGTTGGCAGAAGATGTCAACTGCCTTACAGGTCACAACACCCCAAGCCAATCTCTTTGACTTTCTCCATATCTAAAGTCAAACAGGTGTTATTTCCTTGTTGCTAGTGGCTTCTGGCTCAACCCATAAACCCCAGCACCCCCAAATATGCTGCTTAGATGTAAAATGGTAACAGTTCCTTCTCTATTTCCTTCCTGTGCATATCAGATCTTCTAGGTATGTCTCCACATGACAATTTTCTATGCTTTTTTTTCTGCTTTCCCAGTCTACCCCAGACATATCTAATGAGTTAGATGTAGGCAGATGTAGTCCAAGTCTCATTTGTTTGAGTAGTGTCTTCATATTGGTGTCACCCTGTGACATGAATACAGTATGGGATGTAAAAAATACCTGTAACCAACCTGGCAGCCACTAGAGATTCAACCAAGTATGAAGAACAGAGGAAATGGGCTGCCAGTTTATGGTGGTGATTAATTACGTTGGTTCTAGCCAAAATGTATAACTTCACCTTATAAAAATCTGATTTGAAGAATCTGCTACTTATCTCCTCTTCCCAGCTAGAGTTTTGCAGCATGACCACTAATGCTTTTAAGTCAGCCAGCTCTCTGCTGACCTGGTAGTTTGATGTTCAGAGGCTCGCAAGAACTATAACAGGAGGAAATTATTAAATTCAAGATATTATAACTGTTGACAGTGGTTTCAACACAACCATTTATTTACCTTTTGAATGCACACATGCTAAGTTGCAAAATGAAGGTCTCATATTAAAAAAACAGTGATTTAACTCAGGGGATCACTAATACGATATACTTAATACATAGCAAGTCTACTCTCCTGACAACTTTCATAATCATAAATTCCTCCCTGCACCTATTTTGTCACTACTCTTAACGACAGAGACTCAGGGATCTATCAATACACTTTCCACCTTCTGACAAATATAAAATAAAAATTACTTGCTTTTACACAATCCCTTCTAATTTTCATAGGGCAAGAAAAAATAAAAATAAAGTCTCAGACACTTTTTCCTTAAGACTATAATGCTTTGATGTATCAAAAATAATAGAGATTCCTAGTTGAGCTATCATACATATTTATTTATTTATTTATCAGTGGTAAATATCCACTGTATGCTCTATGCTTGATTGGAGGCTGCACAGAAACTGCCCGAATACTTCTGAATTGGTGAATGAAAGTTACTGGATATTCTGTCTTATGCCTTTCTTGCAAGAATTCTGCTTCTGGACATACCTGGAGATGCACCATACTCATTAAATAGGAAAATCGAATACATATGCACCTGCACCGCTACTTGCAAGCCTTCAGCCAAATTAGATGCTATTCCCAGCCATTAATTAAATAGCAGAAATTCTATATTTGGGACAAAAAAATCTGTGCCAGAGCATCTGTTCACTTGTCTTGAAATGCATGATTTGTATTTTCTAATACAGATTCCAGTACAATAATGTGAGAAATTGATTGTAGTCGAAAGCACAGTTGTACATCAAGGAAACATGCCATGTTGGATGAGCTCTTTGGCCATGTTGGAATAGCTAGCAAAAGATTTGACAATATTCCACAGTGTAAGAATTTGGGTCATACCTGGTTTAAAGCCAGGAAAATATATGGGACAGGAGGTGGTTCTTAGAGTGAGAGAAGAGAAAGGAATTTTAAAAACTAAGCATTATATTAATGGCTGCTTCTCAACTAGCAATCTTCTGGTTTAGACATTCTGACAAAGGAATTGGTGCATCTCTCAGAATGAAAATGCAGTAAGCTTTCTGAGTTCTTGATGCTCTGTTCAGGGCATGCAGTAGAGGAACATGAGAGGTCAACAGATTTTATTACAATGGTTCTCCCTTTTGAGGAACAGAAAACATTAGTGTCAATGAGAGTCCTGGTAACTTGGTACTTAATTTCTTCTGTTTCTTCAACATTACATCCAGTAAACTCCCAGTTAAACCTTGAACTTCTACTACCTTTCCAAGCTACAATTCTTGTGTACCCTTCCATCAGAGCACAAGAAACTAAATAAAGCTGATTTCAATTTAATTCTCAGGACATGTATTTTTTCTTCAGTGAGAATTCTTTTTCCTGCACCGTGAAATGTCCTCCCACTTTTCAGTTCAGCCTTGGGGTTGGTCTGCTACTCAGAAATTGCTACAATCTTCCATGTAAGAATAGTTCTCAAATATAAATGTATTTTAGATTTTATTAGCAGAATTCCATAATCTATAAATATTTTATTTGTCTTTAATTGTGTGAGGCAGTACAGGGTTTCCACAAGACAATTTAGCTGTGCAAGAGGAAGGAATCATCTACCCATTCATTATTACTTAAATTAACTGTTTGGTTTTCTAATTGAAGGAGTCTTTGCAATTGCTAAGCACTCATAGACATTAAGCCTTCTTGGCTTCCAGTGAAGTCAGTACTTTGATCTGGAAATCCTGTCTGCACCAGCAAATTGCACGTAAGTTAAATCTCTGCATTGGCTTCAATGGATTCTGTATCAGTGCACAGGGAAGTAAACACAGCTGTAGCATGCCTAATAGCCCATGGAAAATTATTAAAAATTACTCTCTTGATATATTGAATATTCTTGAATATTGAATACATTTTGGACAAAAACTGCCAAAATATAAATTACCAGCTTCATTTTCTATGGAAAGGAGAGTGTCAAAGTGGAATTTCAGCCAAGTACCACAAAAAAGAGAGGAATGGAAACATAGAAAACTAAACAGAAAATTAAAATTAATGAGGTAACACTTTTCACGTGTTCCAATGCATTTTGAAAGGGAGTGTAAGATGAAAAGCCCTCCAGGTTTATGCAACAGTAGGACATGGAACCTTGCTCTTGGCTTCAGTAGGTCCAGCCTAAAGATGTGTGCACACATTCACACACACACAGTCACTCACACACAAAATGTCCTACTTGCTTAAATGAAAGTTCCCTAGAGCTTTCTCTATATAAGCGAAATCTTTTGCCTTAGCGCAGTACCAGTCCATCATTTCCAGTCATAATGAGCTATTTTACTTTGTATCCTGTTGTTGAAACTTTTTTATGAGAATCTGCTCTTCCATATGGATAAGTATTTTATGTTTTTCATTATTCATTGGCTTAAAGGTCATTATCAATTCTAGTTATTTTGCCCATAGCTCTTTTTTGTTTTCATGCAACTTTCTAGCCATTCACTGACCTTTGAAAAACTTATGAAAGTTACGGTAATTTTTATCTGAATTCATAGCCTTTGAAGCATAACAGTCTTCCATCATACACTTATAACCTAGCCTTTAGGAACTGTGAATCAAACATATTCCTGTTTAAAACAAGTTTAATGCAGAAATGCAACTATTAAAGAAGTGTGAACTAACTTAAACCTAGTTTGGGGCATTAGCCTTCCCATTCATTCAGTCACTTTGACTGGGTAAGTGCTGCCTCCTTTTTTTGCTGCCTGTCAGTAGAAAAATATCCCATCAATATGCAAAAACTTGAAAAAAATAATTGATGTACTGTGCTGGTGGCAGAAACAATAGAGGTTGCTCTGTCTGAATTCAAATTATTGAGTAGTTTCTATGTTACACTGCCTATTAACTTAAATTAGAACATTTTGTAATGCCAAATACATACCAGTATCAGCTTCAGCATTCTCAGTGTGTGAATATATATATATATGTATTGCTATAGCTGAGGATTTCTAATCACAGATACTACATGTGTTAAAATGGTGTCATTTTAAAATTCTATTATATTGGCAGTCTGCATTCACCTGCTGTGGTGTAGGAGCGAGGCTGTAATCGAGACTGATTCACAACTGTCTTTTGTTTATGTATCAGAAGGGAAGTCAAAACCAACAGCTAATAAGTTAATAGTTTATGAATACCTCAAGCAATTAAAAAAAACCCAAAACTAACACAACAAACTCAACATCCTTTTTCTTCTTGCACTTGCCAAATCAGGGTTCACAGACTGTTACATCACAAAGCAGATTCTCACCCTTGTTTACTTGCTAAAAATGTGAAGTAAATATATTGGCAAGAATGGGTGAGCTTAATTTACTGAGAATTTTAATCATGAAATGTATAGTGATTTGGGGTTCTCTTTCATCTCCTCTCTCTCTAACGTTGAATGCAAAGCTCTTTTGGGAAATCCAGCTGATCTACAGAAGATTATTTCAAGTAACAACAAAATTACCATATGTCACTTTCTGCTGTGCTGACAAAAGCAAATTCTACTCAGAAAGGCAAGGAACCTAAACAAAGGAAAAGCCAGCTACATGATCAGAGGGTTAGTGCAATTAAATTAATTTTATTCTCTTCTAATACAGTGCAATATAGCACAAATCCACTTTTGACCTCAAGCAAATGGGAATACAGCTGCTGCCACCACAATTCTGAGTGTCAGAGTGTTTTCTTACAGCAATTGCATCTATTTCTGTGGCTAGGTGGGACCATAGAGAAAAAGCAGGGTGGGGGGTGGGATATGGAACAACAGCACAGGATGACACCAAAACATGTTGTTTAGAAAATTTTGTTTGGTCCAGAAGGATTTCTGAAATTTCCAGCTTCGCAAATATTACATGATCCCCATTAATATAATCCCCTTTTACTCTCACCTCTTCTCATATCTCAAGAGGAGTGGGAAATTGGAAATACAAGATGAATCAAGTCACAGTCATACTTTTGTAATGGTGCTGACAATGCTTTTGACCTTCATGTGTTGGCAGTTAGTTTATTTTCACCACCACTTACAGCTTTTCTTGTGAATAATTGTCAATGATATGTCAGTTCATAGTAAGTTTTGGGGAAATAGGCAAGTTTATTCCAATGGATTACCAATGGCAGAAAAAAGATACTGATAATTCAATTTTAAAATAAGATCATGACAAAAAAAAAAGTCATCCTTGAATACTCTTATGGCTTATAAAATCACAGCTAAATAGTTAGCCACCAGGCTAAGCAGAAATCAGAATCTTCATAAAGACATCACCTGCAAATAGATCAATTAACATTTGCTTTTATTAATAATAGTATAATGAACCTAAAACTACCAATTCAGAGATTCAGGACTGCGAAAAATATGGGGTTTAGTCATTAGAAGGATAAAATGTTTTATATCCTCTCATTTTTACAGTTTGCAAACAATGCTTTTTCTTGTGAATGCTTCCATTTTTTCTATTTTTTCAGAGACTTACCCACAAAAGCTAAAATTCAGAAAGAATTTGTTTTCCAATATTACTAGTACTGACCACATGAAGCAAACAAACAAACAAATACTGATTAAAACCTCAAAAATTAATTTCAGTTAGTTTTCAAAGCAAAGGAGAAATTTTTTTCAACCTACTTTACTAACTGCATTTCTGATTTGAATTTTGCCAATAAATATGCATCCATTTGTGGGTTGTGATGTTGGTTTTTTTTTCAACTGGGCACAGGCCAGGTAAATTTCAAATATAAAACCATTACGACTTCTACTTAATTTGCATGGCATCTTCAAGGAATGAGAAGTCAAGTCTCTCCTTTTGTGTTCCATCATGGACAAGTATGAAACTGAGGATGCAAAAAAAGTTTCTAACTTTGATAGCTTAAGTCTAAGTACTGGGTAAGGAAAAGAGCAGGTGTAAAAGACTTATCTGACTCTAACTTGCAATTCATTCTCTACACCGTTTGCCCCTAGTAGGCATCTGCATGTGTACTGCTTTTGAATGGGATGGAGTTAATCTGCTTTATAGCAGGCAATATTGTGCTGTGTTTCAAATTTATGACCAAAACAGTTTTAACTGTTGCTGAGCAGGGCTGGCCCAATGTCTCACCGTGCTCCCTCTGGGAGTGGGCAATATGTTGGGAGCAGACACTGCCAGAACAGCTGATCCCAACTGACCAAAGGGATATTCCATGCCCTACAATATCATGGTAGTATTATTAGGGAGATTTTTTCTAAAGAAGCCATTGCTCATAGATTGTCTGGGCGTTGGTCTACTGGTGGGAGACGGTGAGTGATTTCTTTGGTTTTGGGTGTTGGGTTTTTTTTGGTTTGGAGTGGGTGTGGGGGGCTTTCCTGCTGTCTGGGGTTGATCCACCACTGTATATGCAAAACAATTAATCCTTCTCTGGGAAGGTCTTAAAACTAAAGTCTGCAGTAAAACCAGCACAGTTTCCATGACATCATTTTAGACTTTTACAGACAAGGCAATATTAAGACTTTTTTTTTTTTTTTTTTTTTTTTTTAAATTTAAAACCCCCTTTATTTTCAGTCTGAAAGAATATGGTCACCCAAGCCACCATTTTACTCACAGCTGCCTGCAGCAAAGACAGGCTCACAAATGAGGTGTAATGACAAAGCTGTGGTAAAGTCAGTCAGATCACGCTGGAACAGCCACACAGAAATACAACCTCAAAGCTGCTATGAGCAAGAGCCATTCTTACCCTGAGAAAAGAAAGTTGTGATATAATATATATTAGATGGGAGCTCAAGGTAAATAGTAACTTAAAGGGGAAATTAGTTGTCTAAGCAATGTCTAGCACCCTCTCAAAGATACTCATGTGATCTGGTATAAGTGACACAGGAAATAACAGGAAACATTACATCAAAGTGTGAGGTATAAACCAGATCATTTTAAAATGCTTTTAAAATGGCCTGAGACACTTGCTTTTTGGCATCCAAATGCCTTCCTGTGTTGTTCATTGCATTTAAAGTCCAGGATTTCCATTTCACCAGAAAGACCGAGGTAAGAAATGGGTTTTGCATGGATTTCCATTCTACATTTCTTTTTCAATGTAAGAATGAGGGAGAAAAGTGTGAGCTTGGGAGCGTATTATGCTCATTACATTCAAAGTACAATGTATTTCACCTTAGAGGAAAAAGGGAACTGAAAAATTACAATGTCATTCTTGAGGTTATACTCCACATGTATCTCCTCTATAAGGCTATGCTCTGTCTCTTCCATCAGAGCTTCCAGAAAAACTGTAAGTCAACACACAGGTTGAAAACATATATATAGTCACAAGTAACATTTCCAGTCTCAGTAAGGTTCTGCTGCATTACTAATTGCATAAACATTTTGTTATGTATTAATGAGCAATAAAGTACTTGACATACTTTTGGCAGGTTCTATTTTAAAGAAAAATTGTGAAGATAAATACTTAATTTATGTATTATTTACAATATCAAGTAGAAAGATTTGTAGTCATATACATTGTTACAGGACCAGGAAAAATATGTTTCCATTGGAATTTACATAAGTACATAGCCACTGCCTCAAGAAAACCTTAAAAAGAACACATAAAGTATTCATATTTTTACTTAAAATAACATTAAAAATGAATGAATCCTCATTATGCTGGCTCATTAATATTTTCAATTTATTCATACTGTACTCTCTGTCTTATTTTTAGCTTAAATTTTATTATTTAATAATTTCATACCAAGCCTGAAGTTTCCTTTTCACCAACCTAAAACATAATGCAGATGACAAACAAATGGAGTTTAAAATATTTTTAATCAAACATGCCTCTCTCATGTTGTCCAGGCAGAGGGATACATTAAAATCTATAAATTCTTAGCATACTGGAATTGGGTGTTTAACTGGGATTAATTCTAGATAAACCTCAACAAAGTGTAACAAATTTTACCATTTGTCAGACATAAGTTAGCACAGTATAGATCTATAGTTCATGTAAATCAACTGGTGAACGATATGGCTTGTTCCCTGGAGCTGTGACATTTTATGCCAACTACGTAAAACAATCTAAAAGCAATGATTCTCTGTAAGCAGCTTTGGCATTTAGCTGAGCTGGAACATATGAAGTAAGGAAACAGAAAAAGTGTGAGATTCGGGCCAGATCTTAAGGTTTCTTTAAAAAGTGAAAATGTCCCATATTCCACAGCAGAACCTCTTTCACATGGACACCCAGTGGAAATATCCTTTATTTTCTTGCTCAGATTTTAATGATAGAAGATCCTTCTCAAGGCTTTGGCTCTTGCAGACTAAGAGCTAAACAGAAGTTCACTTGTAGAATGACATAGTATAGCCGACGTTAGTCAAGATTAATTTCATTTACGTTGAGAATACCCAATTTAAAATGTTTATTTAAAATAAATTATTAAAAAAAAAACACAAAAATCCCAAGGAAAATATGAAGACAAATATTTGCAAAGTATTTGGTCAAAATGACATCAAACAGTATGTCTATCTTCCCTTTTAATTGCATGGTAATTCAAGGCTTCTGAAGTACTTTAGAATGCACAATTACTCCACTCAAATCCAGTATGAATAAAAGCATTTCACATAATTGATTAAACATGTCCTAAACTGTTCTTAAACTTTTCATCTGCCATCAAACTTCCCCCAGGATTCTCTGAAAAGGAAGATGAATCTGTATAGATATTCTCTGACCTGTTTTCTGATTTTAACATGAATTTAAATGCCATTCAAGATAATTTGGTGCTTTGCAAATTCAGGATCATATAGGTATAATTCTACGATTTAAACACACTATATTTGATGTTATAAAATTTCTGTCATCTCACACAGTTTAGGCTAAGATATACTTTCCAAATAGGGTTTCAAATAAGTATACCTTTCTAATGTATGTTGCATGTAGGAAGTTATACAAGGAAATTCTGACATACTTTGTGTGAATTAGCTCAAAGAAGAATATTCAATGCATGTTTAGCCATCCTTATTATCTAGCCAGTCTCAGAAACACTAGAATGTTTTAACCATCATATAATTAGCATCACAAATAGCCAGAAAGAAATTGGTTTGGACTTGAGAGCTGAATTTTCTGGGCTTGGGATGCTCACTTGGGGGTAGTTAGAATACCTTCCTGTCTGGGACTGACAGAGTCTCAAGCCTGTTCTTTTTGTCAGGGCTTATACATTACATATAATTCACAAGATGTACTAGGACACGTTCTTGTAACCATGCATATTAACATCCTTTGTGTGGTAATATATATTTTAAATATACTCTAAAGGAACACTGATATTACAGTACATCCATTATTTGATACCTTTTAAAATGCATTGCTAGTTTTGTTTTGGTCTCCAGGATTAATTAATTTTTCACTATACTTCATCAGTAAAAGCATACCTCCCTTTGCTAGCTATAGGCTAGTTGTGATTGCAACTTATTGGTTATGTCATGCCAGCATTTCTTCCTTCTTTAGTTTCCCTTTTTGCCTGCAGCACTGATTTTCATAGGTATGGTCTCCTGGATTTTCTGGTTTCATTTGATTTATTCTAACTGATTAATTTCCAGCTGTTTCCATACTTCATATGTCATTGGCATTTTTGATAGCTGCCTTCAGAGCTTACATTTTTAATTATTTTTCTTACTGGTGCCTCTATCCTAGATATTGGTATTTTTTTTTCCTCTTCCTTTTGCAACAGTTTAGAGAGCATTTGAATTCAAGGAAAAAAAGTAAAATATGAAACTAATCAAAACAGAGGGGAAAAAAAGAGACATAATGGTGGTTTCATAGTCTTCAAACACCCAAGCGTTAGAAACCCACTTAGAATTATATGCATATAGAGGGGAAAAAAAACAAAAAAAACCAGTGTGGTCCTTCCAGTGTTTGAATCCTTTTTCTTCTGCCTCTGTATCCCATGCTACTACCCAGACAAGGCTGTATGGCCCAACAAGCCCCAACACCCAAGCTGAGCCAAACATTTAGGTTGACTTTTCACAAAATCTCTAAACAGGAATCACTTCTCGCTGTCCCTAGAAGGAACAGCTCTGCACCCTCCATTTCCATAGATTGCACCAGTTCTGGTGCTCAGCTGATCCCTTTTTCAGTTCTTTCAGTGCTAGGAACTACTAGAAAGATAGTTTAATAATAATTGTTTTATTTTGGAATTGTTTAGCTGCATCATTTTTTACTGCACAGTCAGATAAGCACAACAATCTGATATGGAAAGCCAGCGGCAGAATAGAGGAAAGGGTAGTTTTCAGCAATTGTATCAGCTTAGCCATCTCAGAGATTATTATATTTCCACTCTTTCCCTGTTCCATGGAAGTAACAGCTTTAAATCGAGTCATGATGCAAAAGCTTATGTGTTATTGTGTATGCATCTCAGCAGCTGAGTTACGAGAGGCAACGTTTTTCAATCTGCAACCTCCCCAGTTATCATGTCATTGTGCCAAACATAGCGTGGCCCTGTCTTTTACCCTGCTGCCACCTCCGCTGGTTCCTCTCAGGGTGAAGGCTAGCGGGGAGGGATGGGGGGTACTTACTTCTTGAATAATGATAATCATGCTAGTTAGAGCACTTAAATGAGTTCTGACGTCTGATCATCAGTAAAGAGGACAATATCAGAAGAATGTACTAAAAGTATGTTGGCAGGTATAAGTGTAATAGGCCTATAGAAAGATAATATAAAAGATGAATTTTATGCAGGTCAAGTCTAAGGTTTGATTGTGTCTCTACATTGTGAAATTGTAAAGGGGGAGATAAGTCCCTCCCCAACACTGCTGTGCGAGAACGTTAAGGCAATTTAAGCAATACTCTTCAATTGCTCGGTCTTTGAATACAGGGTGAATCAATCAATCAATGGGAGTTTGGAATGAGTACACCTCTTTGCACAAAATCTGAACGAACAGGACACTTCAGATGCTTGAAATACGATCAAATGAGTGAGACTTGTGGAGCTGTGATTCTACAGGCTTTTCTTGAAGGCAGTACTAGCTTAAGTGCACTTTGCGCCAGACTTTCAATCTCACTTAGGCATCACCTTTGTTCCTGCATCTTCATAGCTACTCAAGAAACTGTTCAGTAAATAGGATAAAAAAAATAATGCTGAAAAATATCCCTGAATTTCTGATTTTGCATCACCTTTTGACTAAATCTGGTTTGCTGGCACAACAAAAAGATGTATAATCAGTGGAAAGAATTTTTTAATATAGTATCATTATCTCATAAAGAAACTCCAAGACTTCAGTGTACTGGAATCTTGGTTTGGTTCTTCCTCTTCTTTCTCTCACCTGGGAAATTGTAAAATCTTACTCTGTTAGTACCACCATCACCTTTCCCTTGAATAAGACCTTCCCTCTCAGTTGTGCTAAGATATAATTTATTTTTTCTTCATCCTTAGATTCCCTGAACAGGATGACGATTTGGAAGTTGGAGGACTTATGCAGGAGCCCAATAATACAAATTTTTGTTTCTGAAATAAGCAGCTCTTTTCTAGTTCATTTGGGCCAACTTGTAAGGTTTGCAAAGCTCCCATTAGGACATGACTTCAAATTTCACCTCAATTACTATTTTGCGATACTTCTTTCTCTCTTGTATATTTGCATAAATTATAGAGCCTTAGTTCAACAAAAATCTTTTGTTTCCCCCCTCCACATCCCCCCGTTAAGGAAGGGTCATGCTTGCAATTTTTCCTCCATGCTTTAAACTCAAAGGTTAAAATATGATGTCTAAATGGTGACAGAGAAGTCTCAATGAGGGAATTGGGGTCTTTGACCTCAATCTCTGCTGCTTGGAGTGGGAAAGGGAAGAATCATTCTCTGAACTACAGTAACCTGCACCTGACAATTTAACCTATTAGAGTTTGAGCTTTTTCAGATCAAATCAAAACCATCAAAGTCTGTTTAAATAACACATTGCATTAAATTGTCTCTCATTTAAAACTAAAATCACAAAAATAACTGTTTAATTACAGAAGTAAGTATATACACTGTGAGAAATTACATATCAACTATATTTTTAATAATTTAATCTCTTAGCTTCTAGATAAGTTTCATTTTATTTCCATATTAGATTTGGTTTTAGCTTTTATGTGGTCATAGGAGATCAGGCAGGGTAGTTATTGATATTAAAGGAGTAGACAAGTGTAGAATTTGGTGAGAGGATAAAATAATTACACAAAAGTCAACAGTGAAATAAAAGTAAAAATTGTTTACTTGAAAACCATTTAAAATCCCATTAAAAGTGTAGGAAAGGTTTGGCTTTTTTAATACTACAGTTCAGCAAAAAGTAGTCTTTGTTGTCTGAAGTGTAGTGGAAACACTGAAGTAAATTCATAACCCTAAACCAAGTTCTTTTACCAATATATTAAATTACGTATGTCTAGGAAACAAATTCCACACTTCATGCCTAATTTTGTTGCCTTACTTGATGAATTGTGAGTCAGAAAGAGAAAAGACAGGCATTTATTAATTACCTTTGCTTCCAAAGACATTAAAATATATTCATAGAATCACAGAATCATAGAATGGTTTAGGTTGGAAGAAACTTTAAAGATCATCTAGGTCCAAGCCTCCTGCCATGGGCAGGGACACCTTCCACTAGACCCACTTTGCTCAAAGCCCCATCCAGCCTGGCCTTGAACACTTCCAGGGATGGGGCATCCACAGCTTCTTTGGGTAACCTGTTCCAGTTTCTCACCACCCTCATAGTAAATAATTTTTTCCGTATTTCTAGTCTAAATCTACTCTCTTTCAGCTTAAAATAATTACCTCTTGTCCTATGACTGCATGCTCTTGTATAAAGTCCCTCTCCAGCTCTTTTGTAGGCCCTTTTTAGGCATTGGAGGGTTGTGATCTCCCCACAGTCTTCTTTCCTCCAGACTGAACAACCCCAACTCTCTCTGTCTGTCTTCGTAGTAGAGGTGCTCCAGCACCAAAGGTCCTCTTCTGGCTTCACTCCAAAAGGTCCACGACCGTCTTGTGTTGGGGGCCCCAGAGCTGCTTGCAGTACTCCAGGTGGGGTCTCATGAGAGAGGAGCAGAAGGAATCACCTCCCTTTACCTTGCTGATTATGCTTCTTTTGGTGCAGCCTAGGATACAGTTAGCTTTCTGGGCTGCAAGTGTACATTCATAGAATTGAAAAATGGGCTGGGTTGGAAGGGACTTTAAAAATAACCTAGCTCCAACCCCCCATGGCCAGACCATGTTGAGCCTCTCATCTACCAGCACCCAAGTCTTTCTCTTCAAGACTGCTCTCAATTCATTCTCTGCCCAGCCTATATTTGTGCTTAGGATTAGCCCCAACCAACATGCAGGACCTTGTACTTGGCCTTGTTGAACTTCATAAAGTTCATGTGGGCCCACCTCTCAAACCTATCAATGTCCTTTTGTGTAGAAGAATGTAGATGGGTTAATTATCATTGATGATACACAGCTGTGGGCTGGCTTCAGGGGCAGTGGGTTGGTTGATGTAGACAAGGTGCAGGTGTGACTGGTTCTGTTAAGGGGTTGAGAGCCAGTGAAGAGGGGGCAGCTGAGGAAGAAGAGAGAGAGAGGAAGAAGCAGAAAGAGCGAGAGAGCATGTCCTGAGAGATGAGGAGAGGGCAGCAGAGGGACTGGCATAAAAAGAGTGCTAACATGAGATGGTGAAAGACCTTGTTGCAGCTTGATGGTTTTGAGAGTGCTGTGACACTTTTGGATGATGTTTTTTCCCTCCAGTATGTCAGCCTTCCACAGAGTATGTATTGAAATACGTATTATCTTGTCTAGTGATGTCATTCATATTTTTTCCAGACAAAAATGTTAATTTAAAGATAACTATTTCAGCAAATAGCTTCAAAGTTGTCTGAATCCTGGTTTTAATAAGATTTCCTTTACAAGCCTTCATGACACCTCTAAAATCATGTTGGCTGCTCAATCATAATTAGACAAATTATGATTCCCCTAGTAAATGAATAACTTGGAATTCTGCTGTGCCTCGCTAAGAAAAAAAGGCATAGCTGTTAAAAGGATAATTACCTAATTCAACTTGTTTTGTGTAGCATTTGTCGATAAGGTCCAAATTAACACATACTGTGATGCAGCAAGAAGTTGTATTTGATCACTACTAAACTGTGCTTCGATGCTTTATGTAGCTCCAGTTGAGAGTTTGTACCTATATGGAAGGGTTGGAGGTTTCTATTTTATTGTAGCATCTCTTCAAAGTTCTGGCTGAGGTTTTCTGTCACAAGTCTCCTTGCAGGGAATCAAAGCTACACCCGTTTTTTTTTCCAACAGCTCATGCTTCCTGCACAGCTCAGAGGTCAATAGGTGGGGACTCTATAGTTTACAAAACAAGAAAGAAAGTTGGAACTTCTTGGAGGAGGGCACCTTAAGAAAGTTTTGTTACTGAAGTAACTGGAAACTCGGTACCTCAAGCGAAAGTCATTGTTTTTTTCTGCTGTACACTATTGATTGTATAAGATAAAATTTTAAATTATGTTTCTAAATTAAAACTTGTTCCAACTATCAATGTATTAGGAATAATGTTTTAGAAATAATATTACTCATTCATGCTTTAAAAAATGCTTTCACTTTTCTGCTTGTTTCCTTTGTTTGCAAAAAAGAAGTAGTCTACACTTTCAGTGTCTTTACGCTCTCCCGAAAACAATATTTTTAAGGTTACCCTCTTAAAAAAATCTAAGGCAGTACATGATAATTTTTAAATTATTTTCTAGCTTCAAGCATAATTAGCAAGTAATCTGCATGAACACATACTTCCTTTGCTCTAAAATTCATTAATAGTACAGTCACATATTCTGCAAGGTTATACATGGGACTTGCAAAATCTGGTATCATGGGTTTTATTTGACAAATGAAAACGGGGGGGGGGGGGAAGGTCAAATAAAGTTAGACAAAAGTTAATG
>JAVJGJ010000037.1:63080413-63111730 GCA_035590215.1 Microhierax caerulescens | reverse complement strand
CCCCCCCCCCCCCCCCCCCCCCCCCCCCCCCCCCCCCCCCCCCCCCCCCCCCCCCCCCCCCCCCCCCCCCCCAAGGGCAAATAAAGTTAGACAAATGTTAATGTGATCGGTATTTGTTTCAATGTACTATTTATCAAGGAAGGGAGAAGCAGAAAGGAGAATGTAAAGATGAATAAAATAGTTGAAGAACAACAAAAAAGGCAAGGTAGGCAAATTCTTAAAACAATGTACAGATTTTGAGAGAGAAGGGAAGTTAAGAAAATAAGGTGGATGAACATGAAAACAGGGAATGAAGGAGTTATGCAAAATATGGGAAAATATATGAGAAGGAGGAAAGGAAATGGCAAAGTCACAAAGAAAGGGAATAAAGGGGAAATTATCTAAAATAAGACTAGAAAGGTGGAAGAGGTATGTAAAAGGACTTTGAAAGATATCAAGAAAAAGTAATGTTGTTTTTTTTCAAAATTCCCTATAATGAAAATATCCCCCCCCCCTTTTTTCTTTTTCCCCAGCTGCTTTTTTTTTTTTCCATTTCCTATGAGTCACTTATGAGTACTGCCATGGTTCATATAATTAAGCGTGTTACTCACGGAGGATAGTAATATGTGTTAGAAGGCATAATTCCTTTCCCTTTACTAAAAGGCCAAAAGATAATAATCTAGCCTGTATTACAGGCAACAAAATAGAAATATAAGTCCATAGTGTTCCACACAGGAGTCATCCAAGATATAAAATTCAAAATCACAAGTCCACATCCCAGTACTGATCTGTGGCAGGATTTTACATTAGCCCTTCTATTAGAGAATAGAAATAAGAGTACAATTTGAAACTTAACATCCTAAGGCATTTAGGAGACATGAATTTGTTGAATTATTTTCTACTGTTAACCAACTCTGACTTTGAAGACACAGAAGTTCTTCAAATAAAATAAAAAATCAAGTAAAGAATTTGAATACAAGGGGAAATCTGAGATGTAAAGAATAGAGTATTACCAGTACTATTGTATCAGTACTAAGCAGCCTGTGGTTAGATACCTTATTTTTTAAGTATTGCAAAACTTTGTTTAGAACAACAGTGGCCAATGTTCTGTAAGTACTTATACGTCTATTCATATTCTAGTACCTTCTACAAAGTCTTGTCACCAATGCAAGATTTTTTTGGTGGCTTCTTTTCCTGTGCTTTCATAGTATGAATAATACTTTATGCATATTGGTGAAGGTAGGAGGAATAAAATAGCTAGACAAAACCACTGAGACAATAAATTACACATATTGACCAAAAAAAAGAAAAAAACCAACACAACATTAACACAGTCAAGAGTTCTCTGTTGATATCTTTTCTTTTACGAGGTGCAATACAGTGTCTAAGCAACTGGTGAGCACTGACAGCCGGGGCATTGCCTGCATTACATAGAAAATTCCCTCAAAGAATGGCAGAGAGAACTATTTGATCCAGACAGGTAAGTTCATCAGAATGCTTTGCATGCATTCCGGATGCCATGAGCCATCATACTGATAAGTAATTTGTTCTTCACGTGTTCCTCTTGGACAACAAGCTCTCAAAAAAAGGACATTTTTTGTCACCACAAGTTTACTCCAGTGAGCAAAATTCTATGGATTGCACTAATTGAAGATGCTTAATGAGCAATGAAAATGTGGAGATAGGTATCACTCACTACCCCTACAAAAAGATTCAAGCGGTGTTTGGAGTCAGCCTGATAAATATTTGCTTAACCATTTAGAGCCTTGCAACCTGTTTACTGGTGTTACTAATTATTGGCAGATCTAGTTATGATCACCAGCTAAGGATATACAATGAGTAGTTCTGTAATTCCTTTTTGGGCACATATCATTCTAAGAAATTATTGTTGACCAAAGTGAAACCAAGGTTATTATTTCCAAAAATACTAAGTTTATCACTTTACAGTACCCTTTTATGCCTGTAAATAAATAAAATGGACTACACTGTTCAGAACTTTGTAAAGACACTTGAAATAACTATCAATTAAATGTAGGATATATTGTTTTCCTTGCATAGAAGAATGACTTCCTCTTTGTGTAGTGGTTTACTAGTGGGCAGCTTCAACTAAAAAATTAAAATTCAGAAATGATTATTTTAATAAAGATTCTTACAACCTTCATGTCTTCCGTTAGTACATAACACAAAAGCACCTTCCTCTGAGGAAAATGTTTTAGCAAACCTGTTCCTGAACTGAAGCACTACTAAAAATGTATAGAAATTACTCCTAGGTTTCCAGTGAAGTAAAATACTATTGATTTCTGGTTTAACTGTCTTATAACTAATAAATCTTTTTCATTTTAGAAAGGATAGTGCAGCATAGACTAGGGATCATATGTCTATATGACTGTACAAAAAACATGGATGGACAAATGACTAATCAAATACATAACAAAAAAATAAAAAAAAAATAAAAAAAAACTGCTTAACAATCAGTCATAATATTTCATATCAAGGCTGCTGAATTTAGCTAAGCAACTAGATGTGATCTCTAAGATGTAACCAAACATAAGATGCACTTACATAAATGCCAATACCTTGGCAAAGAAATGGAAGTTCTTAAACTGTGAAGAGAAAATGAAATTTGGGAATTAAAGTATGGACTTCACTGCCTTGAAAGGATGTTTTATTCAAGAAGTGAAGAAATAACAGTGAAGTTGGCACAGAATTTTGAAGATTAGGCAATAAGTAAAATTTTTACTGTCTCAAGAACCTAGTAAGCTACTACTAGATCATGAAGTACTCAGTTATAGAGACTGAGAAACGTTATGAGTCAAAAACAATAAAAAGCATTATATGAATGAACAATTGTTACAGAAAAAAAGTGATTAACAAAAGAAAAAAAAAAGGATGGAAAAAACATAAAAAGAACTGTTTATCAGAGAAGACATGTTCAGAAGCCTTCCTCACCAACTAAAGAATAAAATGAACAATGAAAATGAAGTCAAATAAAGGATTAAAAATACTTAGATATAATCTGGATGTAGTTCAAAGAACCAGAAACAAATAATAATTTGTATTCAGGATTCAGAAAGAAACACATGAGAACCATAAACCTCAGTGTAAGTATTTTACATAAATCTGTCCAACTGAGGCTGAGGGCAAGGGAGGGGGCATTGTCATAAGTTTGTAAAGTGAGAAAAGTAATCCTTGAAACCAAAGGCACACTAGTTTAATATTAATCATACATAAAGCTTTAGAAAGAATTCTACAGAATAGAGCAATTAAAGGCACAGATGTAAATAGATAGTAGAATAAAACGCAATATAGGTTTATTAAAGACAGATGCTGATGCATGAATCTAACAGTTTTCTTTGATATGACAGATACATTTTAAGCTAAAACTCCAACTGTGTTCATTTACCTGGACTTAAAGACCTTACCATATTGGTTTAAAACATGTGTAAAGATCTTGAGAATTCAAAAAATTTGTAAGGTCAAGAGATAGCATTAAGAACAAAAGGTGAATATTGCTATAAAATCCTTAAGAATTTTTCTTGCTTAATATATTTTATTTATGATTATGGAAAAAATAAGTAGAATGAGTAGATTAAATTTGGTCAGGAAACAACTGCAAGAGGTTGTTTTTTTTCCAGTACAGAAGAAGCCTGGGATATCAGCAGGGAAAAGGAATGTAAGAGAAAATCTCAAAATGCAATAGAATCAAGATTAATTTCAACAGTACAAAACAATCCTGGGGAATAACACACATTTTACATATAAACTAGGAACTAGTCATCTGGAAAGGACCAGAGAAGAAAAAGGCACAAACTTGCTAGCTAAGTATTAAATGCCTATAAAATATTAATGTGATGCATGCAAGGAGAGTCAAATATGTTTGTAGGTTGCTGAATTAGTTTTCATGGAAATAGAAAGTGGTTTAGTGTCGCTGTATGAAATGCTGTAGGACAGTTCATCTGGACTACTGTGTATAGTAACGATTATCCAAGACAGATGTTCAGAAAAGTTGATTTTACAGGACTGTTAGCAAAAAGCTGTATTGTCACAAGAACAAAGTACCTGTACACACATAATAAGGCCCTGAAGAAAATTAGGCTGAGAATAAGAAGGTTTATACCTAACTGAATATTGAGGCTGTGGAAAAAAAATCAACAAAAAAGATTTATCTACAAAAGCTTATGAAAAACAAACATATATGAAATGATACTTGATGTAAGGAAGAAATGGAACTGATAAATCAAAAGGTTCCCTCCAGTCCTATGCTCTTGTTTTTTCCACATTTTCATGACTGTCCTCTAATTTTTTGTATGACTAAAACTTTTATTGGCATTAACTCTGAAATCTCACCTTCTTCCATTATTTCTTGTATCTACTTCATAAACAAAGTTAATATATTACTTAAGGCTATAGCACGACACCATAATTCTGTTTTCCAAGGTATGTTCTAAATTAAATTTCCCTTTCCTTAAACACTTATCATTGAAACCAAACCTTTTCTATTAATTCCATCTTTCAATTTCTGTTACATATCATTCTCATTTTACAAAGAGGTTCAGACATCCCAAGTGTATGGTAAACATGAATAATTTTCCATGTTAAAACCAATGTAATTTAAACTAACTGAATTTTCCGTCTTCCTTTTTATGATGTATAGAGTATATTTCAAATCTCACTAAGGAAATCAGCATTTGTCTAGTTCATGACATTTAAAAATTATAATTGTTCTTCATGCTAATTCACTTTCTGAAAACCTTGCTATGTTTATACAGTCTTAAATGTCATGATGAAAATATTAGCATCATATGCATTTTTATTCATTATTTCATGTAAACATTCACATGGGGATTATTGAATGCAGAGAAACATCCATTTGTGTCTATTCAAAGTGTTATCAATGTGTCAGAAATGAATTAAAGAACTGCAATATTACAGTCTTAACCTGAGTGATATTATATTTACTGGATGAAACATTCAGAAATCTTATGCTTCAAATTGTATTTAACATTGCAAATTAAATACATCAGTTAAAAATTTTTGAACACATCATTTCTGAATGCAAGTTAACTGTCATAACTTAACAGTGTCACTTTAAAATACAGAGAATAAATCCACTAAATATCGTCTATTCTCAATCAAAAGCCAATCTTATTCTATTTTCGCTCACTAATTCCTGACCCATGCCTGTGTTTCCATTATTCTCATTATAGTAAATGTCCCTCATACAATAAATTAATATTACTTAGGCAAGATTACCTAAATGTGCTTGAATATAGTGATATTGGTCTGATAACCTTCAGTTATCAGCCATCTAACATGTTCTTTTGCCTCTCCCATAGCAAAGCAGTTTATAAAATGAAAATATTAATTTATTTTTCAGCAGTTGCAACTCTCAGCCATTGTCTCCTCCAAAACAAATCTTATAGGGACTGAATTAATATGCATAGTTAACAGTCTTGTTATAGAAATCATTGATTTAAACCTTCTCTTGCACTGGTACAGTGCATCATGAAGCTACATTTATTCAAGTAGCTAAAGAAGACTTTTACTGGACAGAAAGCAAGGAGATAAAGAAAGAGACCAAAGAAATAAACTGCATTACTAAAGGCATAGACGTGTTGAATAAAGAAGAGGGATACTGAAGTGGGGGCAGTCCTGGTAGAATTCCAGACTGACAACCCATAACACTGATTAACTTAATGATATTGACAGCATCTGGATGCCAAATCTGATTACAAGGAGACAGAAAGCATGTTCCAGATTTAAGAAAAAAAAATATTAATAAGATTATGATTTATCTTTAGTTCTCACTACAGGGGTAAAAATAATTTTCTTTAATGTGTGTGACTGTTGATCATACATGAGACAGCTTATCTGGCTTTACTGCTATATTTGCCATAGACAAGACTGCAATCAGGTTTGAGGCAGAAAATAGTCTCATAAAAAACAGTTACACTACCCCAATGGTTACTATTGAGTACTAGCATATTTAAATTTGGAAAGTCTCTGTGACTTCCCATTAATTACCACTAATTTAAAATAGGAAAAAAAAAAAATGCCTGTGCTAGCCATATTATGAAACTAGAAAGCTGTTTCTTATTATGAGTTAGGGATCCTCAATCTGGAAGTTCTCATGTTCTCTTGGATAGAACGGAGCAAGCCAGTTGCATTGAGAGAGGAATATTTCTCTTCCTTGCTCAATCAATTTTGCTTAAGCATCAGCAAAAAATAGAATTGTTCATTATACAATGAATATTTGATAGGCAGATCTACTTTTACTGAGCCCTAAGTGGAAATGAACTAGTGAGGAAGAAAATTATCAGATTTTACATATCTAAATTATATCATCAAAGTGCCCCATTCTGCACAACCCATTTGATCCAAGTTCAAAAAAGAAGTTAATGAGCTTTAGTACTGTCTGAAACATGTTAACATTATGAAAAAATCTTAAGTTTATATACAGAATTTCACAATCATTTACTACTTTCCTTCAAAAACAATTACATTGGCATCAACAACTTTTTTTAATAGGGTAAAAGTTAATAATAAAACTCAGTTACTATGCATAGGCTGCCATACTGCTGTCTGATGCAGTGTTAGAATTTGAGCAAGCCAATATACTCCCTACTGAAATAGATGAAGAACACGAAACTTTTCTTTTGTATATTCAATTGCATCATGCCCTCTCAGTGCATAAAATGCTTTACAGAATTTAAACTCCTGGCTTTGTTAGCACAAATGTGGTGGGTTGGTTTGTGTTGTTTTGTTTTTTTTTTTTTCTATATTAAATTGTCCTTGCAGAATGGGTGAAAGCTACAGTAAGAACTTTTATATTAAGAAACAGGAACAAAATATGTGACAGCATCATATGCAAGCAAGTGAATTATAATCCAGATACAGAGAAAACCTGATGTCTTCTTTAATTAGAGTGAGGGTAATTTTTTCCAACTTCCTTTCAAAAAACTTCAATATTTATAGTGTATAGTGCAACTAATACGTATAGATTTTTATCAGGAAAAGGGTTATCAAAATTCCCTCCCCAATATCTTATTTTTTTAAATGAAAATTTGAATTCAAATATTTGCCCTTTCAACCTTGTGTTAAATTGTATTTTCCAGTATACATTCTCCCAGCATGAAAATCACTTCCAGTATGACTCAGAACCATATTAGCCATGTTTCTGCTCTGTTTTGAATAGATGATGGGATGACAACTTAAAAGAAGTCTGAGGAATTAGTTCATTCCACTTTCAATATGTATAAAATATCTAAGGATACAATTTTATTCTTAACAGGAGGCTTGTCTGCATAGACTCAGTGTTGTGAGATGAGAAAGATTTTCCTGATATAACTAAATAATTCTTTAATTATTTAGGTGAATAAATCTCTGGATCATGCAAGAGAAGGGAAAAGATCACTGAGAGATCATTGCAACATCAACAGTAACATGGGGGGACTAACAATATAATGTAGTTACCACAAATGATGTCTCAGGATAATATTACCTTCCAGATGGAGATTATCTCTGTTTAGCTAAGATGGGGTAATCAAAATTGTTCCTGTTTATTAATGAATAAGGCCTTCTTGACATTGTTTCTAAATGTATTTTTTATCCTGAAATTACTAGTACAGTTGAAGACTATTCGAGAATTTTAATGAGTATTTGTTCTACTACCAACCATTAATCTGATATTGGTTTATGTAAAAATATTTTTTTATATTGCAATAGAGTAGAACAACATATACTACAAGTTACAGGGTTCAGCATGAAAGTTGAAAATGGAGGAGACAGTAGACTCTATCTTAAAAAATCCTTAAAATTTTCTAATGTTTTGCCAAGACTGTGTTTAATGTTTTGTGGATTTGGTTTGTTGGTTTTGTGTTTTGTTTTGTTTTTTTTCTCAAAACAAAATGACTGGGAATAATAATAATGGAACTAGTCAAAACTTTTCAGATTTATTATTTTTCCACTGAAATTAATCAAGTGGTCAAACCTATATTTTCCACATTGAGCTTGCTTTAATAAGACTATATATTTATGTATTTAAAAATAATATTTAGTTGAAAATTTTATTTTTAGTTTCAAACATTCAATTTCAAATTTGGTTGTAAATAAACTATTGACATTAATTCAACTCAGAACATAATATAACATTTTTAAAATGTTAAAAATCACAAAAACATTTTTAAATTACAATTACTGAATTTGAATTTAAGTTACATGAAATTGAATTATTATTTTCTATTATGTATCCACACAGTAACACAAAATAATCATCAAAACAACAAACAAATTGAAGAAGTAGGAAAAAGGACTTTCCAAGAGTAACTGTATAGACTGACAAATTTGCTTTGTTACTAAATTTTCTTGCTATAATTTCTATCATTAAAAAAAAAAGAAAAGACATAATTTAGCTTATTTTGGCCAGCCATCAATATTTTTGCCATGAAACATGTGACCAGAAATGACCATGGGTCCCCATGACCAAATGTAATAATAAACAGCTCTGTAGCAGTTATTAATTTATATTGATCTATAACAAAGTACCGCCCTCTCACATCACAAGCCATACATCATTTTCATAGTTTTCTGAACAGTCAAACATCTTAGCATAGGAAACAGAACCCACAAAAACATATATGGTGTTATAGAAAGTGCAAAATATGTCAGGAATATGTTGAAGTCACTTTTTCCATTTGTTTGACAGCATTATTTGAAATTATTTTGATTCTTGTTGGAAGTACTCTATAATGCAGATGAAGAACAACTCCAACAATAGCTACTATTCCATCCAGAAAAAAAGTCTTACTTATCCCAAACCAAGTTTAGTTCTGGCTGAGTAAGCAAAATACAGAAAAGAAAGGCCCCAGAAATTTTTAATGTAATGTAATTTGGATCCCTGATGTTCCGCTATAACTATCAAGAAGCTACCACGTTTCAGAGTAAACTAAAACAAGTAGCTAGAAGGGATAGTTCTGGAGAAAATAAATTCTTAAGTGTTGTCTTAAATGCAGAGTTGAAACCCTGAAGCAGTCTAAAGAATTTCCATGCATGTAACATATCTGTTTTCCTGTTCTGTGAATACCTCTAAAAATGTACTAATTTTTAGAATATAGTACTGTATTTTGCAGGTTTCCCCCTTGCAGAACAAGTTCAATACTCCTCCTTGATGGTGTTTTAACATTGCTTAAATAGAAAATCACTTGCATAAGATTCATTCTTTCTTACTTCTTATAAGAAAGGAAAGCTGGTTGTCTTTTAATATCTGTCTCAAGTGTTGAAAGCCATGGATGTACAGTTGGTAATGCAGGTAACACTTAATGTAATTAAATATATTAAACGGTAATGGATTTAAGCCAACTAGCTTTACATTTCATGACTGAAGATGGCTTTATTACTTACGAATGCCATGGACATTAGATATCACTTGGAGACAGAAATTTGTTTAAATATTTCTGGTTCTTCAACAGTGAGAATTTATTTTTTAAAAATTTTTATTTTATTTTAATTTTTTTGGTAGTTAAGCATCACCAGTCATTTAGGAGACATTCAAGAGGTTGGTGTGTCTGGCCAGAATTATTAAATTTGAGTAGGAAGGAACAGACTTCCTGCAATGCAGGTTTAGCCTGTCATGGGAAGCAATGCCACAGCCCCCTCTCCCTTACAGAGCTAATGCTCTGCACACATATACCTGAAGTATCGTACCAGTTTGACTGGTGTCATTGCAATTGTGAGATACTGTCCTCTGATGTGTGGACACCTGTATCAACGTAGGGACGTGGGACATGAGTGAAGTAGGGTCATATTAGAATGACAGACTTGAAGGCCAGTGCCATTAGCAGTGTTGAGAAGTTATTTTGATTTCAAAATATTCAGTTTAATTTAGTCTACCTTGATGTTACACAGATTTTTAAAAAAATCACATTAAATCCCTATTTACTAATGTAACTTATAGAATTTAATTATTGGTTTTCTTATACATCCCACTTTAGGAAAGCCTTGTAGCAATTACTAAATTTACACAACAGTCTATTTTGTAATCCCATTACTGGAGACATCCCTTCTTTATATTCTCTTATCTTTTATATTTCTTCATGCATAACACAGTGACACACTGTGCATTGAAAGATAATAGGTAAAATATAATTATGTTTCAGAATTTAGTTTTTGTATCAAATGTTTCTTAGAGCTATGTTTTGTCATGCAATTAAATATATGTGGATAAAATCCCTAGAAAACACTCAAGAGTGAAGCTGATTAAGGACAGTTTTCCAAACATTGGAAATAAAAGCAAAAAATGAAAACTGGAAGACAGTACATTTCTTTTCATGACATTCCTAAACGTAAAACCAGCATGTCACATGTAGCTGCTGTAATAATCTTGCCATATCTCTGAGCGGGATGTATTGCAAACAGCAAACATAGTAAGCAGATATTAGAAATAGTATCTGCATTTTATTGAAGGATATGAAGACAGTCCGCTGCAGGGCTGCATAACTGGTAGTTTTTATGCCTATTACATTAAAAATAATGTTAGCACTAGAAAAAGTGAGCACTGTCAGGTACTAAATTTTATCCCATTTATTCAGGCTAGGAATAAATTGCCATAACTATGATAATTGTTTGGCATATGTTAGCTAATGCTGAATTTATTAACAGTAACTAAAAAAAAAAAAAAAAAAAAAAAAAAAAAGACCAAAATCCTTATCCTCTATTGTCCTTCACTTTGTATAATAAAGTTATCAGCATAAAGTGAATATAAAGCAAATGTAAAATGCTACTGAAACAGTATTAGTAGTTTATGTTCACGCCTCCATAATTTGCCATAGTGCAACACAAATACCACAAGACAAAATATAAAGATGAACCGAACCCAAACAGACAGATTCAAGTTCTCTATAAACTCACTGTAACCCACCCAATCTGTATGAACTGCACGCTAAAGCCTTTGCTATACTAAAAGCCATAGGACCTTAAAACAGAGTCTTAGAAATAGTTAGGAAATGAATGACACCTCCTTCTGCTCTCCTGCAACACTGAGAAGGAGCCTGAGTGATCTCAGCAATATAGTTTCAGCAGCTCTTGCTAGCTGACTTCAGACCATAACAGGTTTTGGGTTCCCACATCGTCACTGCTTTTTGATCCAGATGCTCTTCCAGAAGCACAGGTTAGTAATGTCATTCCTTCCTCATTTTTTTCATAGACTTTGATACCCAGGAAGTGACACAAAGTTACTTTAATCAAGCTGTAGGTTTCTTTTTTTTTTTTTTTTTCCTCTCTGTGCCACTAATTCAAGTATTATTTGATGTTGCACTTGACTTACTGCCCTGAAAGTTACATGCACAAAGCCAAATGAAAAAAAGAAAATCTTTGGATCGCAAACTGTTTTGTACAGTTAGTTGATTTAAACAAGGAGCACAGACAAATAACAATCCCCAGTACAGCATGAAATGTATTACAAATTGTTACAATTACAAATGTTAGGTGTCTGACAATGAAAAATGTATATAGTAGAATCATAGAACAATTAAGGTCAGAAGGGACCTCCAGATGTCATCTATTCTTATCCATTAATTATAGCAAGTCTAAACAAACCAGGTTTCTCATACTTGTGTCCAGCTAAGTCCTGAACACCCCCAAGTTTGGAGACACAACCTCTCTAAGCCCCTGTCCCAATACTTGACCACTCTTAAGGTAAAACAGACAAACAAACATATACATAAATATAACATTCCTAATACATAATACGAATTTCCCATGTTTCTGTTTGCATTCATTGCCTTTTGTCCTAGTGCTCTGCACTTTGGGAAGTCTATTCTGGCCCTGTCTGAAGTAGTTGCTGTCAGTAATAAAATCTCTCCAAAGCTGAAGAAGCATCTTTCTCTCTCTCCACCTTTCCTTGTATCCCATGTGCTTCAGCTTTCTGACCACCTTGATCGCTTTCTCCTGGGTTCATTCCAGTACATCAGTGTCTTTCTTCTGCTGAGGAGCCCAAAACTGAGTTCTACATATAACATTCCAAATGAAACATTATGTTCATTTAATTAATTTGATAATTTGAATTCATGGAACCAAAAATAATCTTGAAATGCCTTCCATTGGATTTGAAAAGTGTAATGTTTCCAGCATTTTAGATGTCAAAGCAATTTCAGTGGCTGATTCAGCTTCAGTTTTGGCACAATCAGCAGACTGACATCTTGAGCACTTAGAACTCGACCAGAATACGAAGAACAGCTTGTTAAGCAAAGAGAATTCAAGGGCAAACAAGGGCTGGTGAGGCAAGAAACATTTTAAAATTGATACTGTACCCGCATGGATAACAATAGAGTGAGCTGAAAAAGCTATAGAATGTGCTGAGTCACCTTAATGTTAATATTTAGGTGTGTAGAAAAGAAATTGTTATTAATGGCACAAGAAGACCAATAAGAAACTTATAATTAAAGATGGCTTTGATCTATTAAATTTATGTCTTTGATTTAGATACATGAAAAAAAAAAAATAGACCTGCTTAAATGGTTAAATGCAAGGGTCACAAAAATCAGAGGGCTGGAGCACCTCTCCTGTGAAGACAGGCTGAGAGCATTGAGGTTGTTCAGCCTGGAGGAGAGAAGACTGTGGGGAGACCTTACAGCGGCCTTTTAATATATAGAGGGAGGTTATAAGAGAAATGGAGAAAGACTCTTTATCAGGGCCTGTAGTGACAGGGCAAGAGGCAATGATTTTAATCTAAAAGAGGGTAAATTTAGATTGGACATAAGGAAGAAATTTTTACAATAAGAACAATGAGATACTGGAACAGTTTCCCAGAGAAGCCGTGGATGCCCCATCCCTGGAAGTGCTCAAGGCCAGGCTGGATGGGGATTTGAGCAAAGTAGGTCTAGTGGAAGGTGTCTATGCCCATGGCAGGGGGAGTTGGACTAGATGATCTTTGAGGTCCCTTTTGACCCAAACCATTCCTTGATTCTATGAAATATTGGTATGTTATTTGATGGTGATCTATCAACATAATTTAAGTCATGGCAGATATAACAGGAAACAAACTAGGCAAATGTAGAAATTCATGCTAAAACTTTATTATATATTACTGTTCATTAACATATGAATATCAGGGTTTCTCCGTTCTTTGTCCTTGTCATCAGCAGGTTCCTAATCCTGGGTACAGTTAATTCCCCACTAATTAAAAATTGTTTGATATAAGTGCCAACATCAGTGGAATAATTTAATTTCTTTCAGTGTTGTTTTTAATTTAATTCATCTAGCACTACTGGACATATAAAAGACAGTAGGATGATAATGGGCTTATTATATATTGAAAAAGCAGAGTAAATCAACATTTTTTTCTGGACAGCAATGAAAGCCTGGATCACTCAGTCAATCCAGAGCAGCTAAAGGCAGCAGACAGATAACAAAGAATGGGAGACATTACAGAACCCCTGGGACAATGCAGTATGTGTTGGACACAGCGCAGAAAGGCAAAAATACAAACTCTCATTATATGCCAATATTTAAACTGAAACACTGCTTGGGAAAACTCACCTCCACTGACAACTTCTAGAACTTGTCCAGGAATCCTGCTGTTGAATAGCTACAGAAGATGAGACTTGAAAATATTCATTGTTTTACTGGGGACTGCATTAGGTAATTTCAGTTCTTTCAAATAATTATTTTCTTCAGGAGGATTGCCTAAACATAAGGTGGTACATACAAGTCAGATGATTAAAACACCTTCACAGTCCAAACAGAATAAGGAAAGTAAGATAAAGTGTACCTTCAAGAGTCATACTGAATTAAAAAAATTAACCACATTTAAATTCCTTCCATAATATTGTTAATGTGAAATATCTTAACTAAACTTTTTGCTACCTATCAAATGTGTCAGTGAAATTATATGTTATAGATATGAAATAGTAATAACTTGACAGGGCAAATATTTTGATACATCATTTTTCTTTTAAAGTATAAGAAAAGTGATGATTAAACAAGTTAAATACTTCTGAACTGTTGGAGCAAAGTGAAGAATAATCTGTGGATGCTAAACAAAGGGAAACAAGATCCCTTTTTTGTAAAGAATACATTTGTAGAGGTAGAGATTATGGGAGGCATTGGACTCTAGGTGCCATTGCTTTTGCAATGATATACTAATTAAAATTGTTCAGTAAAAAACTGCAGCACCAAGAGAAGAATCCAGAAGCAGATACACCAAAAATTAAGCCTATCCACAAAAAAACCAAAAACAGAAACAAAAACCACAACAAATTATGTGGTATATCTACAGATATAGGGATCCTTTATGAAGAAAGACCTTTACACCTTCTCTGTTGATGGCTGTGTTCTATCTCCAGTTGAAATGATCAAGATTTCTTAGAATTACAAGAAATGTTCTTGGTGGTAGATAGAAAAACCCAAATCAGGAGAGCAGGTGAAACTGTATGGTTTGTCTCTTTTTGGTCTCAAATTCTAAAGTTAGCACTGTGGTTAATGTGCAGGTAGCTCCAGATGGTTTAACTTCTTTCAGTGATTACAAAATGGTTTAAAAAAAAAAGGAAAATTGCGTATAAAGGAAGGCTCTGTAGAAAAAAATCGGTGAAAACATAAAAAGGTTCTGCCTGACTCATAAAGGTCATTTAGATTCAAGTGCTTTAAATAAATGGATTAGCATAAATGGATTAGTTAGCCAAGTTTCGCATACTACTTTGAAGATATATAGGCATCATACTTGTTCCTAAATGGCCTGCATAAGCCATGCAGAAAATATTTTTATCTGGGTCAGTTAACTAATGAGATATGATTCCATTCTTGGGTACTAAATAATTTTAACTTAGCTGTTACATGAATTGTGTGTCCATATGTGTATAAGTGCATGTTTGCTTGGATGTGATGATTATATATTTGTACAAATATAATGATTATTTTATTCTTAACATCTTTAGGTTTTGTTATCTTAGTCTGCTAATGCTTTCTAACAGATAATACTGCATAAATATTTAAATTAATAAGCACATCTTTAGTAATTGTAAGATTCATTTTTATGTTTTCAATTAGCATGAATCAACTACTTTGTTGGAAATGTCCAACTGCTTGCACATAGTGGAATCTTTTTATATTAGTCAAAGATAATGTAAGAATGTAATAGTGCAATAAAAAAGGATTAGATACTTTGACAAAATTATTGATATGCCCACAGAATTAATTTCTGAGTACCTCAATGCCTTCTGCAGAAAAGGAGCAGAGTTCTTTAAGTTCTTAAGACTGAGACCAAATGACAGGTATTTACTACCTCATGTCTTGTGATTTCTGTTTGGTAAGCACACCAAATGTAAATTCAGTTCTTAAATTTCTTAGAAGATGCTCTTACAAACTTTTTTCAGTATATTTGATCCTTCTCTGTAGCAAAGCTTTCCAATAACAAAAGCATATTGAGTAGACAAACTTTAAGCAATGCATTCTCTGTGTATCCAATTTTCATTTCATGTTTTGTATGCCATTGACTTTGACCTTGTAACTCGTGATAATAAACGCTACAGTCCTCTTTGAGTACATCATATTTCAGGACATACTTTCTGAGAACCTCTCTCAGAAGGACATTACCAGTGCATTATGGGCCATACACTTATGCCTCTATTAGCCATCACAGAGAAGGGAGTGAAATCGGACCCTGGAGAATAGTTCAATCCTTGTCTTAAGGAAAGACAAGGCAGAGATACCGTATTAGTGAGCGGACACCTTGCATGTCCGTAGGGCTTCAGGGTGCACGCTGAAGGGACAAGGCATCTAGGAGACCATAATGTGACACTCTTTAAGAATGCAAACGCTGTTACATCAGTGACAATGTCTTGAAGGTTTACAAGTTATACCTTCATTCTGGTGCCTGAATTGAATCCACTCCTGCATAATACCCCTGTAGGTTGTTTTTTTAATCATATATTATTAGTGTGCCTCAATCTGATGATATGTTACAGCGATAAATCATCAGTGTGCTGCTACTCTGATGCGCTGTTGCTTCAGCATGCCATTGAATCTGTCATGCAAATGATGTATTAATAAGGCATACTGATGGTGTGTTTGCAAAGGATGGCACTGCCCAAAAAAAGAAAATGTTTAAGAATATATTCAATACAATTGCAAGATAAAAAGTCAGTGAGCACACAGCATAGTAAGAGCTGGTTTGCCTGATACAGTATAGAATCCTATTTTTCCAAACTATTTCTGGCATTGGTTTTTTTTACAAGCCTAATTTGCAGGAAAGAGGCTGGGGAAAACACTTTTGAAAAGTACTATTTCAGTTTAGATAAGATGACCAGTATAAAAACAGCTTCTTCCTTTTTTTAAAGCAAGAGGTTTTAATTTTAATTCCACCGTACAAAGAACAGCACAGAAGAGAAAGTACACAAGCACATTAATTTAGTTCTATGATGTAGCTAAATGGAGTACAAAGCTGCTTTGACAGATACAAATCTAACATACATATTTTACTTTGTCCGTGAGTAATAATCACAAGATCAAATCTGTTACTATGATCTTAAAATTATGTCAATTATATAAGTAATATCACACAAAACCTTATAAAAAATGATCGCATCTCTGCCCCACTCCTTTATTTTAATGTAGATGGAATAAAAAAGATATGTATTATTATGTTCGAAAAAATATTGAGTATTGTATAGGTGTATGGTCTCCCAAAAAGCTACCAATTAGTAATACTGATTTTCTGAAAGCATCCAAATCCTGACATCTAGAAGAAACAGTGTTTACTTCTCAAGATCTCTCTGCCATTTTACGTTTTCTCATGTTTAATAAAATTTTAAATATTTTGCAGACAGTAAAGCACAGCAATAGCACAAAGAAAAGAGAATATACATCACAATTTCTTCCCAAAGTAAATATTTACTCTTCTCTTCAAATCTAATACAGTAATCCAACAGGAATCAGATTTATCAGAGAAACTAGAATACCAGAACTGAGAATAGTTTAAAACTTAAAATACAGAGAGAATCTGAAACCATTTTTATAGGGAAATGGTCTTTTACAAATTAAAATGTAAATTTCCTACTTGAAGAATATAAAAGTAGAATGCTTTGACAATTTTAAATTTCCTCTCAATTTTTTTACTGAGTTTGTAATCAAGACGATAGTTTTATGGGAATAATTTCAGTTTTGACAATTCAGTTACTGTCAGAAACATTTCAGTGAAAAATTTCTAATCAATCTCTTCATAAACTCTCTTCTAAATGCTAGCGTCTCATTTCCCCATAAAGTGTCTTGTTTCTCTATTTAGCTAAAAAGCAATACTTTTTTGTAACAAAAGTTTGAAGTCTAGATGAAGAATCTCTGAAAGAAGATGATTTGCTCATTTTTCACAGCTTACAGACTCCATCCAAGATTTGGCTTGTTCATAGAAACAGAATCATAAAATGGTTTGGTTTGGAAGGGATCTTAAAGATCATCTAGTCCAACCCCTCCGCCATGGGCAGGGACACCTTCCACTAGACTCACTTTGCTCAAAGCTCCATCCAGCCTGCCCTTGAACACACTTGTTCCTGTCCTCGTGATCCTTATCCAGGAAATTTCTGGATAAAATAGCTGCTGTCCACACTATTGTCTCTTTACATAATTTCTGCCTGGATGCCTGCTTGATCTTCTTTTTACTTTCTGCAGGTGTATGTGGTAATTTGGACACTTTCAGTATGTAGATAGAATGAAGCATCCCACCTGTTACCTTACACAGCACGTGTACATGTCAGGGAGCAGTGAGGGCAAGTGGCTCCATGAGAGAGGTGAGCTAGCAGCCATGCGCTACAGTACGGCTGGTAGGGCAGGGACCTTTATGGAGGTGGGATACATGCTCACAGCTCCCAAGCAAGGGAGGCAGAATGGGGTTGATGCCATAAACCAGGGGCAGAAGCAGTTCCAGGATGGCTGAGCAGTCCTGCAGGGACCACGGCAGCGGGCAGGTATCCCTGCAGTACACTCTGGATGAGAGCCAGAGCTGAGGGCCTGAACTCCAGCATAGTCCCCACTGGAGGAGGAGAGGTCCTGTGGAGACTGACCCCAGACTTCCCTCACAGTAGCCTTGTCCCAGGTCACTGCCACACTGCTGCAGAGATGGCCCTCATCTTCAGACAGGTATTTTTTTTATTCATACAGTTCCATGGATAATTTTCTTAGTTATTATTGTGATGCCAAAGTCTGTCTTCCAAAATTTTTTTCTAGAGAAACCATAAAAGCAGTCCAGCTGAGGATGACCGGCAGTCAGGTGGGGTTTTGTTAGTTGTAGCATGCTGTCTTCCTAGTCCTCGAGACAGATTTCCCAAGACTCCCTCTTCAGAAAAAACGCATGTCAATCTTCCATCTCTCCTTGCTGTATAAGAAAGGAGGAAACGTGCAAGTTTTAAACATTTTTTTGTGCTGTAATTATTTCAGTGACAGATAAACTTTTTCTACAATTGAATTTAGTGTGAATATTTCTATTCCTATAAGCTGATGAAATGGGTACTTGAAGGGTCATAGCTGATGTATAGGCTTGTCCTAACTGTAACAGGAAGTAAAAAAAGATTTGGGAGAGTTTTACCTTCTCATCACCAAAAATACTCTACACACTCATGGAGGTATTAAATGCTTCCCCTGCTTTCCTACTCATTCTTGAAGGCATTATAAGTAACTGTTAAGATGTTTTTCAGGAGCATGCACTAAAGAAAAAACACAACTGCCCAGGAAAGAAAAAAGAAAATAGTCATCAATAACATGTTAGGAAGTAATTGAAATATTGGGAAATTATCAGACTGATATATAAATAAAGCAGAGCAAGAATCACAAAATCATAAATCTGAAATCTTTTTTTATGGCATTCCAAAATTTAAGGAGAAAAATGCCTATTTTCTAAGAGTCAATTTGAAAAATAATTCTAAAGAAGACATCAGAAAGTAATGTCTAAAAACCAACATTGGCACAAAATTCTTTATATAGTTAAATCTCTGAGACTCTTGACATTTATTTTACACACACACACACACTGATGTGTTGGGACACACAGGGTATCTGGCCAATATTCTATAGCAAATGGCTTAGAAAATCAAGTCTCTTCAGGTTTTAAGACACTGTGCTGCAGAGTCAGAAACATAAATTCTGAAAGCCTCACTTCGAGCTATCCTCCATCAGGGTCTCAGAGAGTCCACTCATGTTATGAGTGCCTTACTGTTAGACAGTTTAGACACCAGGGCTGTTTCCCTGTCACTGGCAATGAAAGCCACAGCTACCTAAATCAAAGGCATTGCTAAAGTGATAGATTAGCAGAAAGTGGTTGGATATTACCAAAGCCTGTTTGTGGCTAATTTCAAAAGTCAATAAATCAAGCCAACCCATGAAAACTTTCAGTTATTATTACCTGATATTTTCTAGCAGAGATGTAGTCATTTAAAAAATTATGAAGATACTAATATTTTACCATTGACTTTATACTTAAGATTCATGTTCTATCGTACAGTGGAATGTATTTGGAGAAAACAAACAAAAAACAGGAAGATAATGCCTAAAGAGTTTGGTGCAATGAGTCATTAGTAACCATAAATCATACATGAAGGTCCTGAATAGAAGTCCCAGAAATCTGTGACAGGATACTTCCAATTTTCTATTTGCAAAACTCAAACCACCACTCACAGACAGAAAACATGCCATCTCTTCATTCTAAGTACCAGTTAACATCACGCTGCATAGAACAGTTTGCTCCTCATGTTACCCTGAAAATTCCACAAGTATCTGTTTAAGCACAATGAATATAGTACATTTCCTATACACTGAGGAAAGTTATAATAATGTTTAAGAAACTTCAGCTCTGAGGTTCCTTATTTGAAGGACTTGACCTACTCATCCTTTCTAGAGGAGCCACCCTATGTGATATGATTTGTACTGCGTATTTAAGAGTTTCTCAGAAGGTAATTGTTTCATTTGATAGAAGTTAAAATATATACAGTAGATGATGTAGTTTCAAATGCAATGGAACCTGATGTCAGTGTGTGAGGTATAACGACATTTGGCTTATATAAAAGTTGCAAACAGTGTGGACACAAGCTGAAAGATAAATTAAATTTGGGTTTTGCAAGTATGTTTAAAGATGATGTGTACAGATTGGCTAATCTTTCAATATTAGGCTTGAGTGGTTACCAGACAATAGTAATTCTCAGCAGATATATTAGTCAATGATTATGTGGGAAACTGATTTTTAAATAGACATTTCTTTTAGTGCAGATGAGAGGTAAACATCCACAGAAGAAACATTTCTCCTTTTGGGAGGGAAACAAACAGCCCTTCTCTGCCTGTTGTTTTGATGGAATTTCTTACCTAAAATAAATTTTTATAGGTTTTGATGAACATAATAGTGCCAAAACTGAAGAAAGTTTTTAGAATGTTGTTTAGTCAGAAAAATCTTCAGAAAATCAATCCTTGGTCCAGCAGACTAAGCCAGGTACTGAGAAAGATTTATTCTTTACCTGAGATTTTATAAAAGTGGAAAAAAATGTTATATTTACGAAGCTAAACAATATTATGTAAGTATCCATTATGATACTATTTGCTCAAGAAATCCTCTTTTTTTTTTTTTTTTAATGTTCTGCAGACAACAACAAATAAGGAAATAATGTGGATTAATACTGTTTCTCTGTAATTGTCAAAGCAGGGTAAAACCAGACAATTCTTAAGAGCAACAGTAACTATTAAAACTATATTTTTTGAGAACAATATAAATCAGCCTCCAGTGAGCAAGGTTCATATTTGTTGAATAAGAGCCAGTTACAGTATTTAATGAAACTAATCCTTTTTGTATCTTTGAAGATGTAGCTTATGCATCCATAAGAATATTTTAGGTGTTGCTTTCTTCCTCTGCTCTTTCTCTCTCCCTCTCCCCACTCTCTTTCTCATCATTTGAATGACAATGTTTGGCAATATAATGCTAAGTAGCAGGCAAAAAACCACTATAAGAGATCTCCATGATGTGATCTGTTCACATTTTATAGCTAAATTTCATACGAATATTCCCTGCAGTACAAACATATGCTTCTATGTAGTGTACAATAAAATATTATTTAAAAAAAAAAAAAACCAAACAACCCCCCCCCCCAAACCCAACACAACAACAAACCAAACCAAACAAAACAAAAAACAAACCCAAAAAACATAAATAAAGTTTTCTTTAACCTGATGGTACCTGTCAATGGAAAATGCATTCTTTTTTGACTGATCACTATTGCAAAGCTGGAATTCAGGTTTCATTCTCTTTGTGCTGATCTCCCTCCTCTAATATTCAGGTGAAGTTAAAATTATTAGCATGGTGCTGACAGAGATGCTGACATGAGGTGTTTGAAACAAAAGTTTTTGAATTATTAATGAAACCACAAGGACAAAATCAGATGATTCAATGAAAGTTGGGATCTTAAAAAGACCAATAATGGGTACTAAATTTTAATGAAGTTCCAAAGTAACAACTGAAATGCACCATTTCATTTGCTGTTAACCTTTTTGATATGCTGCTCTTTGTACTTTTAACTTCTTTAATACATGATGCTTCTTAATGACAAGGCCAGGTGACTATTCCATTTAAGTGAACATGCTTAACTGGAAAGTAGCAGGGGAGTTAAAATAAGGGGCTAAATTTGAACGGATATAGCAGGTTTAGAGGATATCACCAAAGACAGAAAGAGGGAGGAGAAGCTGTGTAGAAATAGATAACACTGGGTCTCCGGGGGAGGGAGGGCCGCAGAAATCACCCAAAACCAGAACAAATGTAACTTGATAGGTAATAAGGTCTAAATGTTTTCCCTGAAGAGGTGCTAAGGAGGCTCAGTTTTTAAAGCTCTTCGTGTGCAAATACATTTAGCCCTGATAAGCAAGAGACAACACACTCTAATGTCACCTGAAGGCTTAAAACTGGATACTAATCCCATGCTATGTCTCAGGATCTGAGGTCTGAATTCAAATTCTTGCCTTCCTGTGTATCTTTAAGCAATTAATAAGAATTACATGTATGTTTAGAGAGCACTGTATACCTAGTAAGCAATGGAGTTAAAAAAAAAAGAGAAGGTGGTGTGGTATAATATCAGTGGAATGCTATCCTACCTAATGAGCCCAACTTGATAAGTTTTTAAAGAAAAACTGTAGGGATTTTTATGAATGTATTTAAGTGACATTACAAACCATATTTCAACAATTGGCATAAAAATGAAGAATCCTCAGTGCCTGAAGTTTTTCTGAGCAAAAAACTAAAGTTTTCACTGCTCTTAAAGCTGTTTCATAGTCCTCTGATTTCTACTGGGAGGTTTGTTGAGCTTGTGAATTTGGAACCTTTTGGGCATGATAGTTTAAATCATGGGAAAGGCATGAAAAACTGATGACAGACTAGTAAGAAAAGTCTTACCTGAGACTAACCTCCATCCTTCAGAAATATACCCATTACAGGATAGTTGCTGCTGTTCATCAAACTGTAGGCATATATACATAGCTGCAATCAGCAACCCTAGAAGCAGCTTATTTTCACTTCTTAATCACTGGCTTCAAAATTGCCCTGTCATCACGTTAGGTTATCTCCAGTCCTTCACAGATGAACATTTTGCATTCATTCATTTTATATTTGGGTCACCAGCTCCCAAACCTTTTTATCTGAGGTCTCTGGGGAAAACTTGTAATGCTTTCACCTTTTATTTATTTATTTATTTAATTTTAATTCCCTCTAAATATGTTCTGACAAATGTTATCATCTTTCCCTTCTTTATTCTCAATTTTTTCTCTTGGTTCCTTTGTGTGTTTTCCCTTTTTCACTTTTGTTCCTTTTTTTTTTTTTTTTCTTTTGCAACACCCTTTAATGATATAGGAGAAAATTATATTGGAATTATATTGAGCAGTGACAGTGGTGATGGCTGTGCCAGGGGACATTTGAACAAGTTTTGAGCCGTGCCGGCAGTGCCCAAAGTAGCAGAGACAGGCAGGGATAGCCTGTGATCCAGATCACATTGAGATAGGCGGGAAGAGCCTGTGGCCGCGTATCATCCACCGGGAGAGGTGAGCCGTTGGGATCAAAGAGGGGAAGCCTGACAGCCGTGGAGTTAAGCTGAGGGTCACAGGCGACAGCGGCAGAGTACACGGCCAGACGTGGCAGCAGCCCGCAGCAGCAGCGGGTCCAGAGCGAGTCCGGCCAGACAGCGGTGATGGCTGTGCTGTGGGAAGGCACAGGAGCAGTGTAGTGCTGCATGCAGCTCCCCCCATTGCTGCTGCTGCTCAGCCTGGTAGTATTCTTGCTGGCATTTATGTACTCGTTGAAGGTGTCTGCAGTTTTAGAAGAAATGGGTGACAACAAGGATGTTACGAAGTTTTTTAGGACACAGAATAGTGTATTAGTACTGTATTCTAGACCTGCTGTTGTTGAAAGCGCATTCAGGTCACTGTCCGGTGTGACCCAGGAGGTAAAAAGGTGGCATGCTATAAGCTCATTAGAACTTCCCTCTGAAGAAACCAAAATCCCAGATTTCAAGAAAGCAGATGAGATGAAAGGTGATCAGCCTCCAGAAGCTGAAAAGCTCAAGATAAAATTGAAGAAGGGATATGTGTATAAGTTCAGGGACAAATTGTCTGGACTGTATGAGAAGTTTATTTGTGAAAAAGTTGTGATGATTGTTCAATACATAATGCATGAAATGTTAAGAAGAAAAAAAAAGGAGGAATTGTAGAGGAGTTATAGAGGACTGTATGAAAAGTTTATTTGTAAAAAGTTTGTGATGATTGGTAAAAACACGAGGTATGAAATGTTAAGAAGGAAAAAAGAGTTCAGAGACAAGTTGTCCAGACTGTTTGTTTGTAAAAAGGTTATGATGATTGTTAAATACCTAAGGTATGAAATGTTAAAAAGAAAAAGAATAAAAGGGGGAAATTGTAGAGGAATAAAGCTGGGTTAATTAACATTGATAATATACAGCTGTGGGCTGGCTTCAGGAGTGATGGGTTGGCTGATATGGATAATGTGCAGCTGTGGCTGGTTCCTGTGTAGTTAAAATAGCTCATAGGGGTAGGGAAGATGAGTAGTCAATGAAGAGACACCTGGATGAAGCAAAGGGAGGTAAGAGAGTGCCCTGGATGAAGAGGGACAAGGAGAAGGCAGCAGAGGGACTGGCCAGAGGAGTATGAAGAAACAGCACGAACAGTAGATGGACCACTGAGACCTTGTGGGGGTTGGTGGTCCTGCCGGCGCGAGGTGTACTAGCTACTTATTGAGGTTGGCTTGGTATGAGGTGGTAAAAGACTTTGTTGCAGCTGGCTAGTTTTGAGAGTGCTGCAACAGGTGTATTCATGGATTAGTTTAAACATTCATATCAAGTCAATTAAATATTAAACAATGAAAGGACTTTAGAAAGATAAAAAACTTTTAGGAACACTGAATCAGAACATATACAATTTCTGACAAGAAGCCATTGTAAGTGATATAAGAAAAGAACATGCTAAATGAGGAGAGGTTATGAGTCCAGAGGTCAAGTAGAGGAGGGATTCAATCACAAATACAGACTTGTCTTGGCTTATAATTATTACTCAGTTCAAAGCCTCTCTTGAAAATAATTTAGAGAAATTAATCTGAACAGTAGTTAAATAGGGTAGATGTGATGCAAATCTGTAGAATTTTCTGCTGCAAACCTACCACTGTTAATACTTACTGTAGGTGTTTTTAATCAATGGACACTTACATAAATATCCCTTGCCAGAGTTTACTACAGCACCCAGACACAGGAAAATTTATTACTGTATTAAAAGCTGCTGCTTCCTAATAAGAACATTTATTTACCTCACATCACTTTTACAGGACATGAACACAACGTTCCTTTTATCGCATAGTCATGTGAGCCTTATTCAGAAACCCTTCAGTTCTGGCTCAGTGACTATGAGCATGAGAACTGCAAGGTGCTGTTGAGAAAATATGTAGCATTCACAGCTTCTATACATTTGGAAGGGAACTGTTTTGTAAGATTAGAAATCTAAGAAAATGTAACAAGACCTTCTCTGAATCATGTCTGTAGTCAAATACAAGCCCCTTTATTTTATAAACATATTTGAAGCCTTGTAGACATATTAAATAAGTGATTTTCTAATGCTGCTAACTAACAGGTCAGAAGTAACAGTAAATAAGGTGGGATTATACCTGTTAAAAAGTCCTAGAGGTGGTACTTTCTCTGGTCTTCGCGTGCTGCATCTTGCAACTGGAAAGTACAAATTATTAAAAACCAGGATTTGTTACATTTACATGCAGCTTTCTCACATTGCCATCTTTTTATTGCTTGCACCTAGAACAATAGCCTTTCTTGCAAGCCTTAAGTTATTTTAAATATTTGCTTATTTTTTGCATCTAAAAAAGTGTAATTGCCAACACAATTACTGTGTGTGGTCATGTAGGAGGATGGTTGTCAAAAGAACAGACATCTGCAAAACTGATGAAGAAGGTAGTGCACAAATAAAAGGATTTGCAGTCTTGAGTTCCTGCCTATATTTACAGTTCCAAAGAAGTAGCTTGCATTCCAAAATCTTTGTATCCCAATGATTTTACTAGGAAGTACAAGAAACCTAATCATCTTGATATTCACTGAAGATTAACATTTATCTTGTATGTTCACTTAAAACTTAATATAGGACAGATTTCTACTAATTCCATGTTCAATGAGTGTTTCTTCGTAACTAGATAATCTGTAACACCAATATTTATCTCTAACAAAGGAAATGTCTCTTTCTTGCATATCTTTAGGAGTGCAATGAAACATTTGATAGTTACTTGTTTTGAGTGACAGGATATGAAAATGCATAAAATCAGATTACTTAATATTCTTGGTTTAGAAATTAAATTAATGAGCTCTTTATAGCTTTATTTCCTCCTAACCTAGTTCTGCAGCATACTTTCTCCAATTTTAAAAACATTTAGAAATGTAACCCTAAAATGTGATTTATAGGTGTGTCCCAAAAGGAGGAAATATACTTTTGGTATCTCTAGGGCTTTTATAATCTTATACATTCAAGGGAGACTTGATTGCTTGGCAAAGACTGTATAAAAGGAGTTGGAAAACTACAGAAACATTAAAAAAAAAAAAGTGAGGAAAGGGGAAATCTGGTGCAAAAAACATGTGCTGCATTGCTTTCCTAGTTACAGTAACCTCAAAAGTATGAAGCTTCTATGTCTGATGTGAAGAGAAAAGCACAAGAAAATCAATAGCTTGTTAAGAAAATTGTTGGAATGTCAGTTAGTTTCCCAAAGGACAATTCTTTATGAAAGATTTTGAGAATGACAGCTGTTCCTGTTACCAGTAACTGATGAAATGGAGGTGACTGCTCACAGAATAGTAATAGCAGTATTAGGGTCAAAAGGAGAAACATGGCAAAATGAATAAGTAATATAATTATAGAAAATCAGAAAAAAAAAAAGTGGTAAATATATTCATTATTGCTGTCTCAACTCTATTCTTCAGCTACTTTTTAAGCAAAAGAAAACAATACATTAGATGAAATACTAGATGTAAAATGCAGTAGAATTTCAGTGAGTCATTTAAAACTTGAGATAAAATAAAAATAGCAAAGGTCACAGGGTTTTGAGAATGAGTGTTAAATTCACTACTGAACAGAGGCCTGTCCTGATCAAGTTCATTATAATTCATAGAAGCATAAATAAGTTTAGGTTCAAAGGAAATTCTGAAGCTCACCTAGCCCAGCCTTCTGCTGAAAGCAGATCTCAAACTGAGATCAAATTGTTCAGAATCTTGTCCAGCTGAGTTTTGAAAAACTGTCAATAATGATAACAACAGTAATAGCAGACAGACTGGGAAATACTAAAACTATTAACATGAATTTCAACAGCTTGAGCCAAAAAGCCAATCTTTTAACAAGTCTTATGTACTTATATATATATTCATATTTTTTGTGAATTGAGGAAGGTTGGGTACTTAGCCCACATTCGCCAGTCTGCTATACCTGTAATTCATCTTTAAAAAGGATTAGGTTAGCTCCAGCTTGTACTGTGTAATAAAAAATCCTGTGCCATACAACTAGGTCTCGTAATGCTGAGAGTTATGCTGACGAGAGCAACTTTAAATGTGTCGGTACCTGACACTATATACAAAAGAAATAGAAGCCCAGCAGCACACCAGGTGATTGGAGGAAATGCTCTGACTTAGAATGAAATCTGGGAAATAAATTGGAGGAATCAAAGGACAGGAGAAAGTAGTTTACATTTTAAAAGTGAGGAAGACCTGATGAGACAGCAATTTCCAGTAGAGAAAATTCATTGGTCAAAAATCTCAAAAAACAAGACTGAGAGGATATACTATTGCTAAGAAATACTGCAGGCTCTGTTGCCAGCACAGGCATAGCATTAACAGCAGCTGGCGAATTATATCGGCTATAGTTGAAAACCAAGAAATCTAAAAAGCAATAATTAATATTTTGTGAAGTGCTAATCCAGAACCACATTTGGTAAACTTGTTCGCTTTTTTATCCACTTTCAGTGAAACATTTTTAAACCTTCCCCCCAGACCTCCAAAAACTGATAAATACTTAAAATCAAAAGCTCAGCAGGGCTATTCTTTTTACGCTGTATGCATTTTACTGCATCCTCTCTCCAGTGCAGTTGTTAATGCTTCTCAAGTGATGATTACCTCTCCCTGTTCTGCAAACTGAAATACCTTTCCTACTTTTCACATTCCAAACATATTTTTTTTTTCTTTCTCAATACAAATCAAGTTTGAAAGCATATAAAAACAATAAACATAAGTAAATTAAACTCAGGGTGTAATCTGATACAGTGCTTTCCACATTTGTAAATTCCCAAAGCTTGTAATTATTCTGGATCATGTGACTCATCTGGTTTATACTGGTGGCCTACAAGAATTTACTGTCACAACTGAGACACCCACAAGTTGTATAAGGGACCCCAGGAAAGGAATGTCAGGGGCATGAGAAGCCAGGGAAGGGCATATGAACATTAACAGTCACTACCACCCTGGCCTTAGTCTGAGGTTTGTTCCACTTTTAGCTATAAAGAAGCTGTGCTATTTTTTTCTCAGTAAGAATACTAGTTGTCACTACAGCCTTGTCTCACTTCCTTCCACTAAGTTTTTTTGCTTAGGAAGTGTTGTATTCTTTTCCCCTATTTTAGTTTCAGAACAAATATTTTGATTTCCAGTTGCTAAAATCCTAGTTAGAAAACAGAAAAATTGAGCAGTGTTTGGATGTGCAAGGACAGTTTTATTTTTTGGTTATGATTATGTCTTGGTTGTGCTTGGATTCTCATAATTACTAAGATAAAAACATGTTTGCTTTCAAAACTTCCTGAAATGTCATTTCCCAGAAACCTTCTACTTTTCTGTGTGCAGGTTTTTATGAAGATGGGGTTCCCTGGGCTGAGGGGATGACCACAACCTGCATTTTCTTTGTTCTGCTGAGGCCCCCGGGACCCTCATACAGAGCAGCTACCACATGCTGGCAGAGACCAACCTTCTCTTGGAAGTCCAGCCCCTCCGTCCTGGAAAAGAGAAGAGCCCCATGTCACACCTGCCTGAAACAGGGATGGAAGGCAGCCTGTCTGGACCATAAGTAAAAGACCTTTATACAAGACCTCCTCGAAATTGTCACAGCAGTGTCGCTCAGCAGGCTCCAGAACACAGGACCCTGCTGGGGACTGAGGTCAGCTGAGAGCTGGCATAGTCGAGGGCATCCTGTCCCTCTGGAGCCCAGGGGAGAGGCCTCAGTGCCCTGTGGAGACACCCTGGACTGGCCTCAGCCCATCTGTGTCCCACAGCCCTTCCTTGGGATCCCCCAAGCTGGGTCACATCCTCCAGGCCATGTCCCAGCCCTGCCCTGCCTGTCTCAGCCCCCAGGGAGGTGCACGCTGCCCGGGTGCCCCCACTGCCCTGCTGCTGGCTGGGGTGGTATAGGCCATGGCTGCTGGGCCCTGCCTGACACACTCCTACAAAGAACCTGGAATGAAACTGCACACCACTTTCAACTTGTTTTCAGCCTGTCCATAAACTTAGTACTAATATCAAAATTAAATTAACACTGAAGAGGAACAAGAAGATGGGAGCTACTTAATTATTCTCAATTAATTTTAATTGCTGACACTTTAAGCAGCATTTTAGTTCCCTGAGCTCTCCCCTTCCCCCTCTCTGGATGACATTGGGACTTCTGCCAGGTTTTTATTGCTTTGGGTTCCCTCAGTGCTGTTTAAAAAGAAGAGCTTTAACAGGTGAAAGTTTAAAATCCATTTTAGTCAAGTGACTACATGGAGGCAGGACAACATTTGAAAGCTTAGCAGTTTATTTCAGAGAGGGAAGAGGAATAAAAGGAGCAAGCTCAGCAGCAGCAGACTGAAATCCACCTTGCCAGTTTTATGTACTTGTGTTATACGTAGCCACTGCAGCCACACACACATTGTGCAATATACAAAAAACGCCTTTGGAACCATTTGGACTAATAAAAAGAAGGAGGTTTGTCTGGCATAAAAAGAGGGTTTGTTGTTTTTCTTCTCTTCAGCTGCTGCTGCTGTTGTTAAAATAGGACAAACATTTTAAGGTAAATCTTCTTAGACAAGATGGAAGAAGACCAGCAGCCAGAACTGACAATAAAAGGCATGTGGGGTTTTAGATACCATAATCCATTTATAGGTATAGTAATTTCAGATGAATATTTCTTAAGAAGCCTCTTGCAAACATTTGCAAAACTCCCTGCAGTTGTCAGCTAGATTGGTCCCATGTACTTTCCTACCCTTCACCGCGTAAATGCTGACGCCCTGCTTTTCTCTTAAATCCACAAGCCATTAATTGCTGACAATTGCCTTCTGCCTCTGAGGTACCTTGGTGACTATAAGATCTATTCCAAGTTCAAAGTTAACCATCTTGTGTTATGTCAGGATTTTGCTGCTGCTGTGGTTGTTTGCAGATAAATAATTGAAATGTTCCACCCATCTCATCTGAATCAATGTCTCTATTTTATCCTACCTGTACAGCTCCACACCGCCAATAGATTCCTTGGTGCCAGGGTTTCCAGCATTATAGCCAGCACAGTCATTGACTATGCGCATTAACCATCATGATCGAAAATGTTAATCTGCCTGTTTCCTGTCAAGACATATTGCTAAACAAAACCAACACATGTATAACCCTCATGGTCAAAAATCACTACGTGATCAGTGATGTGTACACTGAAAATGGCAATGGGTCATATTGATTTTTCTGAAAGACAACACTTTTCCGTATCAAAAATAAATAATTAATTTACTTAATATTTCTATAACTTAATTCTGCATTTTACCTGTTATAAAATGCTTTTACCAAATGTCTATATTTATAAAAAATGGCCCCATATTGTACTTGGAAAAAAACACAGCTGGATATTTATGAGGCGCGGGTTTTCTATAAATACAGAAATTCAGTAATTTTCACTGTTGTGCTGTAGTAATAAGCACAGCTGGGGAACACTGCTGCTGTTGTTTCGTTTGCTACAAAGCTAAATTTCAGACTTGCAGGTCCTCACTTGTCTTCATCTGCTTTTTTATTCTACATGGAAAAAAAACAACTTCAGGACATCAGAATTCAATCTGTGCCTGGTCCATACATCTGGTTGTCAATGACATGTTCCGAGGCAAGTGGAGTCAGCGTGACTACTCTGTGCCTTTGGATCAAGGCAAAGACATAATTCAGTACTGAATCACTGAAATATCTAAGCAAAAAGCTGCAACTGAAACCAACAATGCTTCTCCCTGCCCCTCCCCCCAGTATGGAAGTTTCCTAGCTATTACACTAATAATCTGAAATTTCCTCATAGCTCATAAGTCTTGCATGCTTGCTTCCTATCTTTCTGTCTTTTTCCTTCTTTCCTTTCCTCCTTCCCTCCCTTTCACTGAGAAAATAGCAGTGGTGTTGAAACTAATGGGCAGTATAGTATGGAAGAACACTGTCCTTCTTTCAGCTGGGATAAATTTTCTTCTTAATATCTAGTGCAGTGCTGTGGTTTGGCTTTGGTGCGAGAACAATGTTCATGGCACACTGATGTTTTTAGTTGTTGCTGGGTGATGTTTATATTAATTCAAGGACTTTGTAGTTTTTCAGGCCTTGCCAGTGAGAAGGCTAGAGGGAAACAAGAAACTAAAAGGGAACACAGCCAGGACAGCTGACATGAACTAGCCAAAGAGATATTCCATACCAAGAGATGTCACAATTAGTATATAAACTGGAGGGGGGGGTTGGCCAGGGTCTGCCAGTCACTGCTCAGGGACTGGCTGGGCATCAGTCAGTGAGTGGTAAGCAACTGTCTTGTGCATTAGTTCGTTTTTTTTTTTTT
>JAVJGJ010000037.1:63040738-63073489 GCA_035590215.1 Microhierax caerulescens | reverse complement strand
AAAAATTTACAGAATTGTCCTTCTTATATTTGCATGCTTACAAAGTAATCCAAAATTGTATTTTTTAAAAAAACAAACAAACAAAAAAAAAAACCCAGAAAAAACAAACCCCACATTTCTTTTACTGTCTCTTCTAACATGATCTTATAGGGATTTTTCCATTCTCATAGTCATTCTTATAGTTTTTTTTCTGTACCTGTTTTGAGTTAATTTCATCATTATCAGATGAGTAATACTGTATAGGATATTTTGAGTAAGATCCTACCAAACTGTGTTTTCCTACTTGTATGGAGAACGCCTTGCTTGACGCATCACAAGGTATCATTAGCATTTGTAACACTGTCATCCTATTACTCACCAATGTATTCAGATTTATCCTTTCCTTTGTCACATACAATTGATGTAGTTTACATGTATAGGCTCAGATTCCCATCGGTCCTGAAGTATATATCTTTGTGCTTTGTATTATTAAATTAAATCTAATTTCCATTGGTTTAGTCCACGAGTTCATCCAATTCTTCCACTTACTGATGAGGTCTTTCTGACTTGGTAATACTTCCCACTTTGTATCACCTGCATGTCTCAGAGCACCCATTTATTTCCTGCATGAGGATCTCTAATGAATATATTAAACACACCTACACCAAGAATAATAACTGAGGAAAATCATTGTCTAATGTTTAAATAAAAAGAAAGAAAGAAAGGCATTTAATTAAGGTATTTCTTTTCATTTCTTCTCACTCTGAGAGACCATATCTCAAACTGGTTGTCTCAAAGCTTGTTAGCTGAGGTCCTGCAAGACTGAAGATAAGGAGACAACAGCTGCCTGACACCAGCTTTCTGCCAGACCTTGCCCCTGTAAGGAACGTGCCTAGACAGGGACGATCACCTCTCTCCATGCAGTGATCGCAGGAGGATTGTGATACATGTCATTGTCTGGTAAACGACCCCCTTGAACACCCGGTAAAAGACTGTGCCACCAAACAGTAAGTGATGATCTGGAGACTGTGGACCAACGGGATGCTGATGGATCCATGGTGGTGGCTATCTCCTGCAACTCTGTCCCGACTGCTCGCTAGGTTTCCTTCTTTCCTGTCTTTCCCTCCCTTTCCTATCGCTATTTTCTTACCACAACACACGAATGCTTTGTTTATATAAACGCACAATAAATTTCCTTGGTTAACAGCATTTTACCTTGTTTGTGTCTTAGTCTCACTCCGGGTATAACAAAGAATCTCCCTGGCTCAGGTCTCCCCGGACTGGAACATTAAATTGGTGTCACAGGGGTGAGGCCTCCCCTTGCCCCTGGCCGAAAGCTGGTGTCAGGCAGACGTTGGCTCCTCATCTCTTCACGATTCTTGAGTTCAGTCTAGCAGGAGCTCATCTAACAAGCTTTGAGACAGCCAGTTTGAGGTATGGTCTCTCACACTGACTTTTCCAATTAGAAAATTGCAGTGTTTCTTAATCACGTTACTTGTTACTTCGAGAATTTTACTGAGTTTATAATATAGTAAGTATCTGTAATTTCATGCAGGTTAAAGAAAAGAAGATGTAGGAAGAAAGGAAGATATTGGAACTTTGTTGAAAACTGAATTTAAATTCTAACTAAATACATACCTGGTTTAATGATTACTTTTGACCTGAATTGAACATAACTGCTAGAAGTTTTGAAAGTTGAGCATGACAGCTGATTAAATATCAGAAAGGCTTTATGCTTGACCTTAAATGGAATTATCTTTGCTTAGTCAACTAGTTTCTTTTTTTACTAATGCTATTACAAAAATGCTGAATTAACAGCTGAAGCCTTCTTGATCTTTCTCTGTGATGGCCAGTACAGGTTCTTTTTAGCACTGTGACTATATAAAAAAAAATTACCTGAAGGGAACATTTTGAAATCAGATGGAAAGAGAGAGGGAGTTTCAGTGTGTGTGTTAATTCAGTACTTTTTGTCTTTATTGAGACTGCCAACAAAGATGTTAAATTAAAGGTGAGCAGTTATGTGAAGATTTTTTCTCTATAACCTAGTTTCAAAACACAATTCATTTGACATAGTCTCCCTTATAGCAAGATGAGAGTAATATAATTATTTCAAATATTTCAAATATTATTGGCTAACATCTCCTTCCCACTCACAACTCAGTTTACACAGGTAGGGGTTCTTCCTAATTCATTATTAACTTCTTGAGACCTGAAGTCCCTTTTCCTAATCTGTCCTTTCCTCTACGCAGTGCTACGGTTTCTTGAAAAGTTTTTCTTTTAGAATTCATAGCAGACTGTTGTGGTTTAACCCCAGCCAGTAATTAAATGCCACGAAGCCACTCACTGACTCCCCACACACCCATGGGGGTGGAGAAGAGAATCAGAAAGCAATGTAAAACTAGAGGGTTCAGATAAGAACATTTTAACAACTGAGGTAAAATAAAACCAAAAGAGCAGTAATATTAATAACAACAGTTATCATGAAAAGAAAGGAGAGGAATGAAATTCAAGGAGAAGAGAGAAAATTAAAAGTAATAACGAACAATAGAACTACTCACCTCCCACAGACCCCTGACCAATGCCCAGCCGGTCCCTGAGCAGTGATTGGCATCCCTGGTCAACCCCCCAAGTTTATACTGAGCATGATGTCCCATGGTATGGAATACCTCTTTGGTTAGTTCATGTCAGCCAGCCTGGCTGTGTTCCCTCCCAGTTTCTTGTGCCCCTCCAGCCCTCATACCAGCAAGGCCTGAGAAAACAAAAAGTCCCCGATCAAACTGTTCCCACACCAAATTTGAACCACAGCACTGCACTAACCACCAAGAAGAAAATTAACTCTATCCCAGCCAAAACCAGGACAAACACACAGGCAGAAGGAGAAGACATCAAGAGTGTGTTTATTTTATGGGTTTTGCCTGTCTTTCATATGAAATAGGCAAAATCCTGACCACATGTAAACACTGGTAGAAAGTCTTGTTTTAAGTGCATCTAGAAGCACTACCAGAGGCACTGATTATGAGACCCGTTGCTGCAATCTAATTTTGCAACCCAAACAGTGAAAGTACCTGGTACATCTTAACCTTTTAGAAATTAAGAGGCTGTATAATCAAAAAGATTTATTAAAGGAGGAAAGAAGTGAAGGGAAATGAAGAGATAAATAACAGAGAAAGGTGAAGGAGTATAGGCATAACAGAAGTCTATAAAATCATGTGACAAGTCATTTATTTTTCAGGCAACCAACGTGGCTAACCTACATATTACTGATGGACTACCACTTCTAACTGACCTTTAAATTGTATGCTAATATTATACTTTATATCTATTTTAGAGCTAGGAGAGAGTTAAATCTATTTGCTTGAAGACTATATTTTATATTTTTAGTCTCCTTTGTTCAATTACATTTTCTGAACTGCACTGAGTTTAATAATTCATACTTAACAGCTCTCTGATGAACACATTCCATTGTAAAGAAGATGTCCTGTTTCCAAGCTGGTTAAAGTTGCATCCTTTTAGTCTAACATCATGTAATCTTGCACATAGGCACTCTTCTGCCTGTTGCCAGTAAGTAGCACATGTCTCTAAGTCCTTGGGCAATATGTATAAAACCCACTAAATTTGTTCTTTGTCTTGTGATGTAAAGGTTGGTAGGATCTTACTTACAGAAAAATCATAAAAAACATGAATAGGATGTTTCAGGAGCTGTTAGAGTTTTGTCCTAAGCACAGCTAGATTGTTATTCTTCTAAACACAAGATATTCTGATTTTACACTTCAACTCACATCAAGCGTCAAAAGATTAGATTCTTTAAAAAAAAATACAGTAAAAGAGAAGCTTTATTACTGACCTACTGTATGGTTCTTCATGCATAAGGTGGAGAAAGAAGGCATAGCAACTGAAAAAATAATTATAAATGCTAAAACACTTCATTGTGAACTACCAAGGCTTCCCAAGAAAAATCAAGGAGACTTTCTCAAGAACTTATCTTATGCAGTTTTAATGGGAATTGTGCAGACAATCTTTCACACAATGCTTCGGTTATTTGTAGATAAAAGAGTGGTACAATCTCTTTCACTATAATAACAAAATATAAAACCATGGAAGTTATATATGACATTTTTTTTCTCTTATAACTAGATTTCCTAAGGTAGAAAGTCTTGTCACATTCAAATGTCTAAAGAGTGTTGTGCTCAGATCTCTGGTCTCCATGGAATTTAAAAGATGAGGGAACAGTTCTGATCCTGGCCCTTAGAGGTCTTTAACAGCCACACTGACATTGATCACATGTCTAAATACCATCGAAGATCTGACCCTGGCCTCATTCACTGAAAGACACATTGTTCTCTGGGTCAATTCACTGCTGCTCTAGTACAAAATTATTGCCACTCTGTTGCACAAATTCTGAGCTACTGGGTGACAAATAAAATAGCTGCTGTAGTTACAAAAGTTTTCTTTGAGCTCTTTGAACTCTTATGTCTTCTGTTTCCCTGACTTTTTTCATTTAAATATGTTCAAAGCAAACAGTGGAACACATTCTGTGAGATGCCATTTACTTTAGAAACAATATTGGTATCAGAGTATTGGCATCTTTTTTAATTCACTCAGCAAACATTTGAGCAGTCCCAGCTTTGTTGGCCTGAATCTTGATAACTTATTTCACACAGAATATTTTTGGACAGTATACTCACCTTTAAAATTAGTAGTGTATCAGTTGGTTTATACCATTTCCATCCACCATCAAACTGCAGAGGTAAAGTGAAAGAGCAAAATTTGTTTAGTTTTTGAAGTTGATGATAACTTACCTGAGCTGCCTCCACTTTGGTTTCCAAAGAAACAGAGCAGTGATTCCTGATGCACACTGCAATAAACTTTAGAGATACTATTCAATGAGGTAGTCTGTTCAAGACCATTAGCTTTTCCGACACATTGTTTTGCCAATACATCTTACTAGTGAGGGAGCCTTTAATTTCTCATTTCCAAAGGGAGGACATTTTTTAAAATTTACAAAACCATCGAGTTTTTTTATGATTGAATGGCAAGAAGGATGAATTAATTTTCCTTCCCCAGATGGAGCTTCTATATCAATAAAGATTATGTATATTAATCTCATATTAGTTAAACCATAAGGTTTACAAAGATATATATTTTACTTTAAGAAGGGATTTTAATAAGCTTCAGCTGTCAAAGTAAATTAGCTGAGGAGAATATACATTCTCAGAACCTTTCCTTGTTACTTGCAATATGGCTTGTTCTGTATTAAAACATCAATTAAGTACCTGTCTTTACCAACTTGTATGCTGAACAGACGATATGAACCTTTCTTTTACCTCAGAACAAAGTATATTAGCCCTCCAATATGTTTATAGACCACTGCTTCATTGTAGATTTGAGAGAACACTTACTACAAAGGTGGAATAAATAAGCAAATTAATTTAATCTCTCTTTGTCTGAAACTCTATGGAACACAAGATACATGAAATGAAAGTATTGGCAACCTTGTCCTTTCTTCTACAATGCTGGCTGTAGAAAACCTCTGGTATGACTATCATATTGCATTCACATGCCTTCCTAATGCCAAATTATTTTCAGGGGTGCTCATTGTCCTTGATGCTCCCTTGCTGTCCCATACACAACACTGAAATTACATTGTTACTGTCATTGGGTCGGGAATGGTTTACTCCAGACTTATGCCAGGACTGAATTCTACCTACAAGTATACTTCATTCCATTTTAGAAGAGAAAACAAACAAACACGTATTACGTAGATGTTACCATACCCTTTTCATCCTCCAAAACTGAAAACACTCTGTTCCTTTGCAGGCCTTTATATAAAAAGATGACAAAGACAAACAAATGAGTCACAAAGCAGATCAATGACAAATATGGGTAGATAACTTAATATTCTGATTCCAAGACCAAGTGTTTCTTTTCAGCAGCATCATTAGCAGTAGGAGTAAGAGTAACAGTAGTAGTGCCATTTTGTTTAGAAGACCTAATCATCATCTGTGACCAATTGTATGAAGCACCATAGAGAGCACTCAAACCCACAAAACTTTCCTCTAGGAAATAGCAGCTATAGATAGAGATGAGCAGTGGATGTATACAGGAAAGGATGAAGAATGAGACAGCAAGGCATTATTATTCAGCATGGTGTCTGCTTACCATGTCTTAACCATACTGTGAGAACAGACTGCCAGACTGCCAGTCAGCCACAGCTTTGGTATGCATTTGCTTTACCTCTTCATGAACGCAAATTTACCGGAAGACAACAGAAATCTTTTCAGTTCCTGACTTAGTGGTTTTTGTTGTACACAAAGGCCAAACTAAGTAAGACAACTCTTAACAGAGATGACAATAATTGTCTAAATGAAACTGAGTAGAATGCATGCCATTGAAAGATGTTCTTGTCTTGCTTTCCGTTGTGGTAAGCTTGATTTACATACATATTCACCACAGGGTTTAAATTCTAAAAGCTACCCCGTCCTGTCTTCTCTGTTATATCTACCTGTTTCCAGAAGGACAAGAAGTCTGGATTGTTGGTTACCTCTGTTTGTTTCCGAGGAGTGTGGGTTTTGAATGTTGAAATAACCATGCATTCCACAGTAGCTTTTTGAATTAAAATCTCTTCATGAAAGTGCTTTGTGCATAAGCCAAGATGGTCTACATTAATCTTTGAGTCCCAATAAAATATATTGACCTGTATTAAGTCTAGTAAAAAACTATGTCATACATAATATATTAATCTATTTCTCATGATGAGCTGTTACTAAGTATCAATTTTTCATATTATTTTGTTATCATATAATAACTTACTCTGAAAGACAAATCATAATTCTACCTCAAAGCTGGTTTGTCAAGGTCATGTAAAAATAGTGGGAAACTATTAGATCCTTTTCCTAATTCTCAAGCTTTGACTTTGACACTGGCTTGGCCTCCATTCACTTTCTACATATTACTACAAAAGTTCATAAATGTGTACCCCAAAAAGCAAAATGACATAGGAGCAAAAGCTTTAGTGTCATGTACTGTCTTTGAGGGGACAGAGGATGGAAGGGAAGAGGAGAAAGGGGGAGACAAAATGTTCATCTTTTCACTAACCTTTTTAAAGAAATTTTTTTACAGTACTTGAATCTTCACATTGTCCTCGGAAGTAAATATACTGCACTTTTTCATTACTGTGGTTGTTTTCTACGTGTTACAGTCAAACTTTACTGGAAACTGAAGGGAAAAGAAATACATCCATCCAGAAACAGTATCAACAGGTTGTATGTCTTATGACAGCTCCATTCATGTGTTCTTTGCACATAAACTAGGAAAACAATATTTTGAGGACTATCAAATTTCTTATCAAGGTTATCACTTAGATATTTAATGTCTCTCCTTAATAGTTCTTTATATTTGAATAAGAAGATGAGACCAGGACAAGTACTGTAGGCTGCTGGAAGTTCCACAGGATGGAAATATTATTAGCTCAGAGAAAATTGTATTCCAGTAGCAACTGTTAAAATGTTATTTTTCACATCATTAGGTCATGTATGTAGCAATAAAAACACCATGAAAAGCTTGGTACTTTTAATCTCTATGTCATTTTGTTACTTGAGCCCTTTTCTATGTTAATAAAATATCAAGCAACAGTGAGAGAACTGATTCCGAAACGAGAAGACTATGATTCATTTGGATTGCACCTACAGTCATGGAAGTCAGTAAAGCTACAGACGGTCACACAGTCTGAGGAAAAGTATAATAATTTGATTTTTATAGATCATAAATTCTGTATGTTCTTAATTTTAGGGAGAAAGAGTTTTGTTTTGGTTTGTTTTTTTCTCCAAGTAAAAAGTACTCACTATCAGTACTTCACCAGGTGTACACTTTTTCTACCACTGTCTGTACTTAGCATGTGCACCCAAAAGATCTTTGTGAGCAAGGGTACTGTTTGTAAAAGAGGTTATGTAAAAAGAAAGTGTATCCAGCTCAAAGCAACAACTTGTAATGATGTTCTAAATGGTCATTTATTGGTTCCCTAACAACGTAGAAATCTTGACACCTCTTGAAAGCCATAGGGACATCTGCCAAGTACTTCAACATGATCAGCATTTCACCAGCATTTTTTAAGTGCATCAGTAAATACTTCTTTCTCCATGTAATTTCAACAGTGTGATAATAATAAAAGATGTTTTGATCATTAAGGAAATATAAGGACATGAAAATTCAGACTGACCATTCTTATCAGACCTGTATGGTATAATGTGGCTTGAATGTCTGGCTAGATATCACACTTACCCTAACTGATGAGTAGTTAGTCTCAATGAGAGGAAAAGCTATCAATGTATTAGGGAGTACTAAGGCAAAGCAATTTAAATTAAATAAATAAGCAAATAAAAAAACCCACTGCATTAAAAGTTAGTGCACATATGGGCATTTTGTACTTGTAATGTTTTACTTTTATAACTTTTCCCTCTTTCTGTGCATCAAGACCATGATATAAATAACAATGATGAAACTGATTTACAGGTAACAAATCTTGAGAGTTCTAAAATTTGATTTTGCTAAATGTGTAGCGGTTGCTGATTGTAGCACCAGAAAATGACAGTGTATTTTGAAGCTGTGAGATTAGACCCATGTAATGCTTTGAATGGTGTTAATGGCAGCCTAACCATAGCGTTTGTGAGCTTGTGTTTAGAGAAAGTGACAGATTAGTTTCACTGCAATCTGTTGATGCTATGTTTTGCTTTTTCTCCATAGCTTCTTGACATCAAAGAGAAGGAACATCTCAGGACTTTCTTTTGTACTATTAACAAAAAAGAAAAAGGTGAGTTTGAAGTCAAAACCGAGGACAAGTCAGGACATACCTGGCTGATATGGTTTTGACCAAAGAAAAAGAAAACCTAAACATCCAATGAAAACAGTCAACTCATTCAAGCGTAAACTTTTCCCAAGAACAACAGTTTTAACAAAAACATCAACAACAAAACCAACCAACCAAACAAACAACCGAAACACACACACAAAAAAACCCCAAACAAAACCAACAACCAAAAACCTCACCCAACAACTTCACAGGTCCCAGGTAACATGACCTAGGAGTCAAGAAGACACCATCTGACAGGAATGATTGAATCAAATGACCAAGTAAATAGCCTTTTAGCCTTTGTGAGGAGGAGACAAAGATCTAATTCCCTACTGTGTCTAACTTAGACTCAACAGGATTTTGCTATGATGTACAATGAAAAGAAATTCTGACCTTAGCAGACATGATGGGGAGTAGAAGAAAAAAGTACAATCCTTGACTTTTTTCTAGTTCAGCTTGCTGCTATGATGAACAACAGCTTTATGACCTTAGTTAATCAACCAAATGTTAAACTCCATTAAACTTTATGCCATTTCTAGGAAAATGAATTCCAATCTGGTACTATTTTATTATAAAAAAACCTAAAGTTTTAAAACATCATAGAAATAGTAGTTCTTGCAACAGTTCTAACAGCTTCTAAAGCATTTTGGGTCAAAATATAAAAATTATTTGGTTTTATTGTGGAGGCAGTCTCAAATGTTTTGCCTAAGTTTAAGCTATCTTTTTCCACTTCAGATATTAATAAGGATAGACAAAGTTTTTGAAAGTAGGGTTAAATTTTTCTGATACTTTCTGGTTAAATAGTTTTAAAAACAGTGTATGGGTGAAATGTTTAAATATACATATTATTTTAGAAAACACATGTTTACATATGAGATAAGAGAATCAGCATGTATATGATATATATCACTGTGACTTCAAATCAAATTTTCTTCTGATTTCCAAGAAATTACTAGGCTGTTTTCTGCTTTCATTATGTTTGATTATACATAAAGATTCCATGACAATCATGTGTCATGTAATGCTTAGGTAAATCAAGGCGTTTTTTCAAGCAATATATTTCTGTCTGCCATTGTATGGTTTGTTTTCACAGACTTTATGTATCACATTGAAAGATATATTTTTTTCTCTTTTGTGAGAAACGATAAATGATAATCACAAAGCAAGTATAGAATTAATATGTGGGTTTGGGGTTTTTTATTCTCTTTTTCTAGGAAATAAATTATTCCTGTTGTTGCTGTGATTCTCCTAGTTCAAAGAACCTAAGTATAGGTACATATCCATAAAAAACTTTTCAGTAAACAATATAACACATTTTTGATTACATTGATACTGAGGAGAGAAAGAATTCTTGGTGTGGGAGAAATGGTGCTGGGGTTTAAATATATATTAGGATATATCTGGAAAAGTAGATATATATCTAGGAAACATAGTGATGCCATAGTTAAGACTCCAACTTGTAGACCTCTGATTATCTTGTAGACATTCTTTTTTTCTGTCAAATAAATAAAAAGATATTTCTATCTTTTGCAACTCATTCTTAGAGTCACAGACCAATAAAAATATACTTGACCCCATCTAAATATCACTAATGAGCTAAATACAATGTTGTCTCAGATGAGTAATGGTATACATAGATTCTAAAGTAGAGAAAATTTCTACATATAGAAAAATAAAAGCAGCCACATGACAGGCTGCAACCAAGAATTTAATAGTAGATTTTATATGGGTAATTGTGTTGGCCTTTCAACTCTTTAATGATCTTAAAAGTCAATGTGATTGAAAGCTTTATAGTATATTTATTTCATTTTCAGAAGGACAAACTATTACTTTTCTTCATATCATACAAGAGTACTTGGCCATAAAAATAAGATGCTGCCATTTTATATTTTATAACATGCTTTCATCCAAAATGTCTAAAAAGAAAATAAGATAGGAAATATTTTGCTGTTGATGCATTCCAGCACCTGAAGAGTAAGTAGGTTAAAATAACAGAAAAGTTCTTAACTGTAAAGGAAAATCCCTATGAATCTGCCTCCCTTTTCAAAACAGCAATGAAAATAACAAATAAAATGGAAGCACACACACCCCTAATTCTTATGGAAAAGGAGAGGTTTTGGTGGGTATCATCGAATTTAATGAGTTCTGCAGTGATTGAATTAACCCAGCCATCAGAAAGCCTGTCCTATGTCTTATTGAGTATATAACTTAGTAGAGTAAGTACATTAAGTCTATTCCTTTGAATAAAAAATGTAATTCACCATGTCCACAGTTTAACTCTGCTGAGTTCAGTAGACTTTGCACTGGTCAAGGCAGAGTAAGGCATCTTGCCATAAATCTTCAAATGGGTGAACTTTTCAAACGGGTGAACTTTATTTTTTTTAGCAACGTTCTTAAAAACATACACTTTTCAATATATATATATATAATATATTTTTATATATATATATTAAAAATAATATAGATTACTAAAGGAGCTAAAACTCTAAAGCCTTATCTTGTTTGATCCTATATTGCTTTACGGGGCTTGGGGGGGTGGATCTCAATTTTAAAAAAGCCTATTCAGTTGCCATATAGTGGAAGGACAGAGGTGTTCGCATTTCATTATAAGATGGGAGTGGTTGCAATGTTTGCCATAATTTTTAAGGAGGAATTATGATCTTTAGTTAGATACTTGAGCTCTTTAGACGGTTAAATAAATAAATAAAATGGTAAGTCTTTTTAAAAGGCCTTTCTGATTCATTTGCTCAAATAATTTCACAACCTTTCCAGGACAGAGAGTATATCTCTTATATTTTACAATTTTTAGTCAGTAGAATATACTTTATGACATCAGATTATGCAATATAATTAACTCAGGTATAAATAACTCAAAGAAAGAATATGAATCAGATTACAAGTTGTGAAAGCCTGTAGTCATGGTGACTTATGGAAAGCATTATCTACTATGTATATTATGTTAGTACTTATCTTATGAATACCATATGTATATACTATAGTAATGTCATCAAACACAAGGAATTTTCACCTTTCATTCTTACTGCAATAACATAATCAGTAGGTAAGCATATATAATGTAACAACAAATTTAATCTATTATTTTAGAACTGGGCCACACAAAACATATATATGCAAGAGTTTTTATAGCATTAGAGTAAAGCATATTTCTTTCCATAGAAAACACACCCCAAGAAAACCCCAAACCCTAACATAGTTTCATAACAGGGGAACTTTTGGGTTTTTTACAGATATAGAAGGTGAAAAAATGTGGGAATTTTGTTGTTTACTCTAAATCACATTTAAATCTCCCTTAAGTGTTATGTGCTAAAATCAGTATTTTTGACATCTTGATCCAGATGCATAAATTATCTTCCCGCAAACAAGAGATTAATAGAAAGCTGTTCTCTCATCACCTTGCTGATTTAATACCTGCTTAACTCCTACAGCATATCTCGGTCTCATGAAACTGCATACACATGGATCATTTTCTTTTTTTTTTTTTTTAATTTTTTATTGCAAATCTTACATGTATGACTAAAAGTCATGGGCAATATCTTTCAGTTCTATTACAAAAATCTGTCAGATATATATATATTCCTATATATATATTTAATACAACTAGAAGCAAATCTACGGAATGAAACAATGATTGTGTACTAAAATGTAACTCAAATATGTTGCAGATAATTAATATTAATTTGTTTTCTCTGATGGAGCTGAAGGCCACTTTCACATAATTAATTGATAATGCTGGGCTGCAAAGGTTACAAAGCCTTAAAGATATTTTCCCATCTCCCAGCCCGGTGTCACCCATACATTAGGATTTGAGTACGAGGATCCTTCTTTCAGAAAGAAGCACTTTTAGAGTAAGCATCATCCTCTATGGCGTACCTTCTATTCACAAACACAGTCCTGCAAACAAGTCTGTATGCTGCTCGATAATTGCAGGCAAGTCAAGTAATTTCAAATTTGGTACAAGGAAAAAAAAGCTTGTAGAAGCAGTCTAACTTAGGAATTCATCTACAGATTATCTGAAACAAAACATTCTAAAATAATACTTAAAACACTATTTAACTTGAATATATGATGTATTATCTAGTCATAAATCATGAAAGATGAAGTATAAATATTGTCAGAATCATAAAAAAGTTGTCTTATTCTAAGAAATCCTACTTCAAAATCACACAGTATTTTAACCAACAGCAGTTGTCCTTCTGTTTGGCACTCCTGAACCAGTATAGAAATTATGTGTAGTGAGTTAACACCTTTGGGGAAACATATTTATGTGCAGCAGGATCTAAAGATGATTTCTGGAGTTAACAGCATTACATTGCTTAACATAAGAAAGAAATTGAAAAGGAGTCTTTTACTGTGATTCACCAGCAGCAAAAGACAAAGGGATGGAGGAAAATTAAGGTGTTTACAGTCTTCGAAGCATATAGCATGTTTAACCTTGAAAATTAAATCTTGCATTAAAGACACTCCCAGTTACCTCTGTAGTCTTCTTTCCAAAAATTCAATGTACAAATATTTTCTTTAAATGTCTCAGATTTTGTAATGGCTCAGAAGAGCAACTGCATGTCCTTGGAGCTGCTCTCCTTTTTGAGATGAATGGCAGGTGAGATTGCTTTACTGTAATTTCTCCATTTCCATGCTTCATTTCCTACGTTTATCTGAGACTGGAGAAAAATCAGCATGTTCTGACAAGACTAATACCATGAGGCAGTAAAATAGATCTGAATTTAGTGGAGACTGGAGCTCCAAAATAAATATAACACTTTATGTCAAATAATAATAAAAAAGGATAAATTCTCCTGTACAAATCAGAAGAGATAATAAAAAATAGCAAATAGATAGCAACATCTTTTCTATACCTACATGGGCATCACAAAACTTTTCAACCACAAGAATACCCCTCCATATTTCTTATTTTATGTGGTTTGTAAACTACTTTGGTAAGTTGATGACAAACATTGTGGAAGTTTTTAGTACAAACAGCAATTTTTTTCATAAAACTACCCAGAAAATTACAGAGGCTTTAATTAAAACCTCTGAGAACAAACAGGGAGAAACAAAAAAATAATCTGCTGGGCTTCTGTCTGTTTCCATATCTGCCCTGCTTTTTGCCTAGCAAGCTGCATGCAACACAGTAAAGAAAATTTGTTAAAAGACCCTTGCATCTGTAAATACTATGTATTGTAATATTGTATTGAATTATACATTATATTTGCAAATTTGTTTCTTCTTACACTTCTCTCATACCAGAGACTCTGTTCTAGGTATAGCGATATTGCAAAGGCATCTACAGAGTATCATTGGCTCATTGAGGTCACAGTGCATAACATACTCTTGAAAGTTGAGTTGCCTCTGCAGGTATTTGAGGGTTGCTATCTATTTGAATGTGGCTGAGCACTTCCTTTTATCAAAAATGCCACCTAATACTCATATTCTATGTGGTCAGTGCAGTCCCTAGGACAAGTTTAATGAAGATATGTTCCACCAAGGCAAAAAAACCTAAAAGGTTAAAAATGGAGAAATATTTACAACTTTCTTCAGTCTGTAAGGTTGAGTTTTCTGTTTTAGTATTCTTCAGTGCATTTTCAGAGAAAGGTTCCAAGGCTATGAGTATAAGCAATCTGGTCCAGTCCCGTACATATCCGCAAGCCTTTTAAAGCGAGGACCCCAATCACTGAGGTAATCGTAGTTCTGATCAGAGTTTGAGCTGATCGAATCTAAAGAACTGAGTGACTCCGCCACCGAGCCGTTCCCCTCAAATGCGTATGTCTGCAGGGAGTCATAGGGTGGCGCGCACGGGTCCACATCAGCTTCTTTTAGTCTTTCCCAGATAAATTCCCTAAAAATGACATTATCTGGGATGCTTTTAAAAGTTGGTCTGCTCAAGAACTGAATCTCAGGTGTTACATCCCTTCTGGTCTTGGTGTCTCGGATGATGTTGAGGTTTCTCAAGGCAGCCATGTCAAAAGCTTCGGTGTCTTCTTCTCCACCCCCCTCATCATCATACCTGACAATGTTCTCTCTGATATCTCTCTCTTCATCAAAAATGAGGGGCTCTTTTTTCCTTCGCCTCATGGTGACAATCAGCAAGACTAGAACTGGAACACAGAAAGACTGGAGTTTTAGCAATGCTAAAGTTTCCTCCTATTTTTCCTAGTGGTGGAAATACTCATTAATTTATATGGCAAAGACCCAAGGAAACAGCAGGCAATTTACACACTTAGATTTGAAACCTAGCAGGTTCTGAAACAGCTTTTAAATCATATGCTTGTTAGACATTAAAGAATCTATTTCCAAAACCATTCTGGATTAACATCTTCATCTCTAGTTCTATATCCTATGCTGTCCACTAAACATAAATTTTAGGATTGATTCAGTGTGACTATGACAATCTCTTAGACATGAAATAAAGAAAAAGACCTTTTCCTGAACTCTTAATTGCCCAAGTGATAAAAGCGCATTCATAAAGTAACTGAATAGAATTTAACAACCGTGGTTTGGGAAGTGACTGAATTAAAGTATATGGCCAATCTCTGCTGAAAAAGAAAAAATTAAAACATCATAGGTTGTAGAACACTGAATTGTTAAGCAATGTGTAAAATAAGACTGTCTTAGTTCATGGATTAAAAGTACCTCTATATAAGACCTCACTTTCCTATAAAGTGTAAAGTACTGTACTTGAGGTTTATGAATTATATCTAATGAGAACTGCTAGGGCTAGAGTTTATTGGATCACCCAGTGCTAGAAATGTAATAATTTAAAAAATTTTAATCTTTAAAGTTTCTTTCAGCTTGAAAGCTAATAATAAACTGCAGTGACAGGCAAAGGAACTGGGAGAAACTAACTCAAGGCTCCTCTTGTTCAAATACACTTTTGGTAGAGAAACATAATTCCTGACAAACAAAATATGGAACCAGTAATATAAACATTGCATCCATCTGTGGGACATGATGGAGTGTGAATCATCCTCCTAGAAAATGATTAATACTATATTGTAGCATCTGGATAACATTTGCTGAGTTAATGATACTCCTAGAAAATAGCAGGCATTGCTATGACTAAAAATAACAGTATGTTGAAAAGTGTCATTCCACCTTAAATTAATCTCTTCTGATTTTATGTTTATTTTTAATCATAAGAATATGTGATTATGTGAATGAATATGTCTAAGGTTTATAATCTTTACTTACAGTACTTTGATATACCCACTAAATGTGGAAACGTCTGGAAAAGCAAAAGCTGATACAGATAAAATTAAGCTTGAGCTTCCCTACATAGTCTCAGAAGTGGCCCCCATAAATTGTATGATGCAGAACTGCCATTCTTGAAAGCCCTTTTTTTCATGGAGGAATTTTTAAAAGCAATATCAATCTAGTCATCATGATGCATGATTTAATATTGGGATCTCTTGGTTAGAACAATCCGGTCATTCAGAGACTGTACATGCAAAAAACTGTATCATTCACCTACAGACATTATGGTACTATTTGGAATTGGCTAAAGCAGAAAATAACTTTAAAGGTGGACTTCCTGCCATTTTTCTTGGTGAACTTCCTGCCATTTTTCTTATTTCCCTTTGGAGCCCTGCCTGTCTAAAAATAAAACAGGAACAACTTCAAATTTTTTTAAAACATATTGATAAATATATTAGACAATTTTTTCCCCTTTTTTCAGTAGCAACCAGGCACACATCTAACGATCCATCTACTAACAGATGCCTTGTGACTCTATATTACTGCAGCATCAGCATCACTCTCATTTTTTTGTCCCTGGTGTCTCCCTGATATATGCTTTATGTATTGAAATCAGAAGCCACTAGTTTGGGGCATTTTACTTTGAACAACATTTACACAAGCAGTTTGACAATACAAGTTTTTGACCTTTAAAGTGGCTTTTGTGAAATTTCAAAACATTCTGATATTTGTATAATACAAATTGAGCAGTAAATTATACACCAAAGACATAAAATTGTCATTATAGAGACAATTGCACTCCACTCAATGTTTTTACTTATTATAAAAGATATTTTCAAGTGAAAGACAAATTATATTGCTGACAGCACAAATATACATTGAAGTCAAGATTGCTATTGACATAACTTTTCAATTATTATTTTTAAAATTTACTGTCACAATTTTTAGTGTAATATAAGCTAGCCACTAATAATTTCCTTTACTCAAGTGCAAATGCATTTTCATATCATTGTCCCTCTTAACATACTTCATTTTGAAAATTAAGTACCTCGTAATAAGTGAAAAATATGAATCTTAGTAGGCAGGTCTGCCTAAAGGTACAATAAAAATCAAGATACAATGAATGTTTTATACAGTGTTCCTTGTACATCTCACACTTGCTTGAAGCCAAGAAAAATACGGAGTCTTCCTAAAGGTTAAATATTTTAGCATTTAGCTGGCTTTATGAGATTATTAATTTCTAGTCTTTCCAACAGCTATGAACAATAAAATTTAACCTCTAAATGACAAAGCCTTAACTGCATTGCAGGAACTGCAGAGATGAATACAAATGAATACAGCTCCAAAACAATTTCATTCATACCTAAATCAAGATATTAAAGCTTTTCCACTCTCATTCAGTGATGGCAGGTTTTTTCCCTATATTTATCACAAAATCAAACACAATGTCAGAAATCAGTGACTGTTTGAACACCTAGAAAACCTAATTTTATGCTTTTTAGAGAAGAAATAATACAATGGAAAAGCTTTAGAGACTTACATGTTGCACATTGAGACCACTAGTTTGGCTCCATAGTGACTGAATTCATGCTAAAGAGATTAAATGGCAATAATAATTTCATATGTGATTTAACAAATAGATAAACCAATGTATATTGGAAGTTACTAATTATAAAGAGTAAATAACCAGAACTAATAAAGATATATCTAAACTAACCTTTTTGTTGTAATTCACTTGAATTTTTAGAAATGTTGGTTTTGTTTAACAGGTACGCTAGCCAAGAGGAGATGTCATTTTTATTTGTATTAGTTGTGGTAATACATAGTTTTATCCTTGTGTCTAGATGTAATAGTAATAATAATTACCTAGGTGTAATGGTAATATCAATAGTTTCAGCTTACCTAAAACAGTCTCTAAAAAACCACCTTTGAATACAAGAGCAGATTTTTGCTTTGCCATTTGGCAGAAAAAAAATATGGAATTATTATGACATTTCCATTTTGGTATGATCTGGTAAAAAGGCAGGCTCAGTTCACCTGAGCATATTTCTCTGTTGTAGTATTAATCTTTCATTTTGTACCCAAGGCAACTGCAACATAATTGTAAGGAAGCTGTAAAAGCCCTGAGACAACCTGAAGGAGACTACCTGCAGAGCTAGACAGTAAGGGACAGAGCTAAATCATAAGCATTATCGTGCCATGTATATGCTACACCCCTAAGCCTGGCATTTAGCAACAAGCCACATCAGCTGCAAGCACATCCACGCACTGGTTTATATCTTAGGTGTGTCATAATTCATAAAGCTGCAGACTAGAGATCCTCAGCCACCTAAGCAGCACACTAATAACCTATTACACCTTGTTACCAAGTTATGCCTTGTAGTTGCCAGTACAGTCAGATGAGATTTAGGGATTACCGAGTCCAAGACTCAGGCAACCTGCATTTAATTCCCAGTTAACAAGCCTTATATATAACTGTTGTTTAATCAGTTTGGACTGGTATTTGCAGCAACCTTTAAATGCCCATACTGAGTGACCCTAATAGGCTCGGTAACTTTCAGAAAACAGCTTCTGCATTGCATACTCAACCACCTTTTAAAAGACTTTATTTGGATACCCCCACGTTACAACAGTTATAGATTTATCACTTCTAAAACTGCAAGACCAAAACCCACATATGTATACTACATAATCACATTCTGTATATATTTTACCTATTTAGAGAATAAAATCTTTATGACTAGGAGTTTTTCTTCTTGTTTACCAACCATACAATTATGTGTGCTGTTTTAATTGGGTTCTCATAGGCATTGTGATATGTGATAACAAATTCCTCATCTTTCAACTGAAAAAATAATAATTTAAATCTGTATTTTAAAGTTTATTCAATGTATAATTAACTTGTAAACACTAGTACCACACTAATAGGAGTCTTTCTTTAGTGTTTCTAAGAAAGTAAGTGGTATTAATAGTTTATATTCAGAAGTATGGAAGATAAAATAATGAAAAAGCATTATGTCAACCTAGCTTTCCATTGTTTCAAAACAAACATCTTTAACCCCTCAAATACAATTGGGTTATCTACAGGTGAACATTCTTTTTGTGTGTGATTTTTATGTACACATTTTGTGCTAAATACTTGTTACAAAAGCAATTATTGTGTCTGGAAGATGCTAACTGAAAAACTGAAATTACCTTGAACAAAATTACCATGTAATTTTCAGAAGAGTTTAAAAATTCCTATTGCCTTCTCTAAAATTATGTACAGTCTAAAATGAATACAAAGTAGTTTTTCATATGTTTTTTAGAGAATAAATTGCAAGCACTATTTTGAGATCTGTGGGTTTGTTTTTTTTTTTTTTCTTTAAAACATAGCTTCATTGCAGAGTGAATAATTATAAAATTGGTTTGAGTAATTAACAAAGTACTGCAATTTTCTTGTGGAATAAAATTTAGAATTTAATCTCCGTCAGTCAATATGAGAAGGGAAAAAGATTTTGGCAAACTGTTTTTAACTTTTAAGTATTATTTTAGTGTGAAAAAATAGTCTACCGCATGTTATAGCCAATTATAAAGAATTAGTATCATGTACTAACATTCTCAGCATCAGTGAAAACACTTATCTAAAACTGAGTAGTTGCTTAAGTAAAAATCACTAAGAAATCCCAGTGATACTATCTGAGCCTTGGTCAAGACAAATGGGTATTTATTAGATCAAGAGATGTATGGGGCAAGAACAAATATCAAAGTACTAACTTGAAGAAGGTAAGAGCTTGCTGACAATATACTAGTGCCAGAACACACGTATCCATGACATTTATTCAAATCGTATGCCTCTTCTGCTTTACAGCTGGCACTCACATTGAAACGGCATTGATGAATGTGACCAGATTTGCACTATGTGTTAACCTTGGGGCAGAAAAAAAAAAAAAAAGAATTGATCCCGTAGCCTGTCTCCTTTTTTCATTGATAAACTTTCACACAAACAGGTGCGTCCCTTGGTCCCAGCCCTGGAACCACTCACCATCAGCCAAAGTTTATTTTTTATGCTATACTCATGGATCTTCAGGATTTTTTCTCAGGAACAGATGTGAAAAGAAAAAGGGGAAAAGGAGAAAGTAAATTCCTAGCAGAACTACCATTCAGCTGATCCCAGAAGACATTTTCTAGGAACAAATAAGAGAAGAAAGACTTTGGGGCCAAATAAGCAACCACACTTGAATGAGGTTTCACTGGGCAGCAGTGATGTTTAGGCACCTCTTCCTTGTGAAGACTGGCACTTGGCTGGGAAGAAAAGATCAGCAAGATACAGTACCAAAATGCAGGACTCAAAGCCAGGATTAACAAAAACACAGCCTAAACTGTGCCTGCAGCTTTGAACTGTGCCCAAAAGGAACAGTTTTGATTCGAAATGACAACAGCACATACAAATATCTATTTAGATAAACAATGGTGATGCATTCAGATGGCTGAGTTTGGATGTCCGATTCTTTGACAAATAAAATCAATGATGAGGTGGTCATACACAAGATTCCTCTTCAGTGCATAGCACATCATTCAAAAAATACATTCAGAGATCTTATCTCCAATTCTTTGACAAATACTTGCTCTGCACATTCTAAAATTGATTGGAATAAAGAAGTTCTTCTTGAAGGAGAGTTTGCCACCTTTGAATGAGGGGCAGGCACCTGAGGAGGACTATAAGGACGTTGCTAGGTTATGCAGGGAGATTAGAAAGGTGAATGCCCAGCTATTACTCAGGCTGGCCAGCAGGACAAGGGAAGTGATTGTCCCCCTGTACTCGGCACTGGTGAGGCTGCACCGTGAATACAGTTTGGGCCCCTCACCACCAGAAAAACACTGAGGTGCTGGAGCGTGTCCAGAGAAGGGCAAAGAAGCTGGTGAAGGGTCTGGAGCACAAGTCTTGTGGGGAGCAGATGAGGGAACTGGGGTTATTTAGCCTGGAGAAGAGGAGACTCAGGGGGGACCCTATTGCTCTAGACAGCTACCTGAAAGGGGGATGTAGGCAGGTGGGGGCAGGTTTCTTTCCCCAAGTAAGAAAAGACAGGACAAGAGGAAACAGTCTCAAGTTGTGCCAGGGCAGGTTTAGGTTGGATACTGGGAAAAAAATTCTTTACTGAAAGGGTGGTCAAACATTAGAACAGGCTGCCCAGGGACATGGTAGAATCACCATCCCTGGAAGCATTCAAAAAATACGTAGATGTGGTGCTTAGGGACATGGTTCAGTGGTAGACTTGGCAGTGCTTGGTTAAGGGTTGGACTTGATCTTAAAGGTCTTTTCCTTTTCTTAAAGATCTTTTCCAACCTAAATGATTCTATGATTCTACGAATCTATGATTTATTGGTTGTATTTGAACCCTCATGTAGTGACTAGAATAAGAACATTATAGCCTTGTAATATGCTGTGTCTCCAAGCAATGCTCTCCTTTAAGACATATGCAACCTATTTAAGAAAAGCTTATTCCCAGTCCAGGCTGTGTTCTGTCTGTGGTAGTTCCTTATGTAACCTCCAGAAACTTCCTTTTTATATATAACAGTAATGGTGACATTTCAATTTGGGATGAAGTGAATTGCTACAGTCACATAACTTTTCTTGTCTAAGTACATTGGACCAAAGTTTTAAATAGGTGTTTTTCCGTTTATGTCAATGCCAGTTCATATGAGAGAATCTTTTGCATATACTTTTGAGCTCTACCATTTAGGTTTATGTCCCACTAAAGTTCATTTGTTTGTAAAATAGCCTAGAAATGCTACTAAATAAATTATATTTAGAAAATATTATATATATATATATACACACACACACATACATATACATATATATATATATTATATTTATATTAGAAAATACAAAAAGTTCATTAAAACTTTTGGCAATCATTTGCTTCTATTTCTCCTTAAACTTTGGCCTAACCATGTGTTAAGTGAGTTTAAACAATTTTATGGCATTAGGGGTTTTTGTCACAAAGATGGAAAACTCTGAAACTCTGGAAATGGCACCTCCCATACATAGCTACTGAGTAAGTCAGCTAGGTTCATTGCAGAGGCAGTGATTTTTCTTACTCCATAACAATAATGTAAAGGCATTTCCTTTTTTGAGTCCTTTGGAAATGTTTTTAGCAAAAGGGACATTTCCTTCTAATGGTTTACAGCAAGGTGAATCAAAGTCAATAAGAAGAGATATCTATATATTGTTGAAATACAGCCATGAATAGAAGTGTGGACAAAAGTTTCTTGATTAGACCTATTGAAATTACTTAGATAACAGTGACATATAAATTATTACTGGAATTATACCAACCTGAGGAGGCTACAGTCTTCCCCTTTCCCTTAGACCAAGGGTCCTCAAACTTTTTAACTAGGGGGCCGATGCGCGGATGAAGTGGCAGGGTCCTCTGTGGCTGCTTGGTTCCCCCCCCCAACCCCCGGCAGGGGGGTTCTGTAAATACTGGGGGGCCGGATTGAGGACCCTGGGGGGCTGTATCTGGCCTGCGGCCTGTAGTTTGAGGACCCCTGCCTTAGACTGATACATAGAGGCAGGGAATTGAAAAATCTCTTCATTGATAAAAATACCCAAGAAAATTCTTCTGTGCTGAATCTGTACCCTTGTTAATGTGAGCTTTCTGACAATAAGCAAAACTGCACTTTGCTCACCTGCACCCTGCAGATGCAAGATGATCCTTTATCTTTACTCCTCGATTTAGGCCTTCACTACTCCCATGTGGTCATTTTGTTCAAGGACTAGGCATGAGATGAGAAACGCTAACCAAACTAAGATGTTGACACTGTTCCACTGTTTTCCACTGTCTTTTATCTAGTTGCAGATTCACTGCACAACATAAAATCCAGCTGCACTACCAGTTGCAGAAGTAACAAAAGATCATTCTGTAGATGTTCAATTAAATATGATTCCCGCCAGTAAATTAAATCTGTTGCATTTTCTGAATGTCTTTTTTTCTATGAAAATCAATAAATGTTCTGAAATAGTTATATCTCTGAAAAAAACACACACTGATACTGGTTATATGGTGAGTATGCTATAACCAAATACTTGCACAAAGTATGCTGTCACACACACATACACACACACACCACCTATCTTTTGCTAGTATACATTGAATGCAAAATAAAAGTAACAGGAAGAAGACATACCTAGAAGTGTCAAGACACAAGCCAATATTGCTATCAGGGCTCCAGTGCTAAGTCCTGCAGGTAAGATATATGCTTCTGCATTGCATGTCTGAGCAATACCATCTGCATCACAGTCACAGACTCTGATGGTGAGAGTATTAGTGCTACTAAGTGAAGGTGATCCACTGTCCACAATGAATATTGGCAAGTAGAAAACAGACTGTTCCTGTCTTCGGAACCCGTTTCTTCTGGTTAATACTGTTGCAGTGTTATCTAGAAAAATGAATAAAAATAGAAGTATAAAATAATTACCTTTCTGAAACACAAGCCCTATAATACAGTCTTTCACTTAAAAGACTTTATAAACACATTTATGTTATTTCAACAGGCTTGTCTTTTGTAGTCATATATTTTTGAAGCTGCAAAGATAGGATCAGCTGAGAAATGATACCCAACTAAACAAAAAGATTCCTATTTTTCATGAAAGGATATTTCAACATTGGAAGTCTATTTGGTTTTAGTTATGTTCACAGTTTCACATTCTTGATAGATTGTTGAAGATGAGATAATTACAAAAAAGAAAAGAAATTACTCTTCAGTGATCAGATTAAGTATCTATGTACCTGTTTCAGGTTTAATTTCGAAGGATCTATTTCAGTTATCTAGAGATATAGATATCATATTAATGGAAGGGATGAACATATTAATAGGAAAATAAGTTTTGAACACCAGTGAAATATTTTTTAATGTAAAAAAAAGCCAGACAGGTTGGTGTACAAACACAGGTAATTGCACATGTAACAAAGACATGCATTTATTTTCAGCCTCATCTGAGAGTCAAGATGACTAATATAATCAGTCCAAAATGTGTGGTTTGATGCTGCTCTGAGTTGAGTGATTAGAAAGTCCATGTGTTCCAGAAAATATGTGCAAAACTCACTGTGTTCAATACAGGTTGACAGCTCCTGAGATGTAGGATTTTACATCTCCTAGAATGTATAGAAAATGTTGGTTGGTCAGTCTGTCTATCTATCTACTTATGCATCTATTTATCTATCTATTTATAGATAGATATATCTGTATCTATCTATAGATAGATATATCTGTATCATATGTGATATGTCGTGTAAAGTTATCTTATCGTGCCATCTATTATGTCCTATCTGGCAAAATATGCAAACACTTTGTATAGCATCATATGGATATGCATAAAATTAAACATTGAAGGAGGCAACTGCTGCTGCCTGTGTCTTGTAACTCCTTTTATTGTACTGGCATTGCTAAAGTCTATTATTACTTTTCCTAAACTTTAAGTTCTCTGGAAGAGGGCCTGTCTTCTCATTAAATAATTTACAGTACTTGTAACAATGTCATATTTCTGAATAGAGTCTTATTCTAATGCACTTTTATTATTTTGATCATTATTACTATTACCTTTAGATTCAGACTACAAGCTGCTGATATGAAGAAAACTAAGCACGCCAGTAACTACATTCAGGGTAAGGCAGTGAATAGCTGAGTGAGAGAACTTTATTAGGCCATATGTTATACTTAGTGAATGTTGTTCAAAGTCTGTCAGTACAAACAGTGTCCTTTAGTCCACTCTGTGTCTGTTTTTCTTATTAATAAGGATGACTTTGCAGCTCTGGTTTAGTGCTGATCCATAAAAAAGCAATGCAAGAGTAACATTGTGTCTATTTAGTTCTGTTTGCTTCAGCTAATAACTAAACTGACTGATACATGCCCAGCTGCCTTACTATGCAGTGCAACTAATAAGAACACTAATTAGAAGCATGTTCTCAGATACTTTGACTAATAGAAATGTGATGCCAATGGGAGTCTTTGCATAAGTCTTTGGCGAAATAGTCATAAGAAGCCTGTGCAAATATTTTGGCACTTTCTAAAATAAAAGCATTCTTCAATGGGTGGTATACTTATTGAAAAGCTGTGTTTTTCTTAAAAAAAAAAAAAAAGTCCTTTTGATTTACTGTGAACTTGTTTTTCATGCCCTCAGCTATATTAATAAAACAGGTATTCTTGGACATTTTTCAGTCACTGAACCAAGGTGCAATCTAATTTAGATAATAACCTATAAATACAAATAAAAATGTGAGACGAGTGACTTGTGGGCAGAGAAAAAAAAAAAAAAAAGAAGAAGAAAAAACCCCAAAGAAATATTGGAAGCTTCTCTGTTTGGCTCAAGGTTTTAAAAGATTTAAACAGTTTGATTCCCTTGACAAATAATATACAGATAAAATTATATTGCAGGTTGATTGTAGTTTTATTTATGTCCTTACCAGAATAGAAGCTTATGTAGGTCACAATCAGCATGATCTATTCAAAATTAAAGGTGTTAGTGGTGAATATTGACCCAAACAAAATGTTCTTACCTTTGTTGTCTTGCAGTGTAAAATTGTGGTTATTTGCTGCCTCTGCTGTTAAACTGAAGGAGAACCGATGGCCATTTGGTGGGTCATCTTTATCAATTGCACTGATTTTCTGGATCACCTGTTTTGAGGTATATTGTGGTTTCATTGATTAGAATGGTAAGAAGCACAAATATATGTGCATTGTATAAACCCTCTATTACTTACCAAAGTATCAACACTCGTTTGAGTCCTGCCCATACTGCACTTTGGGTTTCGAATCTCCTAAGCATGCACAGACACTATTAAAAACAAATGTGACTCAACTCTTTACTTTCCCTGTATCAACTTTATTGGCCAAAAACAATGATCTGCAAGCCCCATCATTCACCACAGTTAGGAGTATAAACTGCATAATAGTGGAAGAATTACATCTTCAGGATGGTCCTTAAGATAGTTAACAGTGACTGCAATCAATGTTGTAAACTTTTGCAAAGAAACAATTATGCTTTTGAGCATTTTAATTATCTTTTTTTTTTTTAACATCATGAAAAACAAAAAGCCAAGTCATAAGTATATTGATATTTGCTAGGATTTATTTTTATTATCATTATTTTTCCAACTTTTTTTCTAAAATTCTCTGAACATCTAAACACAGTGTCAGCATTTCTTAAAATCCATGAAAAACAAATACTCAGAGCTAACAGTTCTGATGATCACAGGGAAAACAAACAGCTACTCCAATAAGAGCAGGTATATTCTGTGTTTCTCACGAAAACAAGCTAATGATAATAGTGTTTTCTGTTAAGGATTTAAATTATGCTATGGTTTTGAAATGTGTAATAAACAACTCTGCCACAGGAAGGATAATATTCTGGGAGAAGGCACAAAAGTGCAATGTCTCCCATGGAACATGCAGTATCTATGTGAATGAAATATCTAGTAGTTTTCTGGGAGACAGAAGAGAGAATGAGAAAAAAATATATGTTTTTGAGGTATTACAAGGTAGAGAGAAGAGGTTCAAATATGAGAGACACCAAGGATAAATAACACCAGATAATTTTAGTTGACTCTAGGAATACTTGGAAGACATTTGGGGAGTGAAAAACATTGGGGAATACGCTAGGAATACATGTCCTCTGTAAAATTGTGGACTTATGGCCCATGCTTGCTAAATAAAACTGTGTACTCATTTTAAGAACAGTAGTCCTTCAGTCCCAGAATAACCTCCGTGTTATGACTTCCCACTTCCCAGTAAAATTAGGAGGAAGTACATATTCTTAATGTTATTCAAAACTAGGTGAGTTTAGCAAAATGTGTCTGTTATATCAGTAAGAAAGCCAGAGATTTCAACAGTATCTTCAGCTAGTACTTTTTACACCTCTGTCTTTCTCTTCAGGTGTATGGTGAAGATGTTAGGGTTTGATTAATATTTGCTTGTCCTCCACATCAAAGCATCAATTTTACTGCCATAAGCCAATTCTATTTTATCTTAAAGCTGGCAAGCTTTCATAAGAAATAGCTGCCTATCTGATAAAAATAAACATTAAAAAAAAATAATGAAGCCATACCTGACCAGGTTGAGCATTTTCACAGACAGTTGTCTCATACTCCATGGCAAACTCAGGGGCATTATCGTTGATGTCAAGTATAGTGATAGCTACATAGCCTCTCCCAGTCTGCGCAGGGTTTGCTACAGGAAAAGGAGCCAACAAAAGAGTTAAGAGGAGCTCCTTGCAAGTTATTCTTTGGGCCAGTATGTTTTTCATTTGCATTCTACTTTTGCATATGCACGTCAAATGAACTACAATCCCTCCTAGAAGGACAAAGAAAGCTCTTGTCTTGATTTTCTGGGCCTAGTGGAAACAATGATTCTGTTTTCCAGACACTTCAGTTAAACTAAGATTTTACTCTCAGGGATAAACCAAAAATCTGACTTACTAATCACAGCATTGAACCACATCATATGGAAGGATAAGAGCAAGATGATATAAAACCATTGCCAAAGGGTATAGCTAGCCAAAACAGCACCATTCATGTCAGGAATAGCACAGTTATTATGGGTTAAATACACTTTTGTTGTGATTCAGGTTGATCAGACTATTAAGAAGTTAAAAAAAAAAAATCCATCATCTATGTATAACAGAAAGAAGAGAAAGCTGTATTCCCAAGTAAATCCCAAATTAGTTAAAGTGCACACAGAACTAAGTATTTCAAGACTGTCATTAACATGTTGAACAACTTAAATATGAATCACATATTTAAATTGATGTACATCCCTAACTAAAATATGAATCTGTTCAGGGTCCACTTATTTAATCTTAAACAGTAGGTGTTTTTGGACTAAGCACAAAGGACATCACTTTATGCTATGCTTATTTTGCTAGAATACACCTGTTTTGGAGTAGAGAAAAGGGATTGCATTTATTTTTTTTTTTCACCACAAGTAGTGACATTAGGAATAGGGCAGGGCAGAATGAAAAACTGTATAAACCTTCAAACATGTATCTCTCTTTCCATCAAGAATTGCAACCACATTTTAGTAAATAATATAAATATTTAAAGCAATACATCCAAATGTAGATCATAAAGTGGTTTGTTTTGCTTTTGGTTTTCTTCCACATCTGAAATACCAGAGGAGTAAACAATTTTGACACCAACTTTTTCCTCTGTTAACCTAAGCTTATTGAAAAGCAAGCAGGCCATGAACATAAATTAAAGCATTGTAGCATTGTAAGGTATTACTTGTGCTCTTAGACTCTCACTTGTGTCAAGTATGCCCCTTGGCTACCTTGTCAGCTTTGTTACTACCCAGGAAAGTTTCCATGCTGGCCTCCTAGACGAAAATTCTACTCCTGAGAATACAAGATAAATTCCCACAGACATTAAATGAAAAATGTTAGCTTTCAGGTTAAACATTAAATTAACCTCATTGAAAGCAAGAAATGAGGATTTTTAAAATAGCAGGTCAGAGAATTGATATCTTTTATTATCACAGCCCAGCAGAGTAGTAACAAGCATGAAATTTTAAGAAATAAATTCTTCAAATATAATGGTAAAAATATATAGTTCTCCAAAGAATATATTCAGAGCTGAACATCTTTACGTTTAAACTTGCATTAACAGAATTGTTGTTGTATGTACTTGAAGGGTTTGATTCTTCCAACGTTTTTTGTCTTATGCCAGAAAGATACCAAATACAAAGTCTTATCTTAGAGTCAGGAAAGTGAAACCACGCAAACATTCACATCCCCTTTCCTTCCCACCTTTTAGGAATGCTGTGGTTTACCAACAGCAATCAACCCTGAGTGCCATCAACAAGATGAGCTAACTGATCTCCTCTGTGCTCCATATCACTTTTCCTCTAATGATACTTGGTCTGAGACTGCTGACTTGACATAGTTCATCTTCCTTTGCATGTCTTTTCAGAATTCAAAAGACTACACAATGTGTGAGACAAAGGAAAGAGCAAATACTTAATCTCTTCTTTTTCTTAATTTTTATCATATAAGTTTCTTTTACATTGAATAAGAAGTTACTTTTGTCAGCCGTGGTTTGAAACTCTCCCATAATTTCTTTCAATGCAGATGATTACAACAAGCCTGAAGTTTTAGACATAAACAGCCAATAAGATCTTTAAATTGTTACTTACGACTCTCCATAGCCAAAACTGTGATATTATGAACAGCATTAGTTTCCCTGTCCAAAGATTTGGCAGTTGTAATGACTCCACTGTTGGCGTCAATATTGAAATACCTCTCCAAGTCTGTGTTTCTATCTATCGAGTACCTAGGTGAAGGATGAAAGAAAACTTTGATTTATGTTCAATTACAACTTGTAAAAAGGTTTCATTGATTTCTTAATAGAGAGAAAGAGTTTCCATTGTTTCCCCATTTTGAGCTTTGTTTTGTCCAGTTTCTCTGGGGTGTTGAGAGATGCAAAGCTCTATGTGAAGGCAAGAGAGTTACACAGCAGCCTGTGCTGACAGTGGCAGGCTCTGCTCCCACAGTGTCCTCTTCAGTGAGGTTATAGCTATTCCCCTCTCTCTTTTTTCTTCCTCTCTGCTGTGATGCAAGCTTTCCTTTTTTTATGGAACAGCATCTCCCTGAACCCCAGCTAAGGAGAAGGTGCATTGGAAGTTTGCTACATGGCTGTACCAGGCAGGTGCTGCTGCCGTGGGGGCTGGCAGTCTGAGCACAGGGTTTCCTATCACCAGCAGAAGAACCCCTAAATCACTCAGAGCTGAAGGGGCAGGAAAATAAAGAGAGAGATGATGCAGAGTAGGTCAAGGGATTGCATGTCATCACTGTCAGATCCTGGTGCTTTACTGTCATTAGACAAACACAGGCTCATGCCCTTAACTCTTTGGCTTAACATATCTTTTACCTCCTAATTTGTTTTAGGAAGTGGAAAACAAATGAACTCCTTAGCAAACAGAAAATAGCATAAGGGAAAAGGTCAAAATGCCTGTGGTTGTTTTGCTTATAACCTTTGTAAGAGAAAGGGACAGTTGATTAGGCAGATTTCGATTTACAGCTGGAATATTCTTGACATTTGATTTAATATTGAGTCAGATTCTTGCATTCTCATTTAGATCAAGTATGTACTCCAGAGCAGTTCCTTACACTCAGGATGAATCAAAATATCCAGATCAGACTAAGTGTGATCATTACAATTATGTCACACAGGTAATACATTACTGATATAAGATTAACCAAATCCTTTGAACAATGTGGAAGGAAAGGATTATGGAAGATAGTTAAAAAATGGGACTTCCCAGATGTAATGATCTTATGATAGTATCTGTTTGTTCTGTGTTGCAATATACCAACGTCTACTTTGTGTTTTTATCTATCCCTCTTAGCTGCAAAACCTTAGAGCAGAGGCTTGTTACATCATTAGAATTGGTTTACTGTATTATGTCACAGCGAGAGAGAGGACAAGGTAAGGAGTTGTAACAGCAACAGTAACAGCAGTTTTCATGGATTAAGGCTCACCCTCCTTCACTTTTCCTCTTTCATTCCTCCCCCATTTTATGTTAACTGTAGTTCATTTTTTACTTTCTTTCATGCCAGCACTGTTGTTTATATGGTCAGCAGTGTTCTTCAGCTGTCAAGTTTCCCCATGAGACTCTGCCTGTCACCTCTGCTATGAAGTGAGTCTTGGAAAGTCCTACATCTGGGATTCAATCTCCTACCAGTCCTTACATTTCCCAATTATTCAGACTATCGCTATGCAACATGAAGAGCCAAAGGCCTTTCTTAAAAAAAGAAAATAGTAAGAAAGAAAGAGAGAGAGAAGGAGAAGGAGGAGATGAGAAAGACAGAAAAAGGAAAAAAAAAGAAAGCGATGAAAAGGAAGGAGGGAGGGAGGGGAAAGCAAACAAGTTATATAAACTGGATGACAGGTTTTTATGAAAAAACCAAGAAAAATAATTTTCATGCATAGAAAGCAAGCAGTTTCCATTAACTTATTTACTAGCATTGCATCCATATTCAAATTCTAAAAAAACTATTTTAAATACTTTTAATCCTTTAATTCCTTGCAGCCATTAATACTTGAAAATCTTTAAGCTGCAGGAGTTTTAAATCCTTTATTTAAGCTAGTTCAAACATCAATAGTTCATTGGTCCATAAAAGATAGCCTCTTCTTTTCAAAATATTTATTATTTCCCCACACCCATATTGTTAAGGTTTTAATTGTGTCTGATTTTGTATTTTCAATATTTTCTGAATTGTAACAAATTTAAATTTTAATCAATATTAATATAATCCAATGTTTAGAATTTGGAATACTTATTTATAGATAATTTTAACTTCTTAAATAGATCATGAGAAGTATTATGCATTAATCCTCCTTAACACATTCCAATTTTAGGTGAATCTGGCTCTGATGTATATTATAGCAGATGCAGGACAGCTTTACATTATGTGACCTGTCACTGCCTCCAACAATGTACATAGGGTTGCAAGCGTACAGATAAACCCTCACTACTTTTATTTTTCCTCCCTCTCGAATTCCAAACTTTGAAGCAGAAGAAATCTTCAAGATGTTAGTTAAGATGGTGATATAAGGTTTTTTTATGCTGGAATCATAAAAATTAACTAGATTGAAGCCAATAAACTCATCATTATGTTTACACAAGAGTCAAAAGGAATCAAAACCATTCTGAGTATAGACTGCATTTATGGATCTGGATTTAATCCTACTCTACATGATTCTGTTAAACCAGGTATTATATACCAGATGCTAACATCAGTGCCAGAAAACACTGCCACAGCTAAGATAGATTTCAGCAAAGATAAATTTCACAAGTAAATCCATGCCAACCATCCATCTAGGACTTGTTTATACATGATAGGAATCGGCTATTTTGAATATGTTGCCAATATATAATAAAAGAGAGAAAGAACACTTACGTCAGCTGTAGGAGTGAAACATATGCTTTATTTTTACAGCTTAAGATTTCTGCTTTAGAATTAGAGAGCTACACTAGAGTTCCAAGTTCATCTTCAATGCATGAAAGCAATAATTTAACATCACGAAAAAATGTGACATCCAACCGAGTTCTGTACCTGTGAAGTTCTATTTTATGTATGTCCTAAACAAATTAATATTAGTACTAACTTTTAATTGTGTGTGTTCCTCCTCCTGCAGATATTTAAAATCACAAAATTCCTGAGTCAGAAGTACTACCCTTTGCATGTTCCTTTAAAAATTAATATGACTACTCTGCTTAAGAGAAGTAACAAGCAACTCATTACTAGTTTAATTTAGGTGGTGAGTCTTTGTCCCTGAGCTCTGACCTTAGATACAGGAAAACATAAGATCAATATTCGGTGTTTTCTTATGGTTTCTTTATGATCTGGACATTAGACTGTAGAAGACTTACAGGTTCTTCACACGCTGAAGACAAAGGAAGAGGTCCTACATAGTTTTTATGTGTCTCCAGGGTTCATATCTTTTCCTATTCAAATGAAAGATATTTGGTTGTGACAGAATTTACAAAAGCCAAAAGTTTATTGCCTTCAACCATCCTGACTAAAACAGGATGTGTCGTGCCCTATACATTTCTCTCACAGAAAGAGTTTTGTTTTGTTTTGTTTTGGTTTGGTTTGGTTTGGTTTTTTGTTTTGTTTTGTTTTGTTTTGTTTTGTTTTGTTTTGTTTTGTTTTGTTTTGTTTTGTTTTGTTTTGTTTT
>JAVJGJ010000037.1:63029629-63040638 GCA_035590215.1 Microhierax caerulescens | reverse complement strand
GTTTTGTTTTGTTTTGTTTTGTTTTGTTTTGTTTTGTTTTGTTTTGTTTTGTTTTGTTTTGTTTTGTTTTGTTTTTCCTACCTGCAGGAGTCTATTACATTCTTGCAATGTTGAATATGTTGTTACATTCTTGTGAATTCTTGTGCATAGTGCATGCAGAGAATGAATCATTATGGACGTACACACAGACACACAGAGACATGGATATATTATGTGTACTTTTCGGTCCTGGTTGATTTAAGTGGAGATAACTTGTTTATAGATAACAATAGACTCATCCAAAACTTAGAGATAAGTAAATATTAGTCATATGTTGAGGATATTTTCTTTGGAATCCTGAAATTATATCTCCTTTTCTTTGGTTTACAGAGATTAAATATATTATTTTCTTAAAGCTTCTGTAGTTCAGGAGTGTAGAAGTCAAAATATGCCATCTCTTAGAACACCTCAATGTCCCTCAGCAAAGGAAGAAATCTAACTAATTGCTTTCAATGTAAACAAAGACCACCCCACAATAAAATTAACAACTTCAATACAAAGGCTAAATAAATAAACAATTATGACATCTTATAATTACCTGACAGGACTATTTGAGGCATCTGGATCATGGGCTGCTACAGTTCCAACAATAGTGCCAACCTTTGCTGCTTCAGACACCACCATGGAGTACAAACGTGAAGTAAACACAGGTGGCTCATCAACGTCTTCTACAATTATCTTCACTGTTGTCATGTCACTGAAGGGTCCCAGGCTCAGGAAGCGAGGGTCAACATGCATATTGGCTGCTTCTATCCTCAGGGTATAGCTTGCCTTAGCTTCAAAATCCAGCTCCTGTACAGGTAAAGTTATTTGGAAATTTTATTACCCAGCGATCTTGACGCAAAACTTTCACTTATAACTGTCAGTAAGTACAAAATGAACTTTGCCATTTGTATCCAACCAGCACTTTCAATGTGCAAAGCATAGTTGATGGCTTATTTTTTAGCTTTCTAAAAACTTTATGTGCAATGTCTCGCTAGTGAATATTCTCAAATGAGTTTAACAGTACAGGTAGTTCTACCCTGTGAATGAAACAAGAATTCTCTGAGTTAATGGCAAAACTTCCTGTGACATCTGTGAGGACAAAATTTTCCCAATTATTTAATCACTGTGAATGAATATTTCTTTTTGTCTTATTCATATTATATCTAAGGTAATGTCCAATACAATGTGACGTACTACCCAAACATAAGAACTCGATCTAATATTCACTGGTGAAAACACCTCATTCAGAAAATTGTGTTTGTTTGGTTTGGAATATTTTTTTGCATAGCATTGGGGTTGACTAATAAATTATTACTCCAAGATCTGTATAAATTTGTGTAGAAAATGTGTCAATCTGTTCAAGTACGTTGTTTATATGACAATACTTTGTATGGAGATGCAGCCTGGAGATTGTTTTGGTTTGCTCATTAAACAAAATGTACCTTAATTTTTTCCACCTTCATTGTGCTTTTATTTTCTTTAATGAAAGTATAATTTCTTGAAGAATTAATAGTGCCTTGGAATTAAAAATTATCCCCCACAACTAACAGGGCATCTGTGATCTGGAGAACAGCCCTATAAGGAAAATTATTTTGGAAACAAAAAGACATCTTACCTCACAGACCATTATTGAAAGGAAACATGTTAATATTAACACCATTTACCCTGTATCAATAGTCGTAGTTTGTCAGCTTGCCCCAAATGTCCAGCTAACTATTCCTTTGCAATTCCACATTTAATCATTAAGGAACAACAACAAAATACCCAAGCATTTCTAAAACTGCAGTCTGGTTACTCAGCTATCTTTTCAAACTATAATTCCAAGTGTATAAAACAGATTTTAAAAGGCTTTCTGCAGTTCTGGTCCTGGATGCATCATAGGGATCTGAAATGTGCTTGCAAAATAGTCTGAGAGCATCTGCAAAACATTCCTGTATTCACTCAGAGGAGCAGCAGAGGTGAAACACACATCTGTTGACCTACAAATGTAAGGGTCTAAGTTCTCCATGGAGTTACAGTAGGATAAATCCCAAATGAGCATCTTAAAGTCAGTGATCATGCTGACATTACAATACAGCTGTAAACAGTCTAGATTTAAAAATGAAAAATTAACTGCAACACATCACACTCAGAAAGGCAATGAACTTTTATAAACTCTATGTGACAGCAAAAGGCTTCTCCAAAAGGGAATATAGGTGATCCTCATGTTATGTAAGAGCTTACTTCTTGCACGGAATCAGGGCTGTAGTATCCATCACTCTCCAAAGACAGATATGCCATAAAAGAAAGGTTATCTGGATAGTGATCACTCTACTGGATACAACTGGTCAGTCTTTATTACTAAAGCATGTTTTTGGTTGTTTGTTTTTTTAATTTTAATTTTGTTTTAATGTTTATAGTACAATATGTCTGCTATGAAACAAACTTCACAGCCATAATGGAAATATAATGTGGTATTAGGATGATGAAAAATGTTTCAGACACTCTGTTGTATGGTGCAAACAATTAATCAGCTGGCATGACCAGATGAACAGTAAGGTTAAGGAGAAGAGAACCAAGCACACAAATATCTTCAGACTTCTTATTTTCCAATACAAGCATCATAGTAACTAAAGAAATTATAACCTGAAGAATGTCAAGGACAAAAGGCTGAGATTTGTTGAACTAAAAAAGACCTTTAGCAAACAGTATATTTTCAGTCAGAATGTATAAAAATATGTAGCGGAGAAGGGAAGGCTAATTCGTTCTCATTAATAAGTGATACCTGTTGAAGCTAGATGATTGAGATTAAAATGATACTTAAACACATGGAAATATATCATGAGACTGCAGACAAGATAGCTTTTTATGATATACTAGTAACACCACAGTCATCCTAAGAAAAAAAGATTATGAAAATTTGGTTTAATAAAGTGCATAAAGCACAATATATGTAATTGGACAAATTATATAAATTTAGAGTAGAGTAAGCAAAACAATGAAGAAATATTATTTATATTAATTAATGACATTCCCATGTTTCTATATTTATTAAAGGAGACTAAATTAAAAACTCAAATCATAAAAACACGTGTTTTCCATGTGAATGTTTATCATAAGGGTTGACACACACATTTAAATAATCATATTTCATTCTTGTAATGTAGAGACCATTCTTTATCTGACTGGATTACAGGAATGTTAGAACTAGTAGGGAACACACAAACCCCACTTTCATTGGAAAGGCATTTCCTCAAAGATAAGGATGCAAAGCTAATGATGGTATAGATGTGTATTCTGAACAGGCCTGCTTACTAAAAGCTTCTTTCACCTTCTCTAACTTAGCCTTGCAGATCTGAGAATATCACCATATGGTGCTTACTGTGAGTACAGCAAAATTCTTCTAGGGAAGAAATCAGCTGGTCTTCTTACGAATGCCTGCTTCTACCAGTCTCTAGTAAGGCAGTCTCAATAACTGGAAGAAGTAAACACTTGCTTTCAGCAACAGGAATCCTGTCCTAGAATTGCCTCAGATATCTTGTGGTACCCAATGTTGCTGATTGTTTCCAAAAGATATAAAGGTCCTTGCTAATGAACAATAAATAAATAAAATATCTAATGTCTGTACATATACAGGGGGGGAACAGTTGGTGTTTAGCTAGAAGTATGGATTGTCAAAGGGTTTTTACAACATCAAATGGCATTGTGTTACACAGGGGCAGTAATATTGTCTTATTTTAGTTCTTTGTAGCAGAGTCTGTCTCCTGCAGAGTGTGGCAATGACTACAAAAGCTACAGTCATCCTGTCTGTTTCTATAAGGTACACATCCTTATATCCTATGGTGAATACACAGGGACCAGGTTTGACGCAGAATATGATCTGGGAAAATAAACAAAACCTCTAAGATATGATCAGTATGCAAGAGTTCTTGACCTGGTGGAAATGTTTCAACAATTTGTAGATAATATAATAAAGACATTACATACTACAGACACTAATGAAAGACTGAAAAAGTGAACTGGAAAGATTTCCGGTTTTTGTTTCGTTTTATCTAATTATCACTGATGTCTGTTATACAGAAAGCATTATTCAACTGGCCTTCAGATCATACCTTCATTATTTCCTGGTATAACAAAAGCACAAGAGTCCAATAATGGAATACCAAGTCAACAGACTACAAATCACTACATCAGCGTTGAAGGTTAAATGGATAATGTATACTTGAGTCCTTCAGTACAGTGAATAGAGCTTGACAGCTTCATTAATATCTGTGCATTAGTGTTATCTTATTAGATCTTGTGCAGGATCCATTCATCTATCTCTCATTTGGGGGGTTGTGGGGTCTTTTTTCTTTTTTTCTTTTTTTTTTTTTTCTTTTAAGGGGTAAGAATTCTCTGCTGTCTGAAGGAAATTACAAAAAAAAGTCACCTATATTACAGAGGCTGGATATGAAGTTATTATTCACAGGAAGTCCATTTTTGTTATGTTCATTTTTTCTTGTATGGTAACTTTGTAATAATGTACTTTTCAGAGGTGAAAATCCCATTTTTAAGCCCAGTTGAGGTTTTATACTGAAAACTGCAGTACATCAAACAAATGCACATTATCTCTCAAAGGAACTATGGAAGCCTCAAGTTCTTACATTGTAAACTCTGATATAGAATTGAAAGAAAATTTTCTAGCTGCAGAAAAAAGGTGAAACGTTAACAGTAATAGAAAGATAGCGTTTGACTCAAAAGCTTATGCATAACCCCCCCATTTTTATAATTGCCAGTATTACTCTCAGAACAAACTCAGGTCTTAGAATAATGTCTTAGCCATCAATTTCTATGAAAAAGTACTTTGCAACGCTCTTTTCACATTCTTCCCTCTAACATTCAAATTGGTTGGTGATATTGGTGGTAGGGCTGTGTATTAGGGGGAGAAATGAAGGCAAAGTGGGGAAGAACTGTACCATGGGAAATCTTAATGCTTGTCACTTGCTACAGTAAGAAATTACAACACTCTCTATATAGAGTCTTTGGGCTTCCACCCTCCACTTACATCCACTAATATCTCTCCATAGACTTCAAAATGGCTTGCATCAGATTTCATAACTTTCAAAAAAGTCACATAACATGTATAATAAAAATATACCTTGCAGCCTTTTTTATTATTAAATTACCATTACTACTTTAAGCATCATGTATTTGATAAAGGTGTAGCTGGATACAGATCATCTATCAGGTTTCTATCCTAGGCTGTTTTGCTACTAAGGTTTTATTATTACTGATGACTAACTTTAGCCTGCAACTTTGTGAATAAAGTGAAATCTGTACTTATATGATGCCTTGTTCAGAACGTTATTTTTAGGAACAGTGCTTTAGAGACTACAAAGTGTATGCATTTTGCTTAGAAAGTGAAGCCAAGATCCATTCCTGTGTATTACAATCAGGATTCTGTGAACAGTCAACATGAATTCCCTTTGAAATTGCACACGGATAGGTTTGCATGAACACTTTAGAATTTGTGGTATTAAATGACTGACTCATCATTCATTTCCATAAACATTTCTTTAATTCTAAGGTTGCTACTCCAGAGACAAATCCAAAACACTTTTTTTTTTTAAACTCTAATATATTCAGAAAAATTACACTTTTCCTCTGAACACCCTCTCCACTGTGAAATGTAGCTATGCAAATGATCTGAGTTCTTACTAACAGAGCATCGATAGCAAAATGTAACTTACAAATTAAACCACAGAAAGGAACTGATCCTACTCTACAGATGGAGAACTGAGTCACAGTGTGAACCTGGATAAAATTTTCAAATATTGCTAAGAAATATAAATGCCCAATTCCTTTTCAAAAACTGTAAAAGTAATTTTTATTTCTGAAAAGGTCATCTAAGGTGAATGTTTTCCTAAATCCTGCTTAAAAGTAACTTACATATCCAATTTATCTTTACTTAAGAATTCACTACAGACAGGGTGCCTATGCAGTGGAGAAATGCCAAACTCTCTGATTATTTGCAGTGTCAGAACTCTAGCACAAAATTTGAGTATGTGGTATCTTCAGACTGCTCTGTACCAGATAGAAATAAAGGAAGAGCTTTCTTGTGTTATGCTTGACAAATAAGAACATTTAATTTGTTTGTTATTATTATTTTTTAATAACAAAGAAAGTATGAAAAGGAAAAAAGAAAAAAAAAAAAAAAAAAGGAAGGTTTCCACAGTGAGTTGAAACTACTAGGCAACAAATTGTATGAACATAACAGGCTACAGGAAAAGACCCCCACCAGTTTTCCCAACACTTTCCCACCTTCATGTAAGCTGACAATACTGCGCATAACTGTGCTGATGGATCTTTTTCTCTTGTGGTTTATACCAGCTTCTGGACTTTTTACATCCTATTGCAGGTTGGAAATAGAGCACGGCATCCCGAAAACAACTGACACACTTTTATATACCATCCTAGATTCATGCTACATATTTATTTTTTTTGCATATGAATTCAGTCAATTAATTCAGTTAATGTATTACAGAAGAAGGTAGACTTTATTTTTTAGTGCCAATAATCAAGTAAATGGTTCAATACTGGGTTTACTAGTTCTTGTCATAAGTTGAAATTCTAGCTTCACTGATCTCACAAAAAATCAATTCTACCCAGACTTAACCACTTATTATTTCAGACATTAACATGAACAGAAGTTAGTCTTTGTCCTAAATAATACTGGGAAAGTGGTGTGGGGTTTTTGGTTGGTTTCTTTTTTTTCTAGCATATATCTAAGCAATGTGTTGGAATACATGAACTTCACATCTCATTCATCTAATCCTGATTCAAACATCCTAAGCACAACAAAAGAAAATAAGGTGTCACAGGCATATGAAAAACCATATAGCAGCAAATAATATACAGTAGTACAGCATACAAACTCCTTAGTTGTGCTGCGTAAGGTAGTACAATCCTACTCTACTCTTTGGAGGAAGGAAGACAAAATGGATGAAGACACAGAGAAAGTTTTCCTCCCTCATCTGATCACATATGGTCAAGGGAGTCATTCTAAAAGTACCAGCCTACTGTCAAAACGTTACCTTGAAGTGAGGTGTGGTCTAGCAGCTAGGATATGCTGACATTAGGCACTAGGCCGCAGCAGTACTAGCGTGTTCAGGAACATGTAGTCCCCAGTCCTGCCATGGCTTCAAAAACTAGCAGCAGAACTACTACTATTTGAAAAATAACACTATTCTCAGACTCTTTAGAGAAAAATCCATCCTGAATAAACTATACAAGCCAGAGATATCTGGATTTAGTAGTGCAGAAGAGATATAAAAGAGGGAAGAATACACTCCATATTTCAATGAATATCACTGTTAGGGTAAAACCACATGTATTTGTTTTTTTTTCTGCTGACTTTTCATGTTTTGAAATCTGCATCTTAGGGTGCAGAGAAGAAATATATTCAAATGCATGGGAAAAACAAACCAAACCATAAATTAAACACACTCAAATCTCATTCACCAAATTTGCCACCTTTCAAATCCGTATACGTATTAATCAAGGCCATTACACACAAGCAATCTTGGGAAATATGTAGCCATGTAACATTTTGTCTTTCTAATATCAGAATTCTTGGTATGTCTCTTCTTTTAAAAAGTTCATTTTCCTGAATTTATATACATAAATGATTAGTTTGCAATTTGTCTTGACCCTTGGGTATTTTCTTTCATATTGCATCTACTTGGAGCATACAAAAATCCTGCTTTGCTCACCAAATTATTAAATTACACTGCTCTTAATTTAGTTTTTGGTTTTGTTTTGTTTTGGTTTTTTTTATGAAAACTTTTTTTTTTCTAATTGCTGCTTTTTATGTGTTAAAAAAAAGTCTTAGATTTAGTGAGGAAGTAAACTTTTGAAATTGTCTCAAAACAGTTATCCTTCTAAAAACCGAGTGTAAAATCCTCAGTTTGTGTGTGGAACTCCAGTAACCAGGTGCCAAAATTTCTCCACAACACCCAGCACACAAAGAAAAAATCGGAGCAGTGCCTTCAACTGCTCAGAAATGCTGGCAGTGAATTTCATGCCCAGCCTGCTGATTTGTATGTAGGACTGCAGCAAAAGCATGCAAAGCTAAAGTATGCATTTGCATTTAGAACCAAAGCGTGCCTTTTCAGAAGTCTTTGCCTTGGCATTTTACTGCTTGATGTGTACACAGACGTGTCATCTCAGCATACAAATACACACAAGTTTAAAATGATGGGCATGCATTTTGAGGCTGAGCTGTTTCTCAGTGCGTCAGCTGGTTGCAGGGGCATGAAAAGGAGAGAGCTAGCTGCGCTCAGAAGCGTACAGGATGTCACGTGCTGGATAGTAAAATATGTAGGCAGATTCCAGGCTGCAGATTTAATTTCTTCCCTGATTCCTCTCTAACAAGCACACACTATCCTCCAGGGATAACCTCTGCCTGACTCCATAGTGATCTGGAAGGTAAGGCTAGGTGGGTTGACAACCTTTTAACCTGTGTGCACTGTCATTAACGGTCTTCTATGTACTTGTTCTCCAGCAAAGAACAAGGTACAGTTGCCTATTAGCCACTGTGCTTGAGCTCTTCACTTACTTTCTTCCCTCCCAGCCAATGTCCTCTACAGGGTTGGCGGGAAGGATATCTCAGCCTTGGGCAAGGCACCAAGTTCCCTGGACTCCAAATGAAAAGCTAAGGGCATCCAGAGGTCTGCCAGGTGCCCCTCAGCATTAGCACTCACCTTTGGGTGAAGAATTTCCTTTGGGCAAAGGAAATTCAGCAATAGCGGGAAAATTAGAGAAAAGTTCTAACACTTCAGAGAAAAAGTCTGAGTCCTTCTGTCAAAATAGAGCAGCATCTAGCTTTAAAAATTATAAACAAATTGGAGCATTTCATCAGGTCAAAATTTTGTAACCTTTTTAACATGGTCCAATAGCTACTTCATAGAGCACTTCTTAGGACAAATGTACTGAAAAGTCCGGTTCACCTCCCTAGCTAATGTGATTACAGAAATAATAAATGGCAACTGTTTGGTCCACTGTACAATATTGGAATCAGAATATTCCAGGGACAAACACCATGACTACAAGAGCATACTAAAAAATCAAATTAACACATTAGTTCTCAAATTAGATTGCTGAAGCACCCAGCTGATTCAGTGTTGCTTGCTGTGGCAATGGCAAATGCTCTGCCTCTATGATAGGCATATTTCTTCCAAATCTTTGCTCAAAAACCTTAAATAAGCAAACTGAACAAGCAATGATGAAGTTGGCTGTTGAACAAAGAGACTAACTTTTCATCACTTGTATTTCAAACGTGCTAAACAGAAATTAGCACAATTTACAAGAAGCCTAAGATAGATGTTCTTCCTTTGAAAAATTATTCACATTATACATATTAGAGCCTGATATTTCAAGGGTGCTAAACATCCTCCATTTACTGTGACATCTATGGAAGCTTAGCAGCTCTCAGCAGGTGTTCAGGGCATCAGAGAATTAGCCCATTGCTTTGCAACATCCTGCAGTATTGACTTCTTTCAAAGGAGAAATGTTACTGAAGTTTTATATTGCTTTAGAAAGGAACTGATGCACCAGAGGAAGGAAAAAAACAAACACCCAAACCAAACAATTTTCACACCTGGTATGTAAAGTTTACAGAGATTAAAAAGTATATAGAGAAGAAAAATCTTCTATAGAATAATATTAACTACAAACATAGGTCCTTGTTCAGGAACATATTTACATATGTTCTAAAACACCAAGTCAGTTCCACATTTTAGTAAGTATTAAATTGCTTAGTAGAGTTAGGGCCATTGATTCAGTACAGTCATTGCCAAGAATTCACACATTAAGAGTATGAAATTATATGAGAAGAGATTCTTCTGTCTTAAGGTTTTGGGGTTTTTCCCCATTCTCCAAATTTAAATTTTCTTGCAAAATATTTCAACAGGTTTTTATTTTGTAAAAGGAAAGTCCAAAATGTGCTGCAGCAAGGTTAGAATGTTGTTTTAACATTTTTATAAACATGATTTTTCAGTTTTAAGGTGTTACCTTTCTAACTGTACATATAGAACGCTAACAAGAAAAAATATTTCTTTAAATATTTCCATCTTTTCAATTATTTTTTTTATTATATTCTTGTAAAACAACTAATCTTGCTGCTGCATAATCTTAACATTAGTAATATGTGCCTTTTGAATAGAACAACTTCAGCCAAAGACAATTGGATATTTAGGTTTTTTACATTTGGGATCCATTCTGTATTTGGAGCTTGAATTTTTACTGTAAGAAACATTTTCACATTTTATTTTTAATACAAGGACAAATGAGATTAAACCTTAGATTCCCATCTAAACTGGTATGTGCAGGAACTTTTAAAAAAAAATCCTGAAAATAATATAGCTACTGCCAAAAACCCCACACAATAATTGTCAGTGTAAGTCATTAAAAAGCTCAAGATCACACACACACGTACACAATGAAGTCAAGATGAAATATGCCAGTGGATCTGCTTTTACAGTTGAGAAGACTCTTAGAAACAAAAGGTTATACTCTCCATTGCCTGCCCTTATATAGATCCTTTGCATAGATCCAGACAGAATCAGTGAGAAAAATCAGACTTACCTTCTGAATTGTTATGATTCCCTCCTGGGTGTCTTTGTCAACAGAAATTTTGAACACTCCCAGACCATCACCATCCACAATCTTATACTCCATTTCTGCATTAGGTCCTACATCTGCATCTGCAGCTTTTATTCTGGCCACCACAGAAGCCACTGGCAAAGACTCTGGGACATTATACTGATACGATCCTGTGAAATTTAAAAATCTGATTATTTCAGAGTCTTCTGGGGCTGTAGGCTAAAAAAAAAATAAATCTAAACTTCCTAAAATCTACTTTCTTTTAAATCATGCACTTGAATATTTTACTAAGGGTAAAATAATATATTATTCAGTTTAAAATAGAATTGGGGGGGGGGTTTGTTTGGTGTTTTCCTTGTGATGTA
>JAVJGJ010000037.1:63009029-63029529 GCA_035590215.1 Microhierax caerulescens | reverse complement strand
GGGGGGGGGGGGTGTTTGCTGTGTTCCTTGTGATGGACTCCAATTTAAGTCCTACAGGCATAATTTCTTCCTATGATGAGAGAACTTCAAAACTTAAGTGCAAATCATGAGATGAATGCCTCCTACATAATTCCAACACATAAAGTGTTTTACTTTGTTTTCCACAGAAAAGGAAAAAAAGCAAGTCAAATAATATCAATATAAACTCTTATTATTTTATAGCTGTATATCTTGATCAGGTATTTTGCAATCTGAATATGACTAGAAACTGATATATATTAATTTCTTTAACAGTAAGTGCACCATCTGCATTCTTGAAATTTCCAGCTTTTTCATTCAAGAAGAAAATGAAACATATGCTGTCAAAAGGGTATCTGAGTGCAGTCTGTAGCCAATAACACCCTTACCTTCAAAAATAACTTGTTATTCTATTATTATTTTAAGCAGTCAGTGGCTTGAAATAACAGGAAATATATTATGTACAAGTCAATTTTTTATATCATTGGAGGTGAGGCTGAAGTGGACGTGATTATATTCTTCAATTATTTTATTTCTGCTTAGCAAGGTTTGTTTTTATTTTTTGGGGTTTTTTTTTTGTTTGTTTCTTTGTTTTTTAGGAAAATAGCACCCCAGACAGAATGCTATTAATAAACTGAGCTCTTCAGGTTTGAGCATACAACTGTGTACTCCTTTCTTTGGTTAGAATGAGAGCTACCTTGGTCAAAGAAAGTAAATGGAGGCAAAATGACTTTCCAGCTCTCCTGTGATTAACTCCTTAGGAAATACTTTATAAGAGAAATCCTGCTAAAATGCCAAAGGAGTATGAAGGTTACAGAGTGAAGTTAAAGAACTGTGCATCCTAAAGTCAACCTGGCAAAAGCTAAATATCTATTAAGGTATATAATTTTTTTTTCTTTTTCTCCACAGAGAGGAAGCAAAATACATTAATAAATGCATCTGATTCATCACTTCAACTGACCTGAAACATTAGGTAAAGAAAAACAATTCTTCCAATGTAAAATAAACATAAACATAAACATCACTCTGCTGTCAGTGATTCTTAAAGTACTTAACATGGAAGCTGATCGCTTTTTGTTTAGAAATAGCATGACATGTAAAGACAATGTTTAGAAAAAATATTACAAGTCATATTTTTGTAAAGTAACTTACGTCTTGGAAAGCGGGGTGGGTTGTCATTAACATCGGTCAGGGTGACAGTTACAGATGTAGTCCCTGATAATCCACCATTCTGCCCGACCATGTCCTTTGCTTGAATAACTAGCAGGTACTGGTCCTTGGCTTCTCTATCCATATTCGGAAGGGCGGTCTTGATAACACCTGCAGCGAGACAAGCTGTGTCAATGGCTGCACAGGCAAATAAGCTACTGTGAAACCTCAGTTTGCCTTTAAGAGGTAGTGCTAGATCCATGATTGCAACAAGAGAGGAATTAATTAATTTCAACAAAAATATCATAGTTTTTGACTACGAACTGAACTGACATACTACAAGCTTCTTTTAAGTAGTCCCCAAAACCCACCAATTTTTACTTAGTACTAGATACTTTGGATAATATCATGCATGACTGTGTTTTCCAAATCTCCCTGAACTCTACAGATCTCACAATAGCTTGAGTAGTACTCCCTTCTCTGGAAGATGTCATCTTCTGTGTTTGATTTCCCACTTTTTTAGAGCTGGAAGGGACAGAGTATTCTGTATTAATTTTTGAGATTCCAAGGTCAAGATTCATTTGAATAATTTGAAAATGTCTTGAATAGTCAGTCATTCACCACATTAACTCTTACTAATATTGGTATACTAATATTGCCACACTCTGCATCTATATGAAATTATCTTATTTTACAATATATTTGCTTTAGCAACACTAACTTCTAAAGCATTAGTGTAATTAAGAGATTTTTTGATTTATTGATGGAAATACTGTAATATCTGAAGTAGGTTTTGTTATGTCTATTTGATGATATTCATACAATTTGTAATTAATTGAAATGAAAACCGGTAGAAAGCTCTATCTTTTATTCTTTCAGTTCTGTTGATATAGTTCAGAAAATAAATATGCATTCTCAAAACTTGATGACTTTATGAATATTTCATGCTCAGTATGCAGTACAGCCACTAACTCTGATTTCCAGAGAGGCAGCTGTTTACTCCACCAGCACTTAGTGTCAGCAGCAAAGGAAACATAAACAAACTAAATAAAGAAGAGGCACATTGGGACACATATCTCTTCATCTGATATTTGTTGAATGTTTAGTTAGAGTTTTATTTCTTTCTTCCCTTATGAATGCGGGACTTGCCATTAATCATCTCTGGGTTGAAACATTTATTTCACAAACGGACTGTCTGGCACTATTTCACCTGTTTTGCAAGACATGTTAAAATACAATTAATATACAATTTCATAACGTTATTGTTTCCACATTGCTTTTTCTGGCCTGCTTGTTTTTTCTATCATTGTGGAATTGAAGACAATGTTAACTAATCATTTGGAAGCTAATTATCATGCACACAGAAACTATGACTATAATCACATCAAACTGGAAATGTATGCAAACATTTTAGTCTGAGTCCTTCAAGGTTTTGATTTAGCAGAAACTACCATATTATTGTTCAAGGGCTCTCTGTAGTCATTATGACAATATATATTGTACATACATATACATGGAGAGAGACACACAGAGGTAAAACCACTATAAATCATGCTCATTGAAGGGTGAAAGAAAGTGCTATATATCCTTAATGAGGATGGACCTGTTGCAATATGAAGATAATTATAGTACTTATTTCTGCAGATTTAGATGTTAAATAGAGTGTGACCTTTTGGTCATAGCATTGGGATACAGGTCTGATTCACATCACAGATTATTTACAATAAATAGGCTAAATAGGTTGTTTCTCTTTTATCACAACTTGTCCACCTCTGAAATTATGATTATTATTCCTTTCCATGTTGGTGTAAGTGATCGTTCAGGCCCTGACTCAAACTGAGCAGAGTGAGAACCTATTTTCCTGCTCTGTAGAATGATACAGTAGAATGGTAATGTGAATTAAACTGACAGAGGATTAAAGGTTGCATCTTGTGGCTTAAAATATTCACAAAAATTCATGAAAATAGCAAAAAAAACCCAGCTCCACTAGTAATTTGGTTTGAAAGTGGCAGTAAAATTTTAGATAAAGATAGGAAGTACAGTGCTTTCTTCTTCAAACTAATAAAGAAAAGATACATTACCCACAAGAAAACAAGTTTGAGGAGTAGAATGGAGAGCTGATCATGCCATAAATCTATACTTAAGGAAATCTGGCCATTCAACACTTAGATATTTCTAAAACAAACATCTGCAAAGAAAACTTGTTCACAACATCTTGAAATTTTCATTGATGAGAAAAATGGCAACAGGCAGAAGACCAGGGAGCTGGTAGATTGACAAGAAGATAAAAAATCCCATTGCAGCACTGTCAGCTTATCACATAGCTGAGATATCTAGTTTTCATAATGCATTATGAGGAATAAGAGATCAAAAGATCAACAAAATCCATATGTATTCAATTAACCAAGACACCACATTAGTAAGTTCCTATCAAATTTAAGGCACATTTTCAGTTTTCTCAGCATTACTGCAAATAGTTTATGGAAAGTTACCTGTTTTTGGCTCCACAGAAAAGTAAGGTTGTCCTTGCAATATGCTGTAAACCACTCGAGCACTGTTGCCGTAAGTAGGATCATCTGCATCAGTGGCTGTCACTTGAACCACAGAGGTACCTGCAAAATGTTTAAGGGACTATTGTACATAAAAGATCCAAAAATCTGAACCACACTTATTCAATATACTATGCCAGTATATATCTGGAACAGTGTGAGGTGGCTTTTTCGTAACTGTTCATCATTCTATTTTTATTCAGCTTTTGAGTATAAGGAGTATCCTCTTTGTAAACCAGGAGTATTCGTTATTACAGAGTTCCATCCTCCCAAACAGCCTCAGCCTTTGACTCACAGCAATGAAAACCACCTCCCTCAGTAGCTCCCCTTCTCTAGCTCTGCCTTTTGTTGGTGGAGGGTATGCGAACAACAATTATTGAATTATGGTGATGTCTGTAGTATGCTTAAGGTTGAAATAAGTAATAGTTTCCCTTTGGAGAGAAGTCTGCATGTTAAAATTGTAATGAGTAGTCAGAGATTCAAATATACATACATATCCAAGTATTATATATTTTTATAACTGAACAAACATACATAAAATTAATTTTAACCTATAAAATTATTTACCCTTTTATAAAGAAATGGCTGAAGAGATTCTGTTTCAGCTCAGAAAAAAACTGGTGAGAGATGCCTCTAAATTCCTTTTAAAAAGTACACATTTACTTCAATAATCTACAATACTTGAGTAGCAGTTATGGTAATAATCTGCTGCATAAACATTTCTTGAACAAGAAATGTCTCTGTTTTGATAGGACTAAGAAATGGAAATATCAACTGGCCAGCAAGAAGGGCATATTTTGTAAGGATCTCATTCTGCATCCAGCTCCTTTTCATTATGTTCTCTACATCAATCCCCATTTGTTTTGTTCTGTACAACAGCTTCCATGATGTATGCTGAAAGCAGAATAAAGCAACACTTGAGAGCCAAGACCTTGGCCATGGTCACCACTCTTTGATAGCCAGAAAGGATTTCTTTTTTTCTTAGTGGCAGATTGTCTGGAACATTGAGACTTTCCATTCAACACCCTAGGGATGCATTTGGAGGTTAGGCTGTGAATTAATATTGTAGCAATTTGGCAGATGCCCAGTCAAGGTCTTCAGCAGAGTATCAGATTCCTTCATAAATTAGATTTAGACACAAGATTAGAGAAAAACATTTGTTAAAGAGAGTTAATTTTCCAAATGAACCCATTTTTGACATGCAAAAATGAGAGCTGCAAGTCTAGAAATCACTTTGTAAGAACAAACTGCAATAGCAAGTGTCCAGGGTGAATTTAATATAAGTTGTATTCTTGTCAGTTTTGTTTGGATTTTTTCAGGAAATGGAGAGGGAGGAAGTTTTGAAATTCTTTATGTCTGATATAGTACGCCCCCCATACATGTACCTCAGCTTCTCAAGTCTCAGTTAAGTAAAGGACCATAAATGGGGTCCTCAGATGAGGCTGAAGATTTGGGAAGAGAGAGGATTTAGTGCAGCTTCCCATAAAATGGTACAGATGACAAAGGATGGAAGCTGCTTGAATGAATTCTGACAATAAATGATCATTCACTTAAGTTATGGCCTAGCTAAACCATGTTCCTGATCTCGCCTCCTAAAGTATCCATGACAAAGTATTATGATTGCAACTCTATTTTAAATGCAATTTTTCTCTCTTGTGGACCGTCTAATATTTTTGGACAGGGAAAAGGTTATTCTCAACCTGAAATTTCACATGCAACTATTAAGTAGATGGAAAGTTTAAAAAGAAAATTGGTAGTTAATCCATCAAGTCATTTATCAGTTATGGGACTTCAGATACATCAATTTTCTGTTCACCAGTAACTAAGAGCTTTTATTCAGTATGTCAAACTGATTTTACAGATTACTCTGTAATGTAATTTCATACAGGGACCTATTTTAAACTTGCCAGTCTCTCCAGCTTTTGAGTACAAGGGTATCATAATGACTATTTGACATCCTGTGTTCCTTGTGAAAGCCAGGCTTACCACATTTACAAAGTCCCTAAGCCCTGCCAATGAAGCTTACACTATCTGCAAATATTGGCAAAAGTGCTTATAAAACTCACACACAGTTACATCTTTGCTCCTTGCTCTTGCTGTTTTCAAGGACTCTGGACAAATACAAGATCAAAGAAACTACAGTCTCTACAACCTCAACACAGACATTTTGGAAATCCTGCAAACTTAGAAGTGCTTGTGTGCTGTAAAAAACTGTTGATGTAGCGAACAAACCAGTAAGATTATCTAAATCTAATTGGTTCTCTCCTAGAACACATAGATCCTCTAGAAAATTTTGTAGTGTTATTTTCCTTAGGTAGAAATTCTAAATTCTAATACCAAATCTTTCTGCACTCATCCCACTTGAGTATAATCAGCAGTGATAATACTTTTGGGGTCCTTTGTGTTAATTAATTTCTCTCAAACCTGATTGGGATAAGATGTTTTAAAACCACTGCTATTGTCATTATTTCTTTGCCAGTTGCCCAGAAAAAAACTTTGAGCTTACAGAAGTCCAGTGATGAGAGAGATTTCTGCATAATATATTTTTTTTAAAAAAGAATATGCAAGCTAACATAAGGTGTGCTAACTGTGTGAAAAGACCTATGTGTAGGAAATAGTTTCAAGGAAAAATAATGCAAGGAAAGATCAGTACGTGACAATTTCCAGAGATTTTCCCAGAGGAAGTAGATTTCTCTTGGAGAACAGAAATTCCTTTAGAGGACGTTCCTTGCAACACAAAGCTGTCCTAATTTTTCTTGCAATGGACTGATGTCAAATTCATATGCTTATTTTCCTTTGAAAAAAAAGTAACCAGTATAGCTCTGTGGGTACTCAGGGACAGTCAAGAAACTCATAGGTTGAGGAAAAATGGGTAGTTGTATTGTCGTTCCAAGTAGATCATCTTACAAGAGGAGACTGTGTTGCTGCACTGAAATTAAGTCTTCCTTTTATTCCTGAACATTTTGCCCTACCTAATAACACAGGTGGTCACCTGTCACACGTGTCCATACAGGGAACAAAAGACAGTCAATATACGGTACCACACCTTCACTCCATCCAACAAAATGAGTGTCCCAGTAAATCTTGTTTATGGCACTATTGTTCAGAGCCCTAGACTGCAGGTGCAAACAGAACACTAACCCTATCCCACAATTTCATTAGTGACTTGTTATAACTTGTAGCTTCACAACTACAACTTTAAAAATTACAGTTTGTGTGCCTGATATGGGTAAAAAATAAATAGGGGCTATTTACTAAAAAAGTGTCTTTCCCTGTCAGATATGGATTTCTCTAGAATTATTTTTCTCTAAAATCATGTCTTTGTAACAAAGCTTGAATATCAGTTCATTAAAAATAATTCAGCATGTAGCAACTTCATAAACTTTTTCAGCAATTACAGCAATTACTGAGGGAAAATCCCTGCTGCTTATGAAAGGGTGTTCCACATATTTCTTTATTGCTACTGGCTAATAAGACACTGAATTTTGTATGGCTGACATAGATTTTTGTTTTTTTTCCAGAACGTTTAAGTTGCCATTTTTAACCTAACCTTTAATATATATTGGTAGATATTACAGAATCACAGTAATCTGAGAACTTGACCTATTTAAATTCTGATATTAGGGCAAAAGCAAGGGAGGATTTTTTGCAGAGAAGACTTTGAATTTAAAACATTCTTTGTACTTTAACTAAGTCAAGATTCAGCAATGTTTTTGACATGTTGGAGAGATCAACATCTTCTGTGACAGGTCATATAAAGGTAAACTGGTTGCTGAAGTTTATTTTGAGTTGCAGATCCTTCAAAGGGGTCTTTTTAAATCTCTGAGTTTATTGTTCCAGAAACTTCTGCACAGCCCCTTCTAAAAAGCTTGCCAGTAACTTGTGTGGTATTTTACTGAAGTTTTTAAATGAATTTGGATAAGAAATGCTTATGTGACGTTTGTTTTTAAATTGCTGATCATTTAAGGGAAAGCTGGTTTCTAAAACTAGATGAACAAATGTTTATTTTTGAAACTGAACAAGTCCTTATCAATTGAATTGTAGCCACATTAACAAATAAAAATAGACCTCTAATGGCAGTCAGTTATTAAAGGCGTTGACTGATACCAATTAATGATGTGTAATATGTGTAATACACAAAATTCCATGATGGCATCGATTTCTACATGATATCAACTGCTATTAGAAATATTAAACACCTTTACTATCAAGCTATCCCTAACACCTTCTCAATCCTTACATGCAACAGCCCAGTCTGGTTCTGCTCCATACCATCTGGTGTTTCTGTGCTTCTGCCACCATCTCTCACCCAGAGCTGATGCAGCAATGCTGCCCAGTCTTTCCCCTCCAAGAGTGTGAAGAGGGAGAGGCAGTTTCTGCCCTCTTCACCTCCTCCCTCTCCTCCTACAGCCTCATCAGCTTGTCTTCACTTGGGGACAAAGCTCGACTGGTCCCAGTCCAGCAGCAAGGTCCAATAAAGTGAAGAAGAAGGGGCTTGTGCGTGGAGAGAGACACTGTCCCTTCATTCAGGCTCTCAAAATCTCCTATTCAATTGTACCAAAGGTTTGAGTGTGATATAAAGCTTTTGGTTTTGGTGTTGGTTTTGGTATGGTTTGTTTGTTGGTTTTGGTTTGGGTTTGTTTTTGGGGTTTTTTTTGGGGGGGTTCCCTTTGATATAAAAATCAAATAATTCTGTCCATCCCAATAAAATAACTAATGTGGAAAGAAATATATTTGTTGTGCTGGGTAGCAGCAAATCTGTTGATATGTCTGGAGAGTAAAGATTAAGCAAAACTGAAACTATGTTGGGTATTAGAATTTTTATCCCCAGTTCCCTCAGCTATAAGCCAAACAGATCAGTATCTCACATAAGCTATGATTTTGCTCAACATTACACTCTTTTAATATTCAAGGAACTCAAGGAACACTCTTTTAATATTCTTTTTATTATAATTTGCAATCTATTTGTTTGAAATAAAACTTCTAGATTTTTTAAGTAAAAATACTTTTTTTTTTAAAAAAAAAAAAAGCCCTATGATTTTCAGATAAGCCATATCTTTGAGGTTCTTGCTATGAATAGATTACAAGCCATCAGGATATTTACACTATGCAGGATAATCAATATAATTGGGCCTGACCCAAATATAATTTGAACCTGACCCCAAGTCATTTCAAATAACAGAAAATATTGACTTCAATTAGCCTTAGATAATGCCCTAAAATATTTGTCAAATAAAATACAGAATAATTATACTTGCATAACCACCCTTTAGGTTAAAGGTTATAGTTCTCCTAGCTTTATAGTTAAATTAGGTTTATAATCCTGTGATTTCTTTCATTTTGTTTAATATCCAATTAAAAATCCTTTTCACGGATATAATTTTAAGCAAAATAGGAGATACTTTGTTTCTCCTTAATATTTCATCAATGCTGTACGTGATTAGTTAAAAGTTGTGCTATATGAATAAACTATGAAAGGATGTGACCATGTAAGACAAGTGCCACACAGGCATTACTTGGTAATCCTTAAATCATTAAAAATGCAGTATTCAGTAGTTCTGTGACAGTAACCATGAAGATATTTAAAATGCAGAGTTTCAGGAAGCTCATGAAGATGAAACTGCCCTTAGTAGAAACAAATCCCAGAGAGTGCAGAAGTCTCGGTTAATAATTTTGCATAACATTCCACCTATGTTGAATGTATATTTGGTGCTGTGTGGTCTGTAAGGGAGAGAATATCCTTCAGTCATTTATGTGCTAAAGATTCAACATGCAAAAGAAGCTCATTTTAAAATAAGCCTTATGTTCTCCACTGCAGTCTGTGCACTCCCCACAGCTTGATTCCCAATATATATTTTGGAAGAAATGAAGCATGGGTGAGGGGTAGAAGCATGGGTTTGTGTGTGTAGGTAGGTCTACCTAGGTCTGTAATAGTTGCTCATATGTCAATATGCCAGTATAGGACAAGACAGAAGTAATTGTCTTTCCCTAAGAAAGGGAAATGTGGAAATACTGCTCTTCTGGGCACAAGACAAAACTGCAATAATCTAATCATTGCTACATGCTACAGTTCACTTAAATAATCTAATTCTAAAATAAAACAACAATTCAATTTTTTTTTTTTTTTTTTTTTTTTTGCAGAACATATCTTTGAAGTGCTGAATATTTAGGTTTCATAGTCTGAGATTATTTGGCTATCTTCAATTTTCAAAAGCACAGCAGTAAAAAGTTGTCAGCACTGCATCACAACTTCACCTCTTTCCTGATACTCCTCAAAAGCTGTAGTGCCCATCTTTCTTTCCAAGGCTACTATTGCCTGTTCAGCCATCCACATAATGTTTGAGTGACAGTAAGTGCTAAGCATCAAATGGGAAATAGTGTCTATTCTCACTGCTTAGTAAAATAAATAAATAGAAAACTGATTAGCAATGTTTTCCTTATGTACTCTTGGCTCCTTAGCTGAGTTTCAAATATAAAAGCAATGTTGACTAATGATTGCTGCAGGGTATTTAGGCAGGGAAGATTCTTAGTGTCTCTCTAGCTCTAATTTAGAGGCATTGTTTAACATCCAAAACCACAAGAGATGGTATTGAGGAAACTACAGCAAACGCTATATGAGTAGTCTTACTATAAAAGTATCAAATTTTATTATGACTTAAAATCAATCAAGCAAAGAAAATTCTAGTTTCATTCACCATATAACTCTTAACCTGAAGTGAGACTTCCCATACACATATTTCCACTGAAGTAGATTAACTTCTGCTTTTTTTAGCTTCATGCTTGCATTTATAATTTCAAGTTAAAGTAAAATTTACTAAAGAAGTCTCTGGGGCAAACTCCTATCTGGTTTGGATCAGTCAGCTTTCAAAAGAGCAGTGGCACCTGACCACAGATGAGCATTTGGTATGTTTAAAATGAAGAGAGAGTGGACTTGATGTTGAAATTCTTCCCTAACTCAAACTTAAGAAAAATTAGCATTTCTTATTTTCCAACAGAGGGTCTGAAGCCCCTAAAAGCCATTCTCTGATTCCACTGGAATTTTGAAACTCTCTCAAGTTGTACCCCAGTCCCTGCTGCTTGTATATATTTCCCAGAGAGCTGGATTTCAGTATTAGAAAAGATACACAGTAAACTGTTACTAATATAAGCAACACTTATCCCAAAAAGTATGCTCTGCACTTGCAGGAATGTGAAGAGTTTGTTAAGAACAGACTTTATCTGAACAAAATGATAAATTATCACCTCTGAGTACCGTAGCATAGGTATGAAACTTATTATTGTTAATGAGAATTATAAAACAAAGCCTCTGGGCACTGGAATGAGAAATACACCATAAAATGCTTATCTGAATCCCTGCATAGCTCTTTGAGTTTCATAACATTTTTTGAAAGGGTAAATACTTAATCTAGCATGCGATTTCCAGTTAAATCTTGAAATATCTGTTGCAGGTGCCTCATAGATAATTAAGTAGCTTAGTGTGATACAGTAAAAAATAATGAAATTTTTAAAAAGGCAATAGGAACAAATTTCCCGCAACACCAACAGTGTATTTTGCACTTACCCACAGGAGACATCTCGGGAACTCCAGCAGTGTAAGGACCATCCAGAAATTTTGGCTCATTGTCATTGATGTCCTGAATCTTAATGACGAACTCAGATTCTGGTTCCACAGGTTTATTAGTCAGCCTATCTAATGCTTGTGCTCGGAGGGTGTAGTAGGCCTGCTCCTCTCGATCCAGCCTCTTTGTAGCATGAATATCCCCCGTGTTCTCATCAATAATGAAAATGGAACTTGCCCCTTCGCCTGACAAGATGTATTTGATGGAACCATCTCCTTTATCAACATCAGAGTGAAGCTGGTGAAAAATTGATGAGAAAATGAGAGTCAGCGGCATGGAGATATGTAAAAATAATTCTTATGTCAAGCAGTAGTACATGAAATTTTATTGTTCTTGAAAAGATAAGCTAAATGTTTATCGTGCAAGGCATGTGAGGGACCATTAGAATGCATCAGGTTGCTCTTTCAAGCAAGGTAATTTCATTCTTTCCTTCAAACACTCTAATTTTCAAATGCATTTGATATTGTCTTCTTATACCAGAGTTTTCCATAGGCACACACATACACACATGCACACATGACTACAGCTGTGACTTTATTCTTAGCTGAATTTAAGTACATTGTTGGTTTCAGTTTATTATCCTACTGAAGGGTGAGACTTCAAATAAATGTCACTATAAACTCAATGTCAGTGTGTGTTTGCTCCTGTGCATGTATGGGAAATGACGCTGATTTCCACAAGTCTTTACTGTGTAGAGCAGTAAAACACAGCAAATTAATTAAAATGGATTGCTTGATAGATCCCTCACTAAAATCTGATGGACCAGTAACTTCACTTCCATATCTTGCTTTCCATTATCTAACTTCAGAAAAATGCAGAGTCCTGGCACCAGCTGAACTACACCGCACCCAAAGTCTGGTGTAGTTTCCCTGGGACTACTTGTATCAGGCGCAGAACAGATGTAACTTAGTAGGTCAAAATGCAAGACAGATGTACAAAAAAAACACTTTCTTCCTCATCATGCAAGCTACTTTTAGTTACAGAGCAAGGTTCCACAGGTTCTGTAGCTCTTTTACGTCTACTGATTCTCACCTCCTTATAAGAGAACACCAACTCAAACAATTCTCATATACTTTTCAAACTTGCATAAGCAATGTAATTATCTGAATATCATGTTAAGGTAACACACACAATATATATTTAATATGGTACAAGTAAAAAGAACATCAGTAAAAGCTGAAGTACTTGTTTGCTTGTTAAAAAGTAGATTAATACTTGTAAATATCTGAGGACATTGTTAAAGATGTTTGGATTCTTCATGTCTTTTATCTATTTTGTACCTGTCCCAACTCCATGTCATGTTGAGTTTGGAGGTAACTCTGCTGTCATCATCATCAGAATTTCCTCCACTAACAATTTTTTTATCTCAGCTGGGAGTATCACTAAGATAGTAATCACTGCCAGAATACACGCAGAAAATTGCTATCTCAGGCATAACTTAGCACAGCTGTAAAGCCTTTTCCTATTTCAGCAGGGAAGTATTCATGATCAGTTTTGAATTTTTCAGCTGGATAAAAAGCTGCTTATTTCTTACACATTATTTCACTTACACTGTCTGGATATCTCATATTTATGCAATTACAGTGCATTCCCTCTCTCTTTTAAGACAGAAATGGAGTCTGAGCTTTGGACTGGGTCAAAAAACAGGAGCATCTAAGTCGGACATTATTTCAAAATGTGGCTTATCCTCATTCTTGTGCTACCTAACTCCTGAGATACCTAAATGATCCCAGGATTTCTTTGGTGGAGTTCCTCGAACATTTAAAGTCCTACTTCTCAGCACAGTCAGGAATAGTCAATGTAGACACTGTAAGCAGGTCGAGGTAAAACATATCTCACATGCAGGCTCTTTCAGGATCTGCAGCACTGCGTATTCCTCAGCCCTAATGGCTGTTGGTTTATTCCATAAACCATATCTCTGTTCATCTCACAAAGATGGCAGTTTGGGCTCTTGCTGTTTTTTCAAGAGAATCAGCCATGTTCCCTAAAAGAAGAGCAGTGATCTGTGCAAGTAAGAATTTGTCTGCTTTGTGTTTGATTTTGTTTTACCCTTTTTTCCTCCTCTTTTCTTTTACTAAGACCTACTTCAGGAGGCATAAGTCTCCCATGTGTTACAGAGACATTGCGTGGGTTCCCCTACACAGCCAGAATTCCACAGTCTAGAATGAAACGTAGAGTATGACATTAGCCAAGAACGGAAATTATGGGATACCAAGTTTCAATTCCTTTGTCTTCTTGGTGATTCAGCTTTCTGAATCTTTCTAGCAGTGTTTTGAAATAAAAGACACCTTCAGAGGAGAGGCCAGAAGTGTAAATCAAAGATGCACTGAGTAAGGGTTTCACATCCCAGAGAAAGAAGAAATGTTGTAGCTTCAGCATTTCCCATTTGCTCACTCAGTGGCTCACTGATTAACACATTGTTTTTTAAGGAGTCCCCCTCCGAGGTCCATAAATCAACCCATGGACTACACTACAGTGTCTGGTGCCCTGGAGTGAGACGCTGCACAGAAGCCACTTTTTGGAATGATGCCTTAGTACAAAACTGCTACCGCATGGAGTATTAAAGTAATTAGCAATGACCTTTGTTACTCCAAGGTTGAGGCTCTGGGACAGCAAACTTCTTTATATCTTCTCTTAAAACTTTGTTCTACTAAGCCTTTAAAACACAATGCTGGCCCATGCTCAAGTTAGTAAAGCACCGTTCCCTACCTACTGAGATCCGGGAAGGCAATACAGCTCAAGATTGGCACTAGAGCACAATCAATTCTTTGTAAAGCCCTCTAAAGAATATTCTTCACCATTTTTATATGTAGTTGAGTGCCCGTTTGAGATAACTTAAAAGTACAGTACAAGAGAACAAAGCAAAAATAAGCTAGGCAGATAGGATCCAGATGTATGTTTGCTACAGTTTTAAGATCACCTTTATTCCAGAGGCAGTTGGATGCCTCTACATTAAAGTCGTTAATGTAGAGGCATCAGTGATTTGCAACTAAGAACCACATTCTTGAATGCAGCAGTCCTGCACCGTATTTACAGCTCTGCTACTACCAAATGTGACTTCAAACCACCTAACTTCCAGCTATTTATTTTAACAATTGAAGAAGTAAGAACTAATATTTTCCTCCTGGTAATGTTGACTTTAGAAAATACCTTGCATTACCTTGCATGTTCTTGCTGTTGTTTTCGTTTATTTGGTTTGGGGTGTCCTGCCCACCCCCCTTTTATTTTTTTAGGAATTAGTACATTTAAGAATGAGACCTGGGATTTTTATTTGTTCTTGTGGTTAATTTAGTAACAATTATATAGAATTATATTAGTCCTCAGAACACTTGTACTTTACAGGAAGGCTCCAGAAAGCATCTATGGCTGTGCCATATACTAGCTTGTCTATCACTTTTCCCACATTTTACAGAGGTGACATTCATACCGTTCCTCCCACACTCATGGAGGCGACAGAACTGCAGCTCAGTCTGTAGCTGCACATGGGGACTGGGACTTCAGAAGTAGGGAGGATCAAGACAAAGGCAGTTTCAAAATTCTTGTTTCAAGAGACATGGAGGATTCAAGGATTCACTGGGTAAATCGCACCTGATCCCATTCTGGAACATCCCAGACAAATTTTCTTTCGGAATTAGTTTGCAATGATTATTGTAAGTAAAATTCTTCCCATAAATTTTCAAAGAGAAGAATGTTACAGGTAAAGACGGTTGTATACTTTCAGTTAATTTCATCCATTGCTTCCTCCACACAGTATCCATGATGGGCATTCTCCAGTTTGCCTTGGCTTTCATGTAACCTTATCTCCAATCTGAGATTCATGATCCAATTACTATATGCTGATCCTATTGTTTCTTTGTTAAGAACTAAATACATTTAACCCAAAGATTTTAAGCGTGTTGGTGTTGGGTGTTCCCTGCATACACCTGGTACAAGGAAGAGTACATGAGAACAGGAAAGGGAAACAGCAAGCTTCTTCAGAGAGAGTATATGTATTTTTAACATGAGAGTAACATTTGGTGTTCTAGGAAAGTTAGCAGAGAGTGAATAAATCTAATGAGAAAAGTCATACAAGCCTTGTGGAAGCAGAGAAGGTCACTGTGTAGAACTGCACTTGGTTGTTGGGGGTTCTTTTTAGATCATTAACTGAGTGACCTCTATAGTCTGGACTCAACCTAAAAAGGGAGCATTCATATCTTCTTAGGCCCAACTCCTAAAACTGCTGTCAGTTTTAGAAAATGCTTGTTTGGATATCATAGAATCATAGAATGGCTTGGGTTGGAAAGGTCCTTAAAGCTCATCTAGTTCCAATCCCCCTGCCATGGGCAGGGACACCTTCCACTAAGACCCCTTTGCTCAAAGCCCCATCCAGCCTGGCCTTGAGTACTTCCAGGGATGGGGCATCCATGGCTTCTCTGGGAAACCTGGCCCAGTGCCTCACCATGGTCATAGTAAAGAAGGAAGCAGTCAGTTTAGTAGTAAAGACACTATTACCCTAACTCCTTTAATTTTGTCCTCACATTTTTTAGCTTTGCAGCAAAGCAGTTGAGTATAGGGTCCCACCTAATGCATTTCTGTTTATGCAGACCCTTAGAATCATGAACCTAAATAAAACATTCCCTTCAAGATCCCTAATACTCAGTAGTTTCGAGATTTTTTTTTTTCTGTTAGTAGGTATAGATCTGTATAACCAACGATGATGTAATTTTGCATCACTTGCCATTAAGGTATGCTGATGAAGTACTTTCAGTATAGAAGGACATTTATTTTTATCAGTAAGCAGAGATACTGCACTGCATTAAAAGCAATTTCTGTGGCCACCACTGATCTGTATGAACTTTGAATGCAATTTCTCTGAGTTTTAATTCAGGCTTCCTTAAAGCAGGTGCAGTGCTTATATGCCTCTTCATTTTTCTTTCCCCAGAGATCCATCTTTGCAGTTGTTCCTCCTAGTGGCAGCATGACTAATGTTTCACTGTAGTTTACAGATTGTGGGTGAGGATGAAAAGCACAGGGAGAACCTGGGGAGCTGCCAGGTTTTCAGCAGCAGCAGGATCACAGAGGTTAATGGTGAGAAAGAGAAAGACAGAGCAAACACGAGATGCTTCAGTACAACCTAGCCCCATAGCTCCCCGAGACCATAAGAAACGGGCACTCATTTGCAGAAGAACTGAAAAGTTTTTTCAAGGAGGAGTTACCTTGCCTGCACCCTTTCCTTTCTCACTGAGAAAGCAACTAGAAAGGGAGGATAGGAGTGAAAACTGCCTCCTCGTGACTGTGCAGGCATCCATAGATCTTGGTGATACAGAACTGACACAACTGCAGCTTCATTGCCGCCTTCTCACTAAAAGCAAAGAGGGACTGGGAAGCACAGAAAGGCAAAAGGAAGGAAGAACACCAAGCCACAAGCAATCTTTGTGCTTTATAATGACAATTAACTATCACAAAACACCTGAGAATTGACTGTGGGAGGAAGACACTCTTGTCTTCGCATGCAACGTGACCTCCCTGTTTTCAGGGAAGACTTAAAAAGGAAGCTTGCTGGGTATATACAGATTATCAATGTAATTGCCACAAGATGGAAGAAAGTAGGTGATTTGTAACAAAAACTTAATTTGTCTATTTCTATTAAATCTTATTCATCACAACAGCCAGGTTCTCGAAACTTCTGTTCTTAGATTCAGTATTTACTGTGGTTTTGAAACAACTTTTCCCTTAGATATCACTGCAATTGTTTTGAATAAAATACTAGGATGAAGTACTAGATATTTGGAGGGGGGTTTCTTCTTTTTTTTAAAGTTTAATACTATATTTGTTAACTATCAGGGTAACTAAGGGTTCAATATTGCTCATTTGGAACAATATCAATTCAAATAGTAATTAAAATTCAGCATAGACAACGGAGTTAACATTTCAGTAAAATCCAATGTGCACACATACCACATTTCTCCAGTGTTTAAGGGCCTCACAAACACATTAGTTACTAACACAATTGCTGTTTTCAGAGGGAGCTATGAAACTCTCAGTCTTGTAAACTGCAACCATATTTTAATAACAACAGCTTAAGACATCTGCTTTAATTTCCTTTTCAGTCTCATTACAGAAGACCTGTGGGACAGAGACAGATTCCTCAACATTTTATTGATGTCAGCAAAGGCTTGTGATTTATATGATTGACTTCACACCCAGACACGAGTGAAAGTATTATTCAGCAGGTAATGATTTTCTTGTAAAAGCCTTTTTGCCAAGAAATGTTGAGAAAGTGATAAAGGAGGTCCTGGAGGGGTTTTGTTTGCTTTTGGTTTTATTAATTTATGTAAAACTATAGTGCAAGCCTGGGCGCAGAAGGAAAGTTGCTGGTCTATGTTCTGTGCTTTCAGCATAATGGACAATACAGAGGACAAGAGATCAAGTCAATATAAATGGCTATACCCAAAACCTTAATATTTTTAATTAGAGTTTGAAAAGAAGGAATATGCTTGTAACGCTGCCAGAGTTTTCTTGTCTCAGCAGTAAGTGCAGTAGGGAAGGGGCACAGAGAACTGTGCCACAGTGGTGCAGTTTGCCACTTTGACATACTAACAATCTCATGCACTGTTCTGTTGCCTGCAGACTTTCTTCTTGTCAGGCAAGTGCAGAGGCAGTCATGTGGGAATACAACAAGGTCCGTGTTGCAGACCACAGTATAACCACATTCTATTTATCTAACACAAGCAGCTGGTGAAAGGCTTGCTCAAAACCCACTCAGCCTAGACAAAACTTCCATTCTGTATTGATCTAAAACGCCCACAATTGTTTCTGGAGTGCTTAGAGTTGACCAAAGACCCAAGAACTGGTGAGACAACCAAGGTCCAAGACATTCCTGAGATGTCTTCACATCCAGCACTGTCCATATAAGCTGCCTGAACTCAGACTGTCTCCAAATACTCTTTTGTCTTACTAAGGGTAATACTGGAGTCCTACAGATGACCACAAGCCAATATATCTACCCAGGATCACCACAAAGGCAATGAGATAATGAGAGGCTACCTATCACATTGGCGTATTTCATACTCAGGGTGAAACCAGGGCATGTCTTTTTGGGAGTACCAGCTGTATCATCCTACAGCTTGTCCTTAATAACCCTCCTGTAGGCAAATCTTATATCCTTTTGTGTATTTTGACCTCTGAGATCTTCATAGTCAACAGTTTATATAAAACCTATGAGAACAAAGTTTCATCTACAATCAAGGTATTCATGCAGGTACATGATTAAAAAGCATAAGAGAAAAAGTAATAAGGATAAAAAGGAAAAAATAAGGATAAAGAAGGAAGACAGGAAAGTGAGGGGTTTTTTAAAAAAAAAAAAAAGTAATAAAAAAATAAAAACAAAAACAGAGTGGATGAGAACATGGACAGTTCTGAAGGAGCAGGAGAGAACTGGAATAGAGAACAGACTGATGAAAGACTTCAAATGAATGTGACAAATCAGAGGAGATGGGGCTAGAGGAAGACAAAAGGAGACAGGCAAAAGGAAGAATGACAAGTGGAAATGGGATGAAACAGTAAGGAAAAGTAAAAAGTACAAATGAAAGAAAATGCTGAGTAGTAAGTGGAGCTTACCTTCAGTGACTGATCAGTGTTAGGCTAGAGTACTATTTGAGAGTAAAGCTGTATAACTTTACCAACATCTTCTTCTCCTGCTCTGTTTAATGCAACAGGAATTAAAAAGGCTGGTAACCTGAATCTGGTCAGGTGTCATTTAACTAAGGGTGTGTATTACCACTCCACACTCACCAAAAAAACAAAAGCCTATTCTGGAGGGAAAGAGAAAAAAAGAAGAAAAAAGGGTACAATTTAAATTGTTGTTGATTCTAAAGTCCTGGAACCAGAGGAACAAACATAAGAAACGTGAAGGATGGACAGGAAGATTAACATAAGTGTCAGCTTGTTTTGAATGAACTAGGCATCATTCTTAAAAAAAAAAATAAAAAAAAAATCCTTATTTCCACTATTAATGTAGCTTCTGAACTTTTTTTGCTGTTCTACAATGTACATTTCTGTGCATAAGTAATTAAAATAATAAATTTTATTCATTTACTCAGACTTATTTTCTGCCACGATCAAATTTGGAATAAGCAGTTAAGGCTTTACTATTCACTTCCTGCCCCTTATTGTCTCCCCAGTAAAAGGTTCAGAGTGTTGGTGTAAGAGTTTAGTAAAAAATATATAGCCCTTATGCTCTTAGGTGACTGATATGTGCTCCAGCAGGATAACCTTATCACCTCAGCCACATGAAGTGAAGTGAATATTTAATTTTGTCAACCATTTGAAAAAGAGGGGTTAACGTGAAAGAGAACAGTAAAACTTCTTCAGTTCCCTGATGGTTATTGTTCAAACAAAATTGAAAATAGAATTACCAAAATTCTAAAACTTACACTTCGTAACATTCCAGTTAGTATCTAAGTAAACCCTCAAGGCTTCTAAGTGGAAAACAAAGTTCAGATGAAAGGTTCCTCTAGGAAAAAGAGATACTGTCATCTAAAGGCTAGTGAGCTGAATCATTAATGGGAAATACTGAAAGCTGGATGTGATAAGAGCAACCATGTCACATTTTTCTGACATTTTTTCTCTTAATAACACCCAGTTCTGTCTATAGTGTTCTTTCTCTCTCTCTGTACACTTACATAATTTAGCTCTTTATATAGACAGTGATATAGTGATTTTATATACATATACAATGTATGTATATGCACACACACATGCACACGCATGCACACATACGCACATTTACTTATACTGTCCTCTTCTTTTCTGATCTCTGCAAATGCTGTATTCACAAATCTGCTCCTCTCCCCCTCCCCTCGTTTTAACAAGAACACGAACTGCCCTGTGGCGACAGAGAATTGTGCAGCCAGCCCATGAAGATTAGTGCAGCTACAGGAGGATCTCAGAAGCAGCTGCTGCTGTAGATGGAGCTGAGTGGGCATATGTAGCTGGCTGAGTATTCTTGAGGAGTTTTAATGGGCCATCATCATGACATGTCACTCTCCAAAATGACTATTTGTCATTCACACTCTTTAAAAGACAGTTTGGCAGCTTTGGGAAGTAAAAGCCATCTGTATACTCTGCATCATCACGTACTAATTGCATAATATTTATTGGGGGGGGGGGGGGGGCCGCAATACT
>JAVJGJ010000037.1:62990675-63008929 GCA_035590215.1 Microhierax caerulescens | reverse complement strand
CCCCCCCCCCCCCCCCCCCCCCCCCCCCCCCCAGCAATACTGTAGTGTAGCACCACCAAGAGCCTGCAAGCAACATAACATGTGCAGAATAGGTGCGGAAAAGAGACCTGCAAGCTTTTCAGAAATTATCCTGCTAGAATTTGGAATGGGGAAACAGACCACAGAATTTGTAAACAATATGCGCATTGGAATCCTTACAGACCTGTTCAATATTTAGCTTTGTTGTTTTGGGGTGGTTTATTTACCAAACCACTCTCAGTCCATCAGTATTTATTCCTTGGAGTACTCATTCTGAGTATTTCAGTAACAGAACTGCATCACTGACAAACCAAGCCACAGCGTAGTGCATTTGTTATCTGACTTACCATATAAAACCCCACTTCTTTTTACCCAAATAGATTTAGGGTTTGATTCAAGAAACCAATGACTCAAACCTCATCTGTAGAAACACCTAAGGGAATTAAATCATGTGAAAATACCACTGCAGTGAAATTCTATTTACAAATTCCTGAATGTTTATTCTTACCAGCTGTACTTGGGTCTCTGTATTTCTTATTCTTCAGGAAAAGGGACTAAGTTGTCTTCTGTACATTCCAATAATATTTTCACATGATCCCTATCTATTCAAAATGCACCATACTACTTGCTGCTATATACTACACCAACGTATTTACTGGTCCAGTGATTTGATTTATTTTGTTGCCAAGAATCACTGAAGCCATAAGACAAAATTCTCTTAAAGTCACTACTCTCTATTTCAGCAGTGTAATACAATTGTGTAAGAATGCTTTCTCCCTGCAATCCGCATATACAGCTTGTATGAAAGTGATCAAGCTTAAAAAATGTAACATGGCGAATAAATACCGAAGACCCTAGTTTATCTCTTAGAAGGATATCTCTAGGCTAGCAGATGTCCATAGGCTTGAAAAGTTTGTGCATCTGTAGCAGCTAACAGAAAAAAAGCCTTCAAGAAACTTCACTCATTCTTCTTCTGAAATTGCTTCCCCGCTCCACATGAAACAATCTCTGCTTGCGCAATATTAATACATACAGTAAAGTACCGTTTCTGGAACATACACTTCTCTTGAATGAAATACATATATGTATATGTGTATAAATACATATATATTTGTAGTGAAATTAGTAACTCCTGCTCTTATAACACTATACATTGTAAAAAATGTGTTAATCCTTTCACTAATTATTCATTATTTTTAAGTCTTATTAATTTATTTTTATGACCAAAGAATGCATGAATAACTTTGCCTTATGGCACAGGAAAAAGGGAAAGAGGGAAGAAGAAACAAGAAAAGCAGCAACAGAATTTATACACCTGCAATAATGCAAAATGAATGCTTTTGCTTTTTCCCAGATCTTGAAAATAAAAATAAGAAAAAAAAAAGAACACAAATATGCTGATTGGAAAGTTGTTTCTCCCATATTGCTTTTTCTACATAGCCATGATATTCAGGCCTAGGATTTCAACCATTGGAAATGAAAGTATATTAGAGGGTGTATTTTTTCATATCTAACACTGTAATCTAAAGAATTATCTGTAATAGCACTGAGAGAGAAAAATAACCACACACACTTCTTGTTTGACTATCATATGAATAACACCAAATTTACAAAAAAAGATTCATTTGGTATTAAAGTCTTTTCTGAGATATGTACTTAGACTGAATGTCTTTATTTTAGAGTGGAAATTATACCTCTCATATTGTCTCTTCTTTGTCAAACTACTGATCTACAGTTTAGAGTGATTATCCTGTTTCTGCTCCAGCTATCCAAAATAGCTTGCAGCATTGCTTGGTTGATAATGATTTTTGTTATAGGAACCTTCTTCTAAAGAACATTAGTACCAAGGAATAGAAACCCAGAGGGTATAGATTTTTTGTTCTGTTGTGTTTGGTTTGGGTTTATATTGTATCAATTCCTCAAATTTCATTTGCTCTTGAAAGTTTAATGACACTAAAAATCCACTTATACTCTTACCTTGTGTGTTAGTGGGAAGTGCTGAAACCCTGACAGACTAGAAAACAGTGGTAAATTATGTAACTGTAAAGCAGTTGAATCACTATGAATAATTGTGTTTGTAGAACCTTATAGAATACTGCAAAAACCAGCACAATCTGATCATTTTAATGATGAAATATTAACAATAGAGAAAAAGTGTAATTAACTGGGTCCACGATGGTCTACATCTCAATTTTTAATGGACAGAAATTATAATACAAATGTCAGGGCACCAGTGTTTGTTATTGTGTTTTGCTTCTTAAAAAAAAAAAAATTGAATTCCTATTGTATTTCTTTATAAAGTTATTTTATGTTTGGATAAATGTAATACTTAGTGATGACTGTCCTGAAAGATTTATAGCCAACTTGAAACTGACAGTTCTTTGTATGGTCATATTGGTTATACATTATAAAATGTTTTATACAACCCAGAGAATTTTTAACGTAAAATTTTATTATGACATTTTTAAATGAGTAATTTATATTATATGAAAAGGGAAGCAATGAAAATCCATAGGAAAGTGTTACAGGTTCATTGCTAGTGTGACAACATAACATGAAAAACCCATGCATGACCAAATAAAAGTGCAGTATTAGATAACTTCCTACAGACACTTGCTTTGTGTTTTAAAATTAGTTCACTTAAAAAGAGCAGAAGAATCCCTTGGTCAACTTATCATCTTAAAACACAAGTTATTTTTGTCAGTGTGTTTATATTTCATTTAGAATCTCTATTTCAATCTGGTCTGATTAAACCCCTTAACATTTCTGTAGTTCTTTCTATTAACTACTATGACTGATTACTAACACCGCAGATCAGCACAGGTAAAACACTGAATGACAAATAAGTTAGAGTTTTTTTCATTAGGCTATAGGACAATTCTTTCTTTTTTCCCCCTACTTTTATGTATTTCACTGGAGATCACATTGATTTTTAACCAAAAGTGTTTCTAGAATACATATCCATCCACCTGTACATACTGGCTAGTTAATTAACAGCCCATTACTCAAAATTTACTCCAAAGAGTAAGGCAAATTAACACTGTGCTACTCCAAATTACATCTCTGTTCTAGAATTCTCTAAGTTAAGAAATCATTCTTATCCATGTACAGCACGTCAGGACTTACTTAACGCTCATGAGAGTTGGTACTAAGCATATGCCTAAGCGCCTTTCTGAAATAGAGCCTTAATCCCTGTGCAAAGGAAGGGTGCTTTAATGAAGGGCAATGTGCATCACATAGACTAATTGTAAGAAGCAGAAGTAGAAGCTTAAGTGATTCCATTACATAAATTCTCACTGTAGCTTTTCAGTATTCAGAACAAGCTGAAGTAGGGTATGCACAGTAAATACGTACATTTGAAAGACTGTCTTAAACTGTTCAGAACATTTAAAATTATTTTTTTGTGACTAAATACTTTACAAGGTTTGATTTCTTCCTAACTTTTTTTTTTTTTTTGTAACCATTCCAATTTACAGGTCTGCCAGGGCTTTCAGATATAACCAGACTGATCTCCAGATAGTAATTCATATTTTGATAGGCATTTTTACCACAGGATTAAGGACTGGGAAAGAAATGGTTTTAATGCCTGTGTTTTGTGCTTGTTTTCAGAAAACATTTCAGGGGGAGGATAATACATTAGTATTTCAAAACCATAGTAAATTGTCTTAACATGAACAATACTAGGTTAATTGTAAAGCCTTCCAGCTTAGAAGGATTTTAACAGCTGTATGTAAAGGACAGTGCTCTCCTGGTGTTTTTTTCTATATTGTTGAGCATGATGAGTGTTTAATAAAGACAATGTCATCAAATTCCAATGCAGTCATTACACCTTGTTTCCTTAAATCATATTCTGACAGAGAAGATATTTATGGATTAAAATTGAAATTCACATATAATTTTCAAAAAAATCCATAGATAGGAGTTTTGCTATGTACAATACTGATACCAACCCAGAACTTTTTTTGTCTGTTTTTTCATCTTTTCACCAGAACACATTCTTGCTGTGTTTCTTACTCACTGCCATTAAATGCTGACATTGCAATCAATTTATGTGCCATTGATAAACAAATGATGAGAAAATACTGAAATAGCAGGTGTTACTTTACATTGGTCATGTATACTTGCTGAATCTACATTAAAATTCAAATTGTGCAGACCTGTTTCTAATTCTGACAGCCATCTGGGTTCTACTGAAAATGTTAAAAGGCTTCCTTCAGAAACTCTTTTCTTAAGGTTCCCATACCTCATATATATTGAGAACTTTCGATTTACATAAAGACCCCTCTGATTATCCGGAACTGTGTGTCCTTTAGCCACCCTAAAGATGTTGCACAGGGTGCACAGTTCAAATTCTTGAGATGGCCCCTGATGAAATTAGAGCACTCTTATCTGCTGATCGTTTTCACATTGTTCCCCTTCAGAGTGAGCTCTGGTTTGATAAAAAATAGAACAGACGTTGACTTCCTCATGAGAACACTCCCAGCTTCTGAAGCGTTGTGGTCAACAGGAAGGTACAGGAGTTATTAGTATTACGTATTCCATTAACTGCAAACGCAATCAGCCATTCAGAATTTACTCTCATCTACCTCAAATGTTTCATCTGAGATGACTGTTACTAATTTGTCTGTCATGCTTCTTGTGTGTCCTATCAAACACCTCCTAAAGGGATCTTTTGTGATAGTATCTGATTGTTTTATTATAGTATCTGAATAACTGCATCCAAAACCAATGAATTACTCTTGGAGATTAGAGTTTAAATCACTGTAATACTTGCCCCCAGCACTCAAGACTGATCTTTGCTAAGTTTCACTTGACACAGCATGTAAACTTCTCTACCAGATTGTCTGAGCACTCTCAAAGCTTAATTGATCCAATTTGCATGTCTCTTCCTGGCAGAATTGTGCATCATTTCTATCCTCTTGGACTAAGTGATCACAATCTAATCACTTTGTATACAAAGCAGATGGAAAGTTTCCAGCTCCTTTGCTATCCAGTTGCATGCATCCATATTAAAGCAATTCTAATTCAACAAGCAATCTGATCTTTCTGTATTTTTATAGGATTACTGTCTCATTGATAGGCCTTCTGTCACCAGTTGTAACGTTCAGAACTTTATACTCAAGGCATTTTCACTTTTGTCTCACACCTTCTGTGTGGTCTATTAAAATGATCACTTAATTTAACAAACTGTGCTAAATATCCCCCCTTAGGGAAGTTTTATATGGCTTGGTGTAAATCAGCACAGCTCTGTGCACTGAAAGGAGAGAGCAATTTCCATTCACTGAGATCTCCTCCTATACTTTTAAAGAAAAACAAATAATTAATCATATTCCCATTCATAAAGTTCTGACCCTTGTACGTAATAGGTACTGGCAAAAATGTTATCTCTTTTAAAAGGAAAATGTTAAATTCATTAAATATTTTCCAAAGAGTAACTGTTTCTGCACAGAAAATAGAAATCTCTTATTTATGTTACTTTTCTGTACTTTTCCCCTTCAAAAATGTGCAAAATTTCATTTAAATACAATGGCAGTTTAGGAAAAAGTTACATTACTTATGAACAGGTGAAATCTAGCTTGTGAAAATAACACAAATAAAAGTCACAAGCAGATCAGTCAAACTAATGAAGATCAAGGATATACGAATTTCAAATACTATTAAGGTCAAACTTTCTGAAGTGGCAGAAAATTCTACTTAATCTCATTTGTAGTTCACTGCTGGAATTTATATCCCCCACCTGTCTCTAGTTTATATACATCTTCAAAGGCCATCGTGTTTCTTCAACCACATTCTATTCCTCACATTCTTAACTAGTGAAATCTTTGCCATCCTAATGAGCCCACAGATCCTCTGTTCTTTTGGGAGTTTGTGGTTGTCTAGTATTGGCTTATTTTTTTTCCTACATACATCCCTTTTATTGCTTCTTCCTCTTCTGTTTTCCCCATTAATCTCTATTTGTATTTGTTCAATAAAATTTACAAGAAAGCAAAAAGATTTTCTGGGGTGGTGGTTAATTTGTCTGTTTTCAGTGACAAATACGTAAGTAACTCTAAAGCATGCTGTTCACAGTAGTCGTCAAACGCTGGTGGTCAGTCTTCATGACAGCACAAAGTAAGGAATACCCTTCACTCTGCTCTGCAGTTACTTTTAAAACAGGTGGAAGACTGGAAGGCAACACCAATGGCTATATAAGAGAATAAAGGAATCAGAATACCCTATTAAATCCTTCAATTTTTATCAAAGAGAAAACATGCCAGTTCAGTAATAGAGCCATGTTGTTGAGTCCATACATACACAAAAACTGTGGTACAAGTGGAAGGATAGTAGTTGTTCAATAGAAAATCTAATGAATTCAATGTTAACTGGCAAACAACAAACTGAATTAACCAAGTAAACCAATTTGATCGTAAAAAAGACATTAAGACACTAAACAGGCTTTCTATTAATGTGCTGCATGCTGAAAAGTGGTAGTATAAAAACCAGCAATGGCATTCTGTGACTTGCATTTCAAAGAGCCTCAGTGGACAAGTCATAATGTAAGACAGGGGTCCTCAAACTATGGCCCCCCAGGGTCCTCAATCCGGCCCCCCAGTATTTGCAGAACCCCCCCGCTGGGGGTTGGGGGGGGAAACCAAGCAGCCGCAGATGAACCTGCCACTTCATCCGCACGCCGGCCCCTGGTTAAAAAGTTTGAGGACTCCTGACATAAGCTGTTCATATTGCAACCTTGACTAAGTCTTGTAAAGACAAGCTTTTTCTTTCCAGGAGACTATTTATGCCTCCAGTTACATAAGTAAGTAAAACCCCTGCTATTTTCAGATTCTGTTCTCATTGTAAAAATGTATGGTCCCATAGCTTACAACTGCGTTGTGCAGGTGTAAGTCAGCGGAACACAGCAAACACATCTGTGGATGGCACTCAAGAAACAATAGAATGCCGTTTGCTGTCTCAGCTGTGTTGGCTCAGCAGGACTAATAGCAATAATAAGTAAAAAAAAAAATTATCACCAGAACACGCAGGTGTGACTCATATGTAGAATTCATCTACGGAGTAATGAAGTAAAATTTTCTACAGTCACTTTTAAGAACAAATTTTCTGCTGCTCTGTAAACAATCTGACATGTATTAGACCACCATATGATATATGGTGAAGACACCCAGTGTATCTAAATCAATATGAAGACTTGTGGCCCTGAGCTGCCTTTTCCACGTGGTGAACATCTGACAGTCCCACACTTCACCCTGAAGGCATTTAAATCTTCACTTGAGGTAAAAAACCAAACAGTATTGAATGTTTTCCTTGAGCCCAACCTTACAGTAAAACAAAATGAAAGGTCTCTTAACCAATGAGATACACAGCTTCAGGAGTATGAAGAACAGAAAAATTATTACTTTGCCTTCCAAAACATCATTCATAAAATAATGTTATCCTCTACCAAACATTATTAAATAGTATCTTAATGCTTCAGGGTTGAAAAAAATCTGTCTTATTTTATTGCATCACTTCTGTTGGTACCAACAAAACCAAAAGTGTACTTTGATTTTGAAAATACATTAGGAAAGTACCAAATGTAATATTCATCTTTGGTTGTATTTATTTTCAACAGATCCAAGTAATTATGGGGAAAAAAGATCTGGCTTCAGCTGTTACTTTCTACAATGGCACTCCTATCTGTTTTCTTGGAGTTCTGTTATCAGTAAAGGTCATTTACAGGTGCAAGAATGTCTCACTCCAGGAAAATTTGCAATATTGTGGATCACTTTGTTCACTGTAATAAACTTAACTCTTCTGACCTTGCTGGTTAAGCTGCAGCAGGTTCTCCCTGTATCTTGCTAATTACCTAACAAAGTAATTTTCCGGAGAATTGAATCTGATCCACAACCTGTTAGCTCATCCTGCTACAGTCCAAAACTGTGTCCCAAATTGATATTTGCAGTTTAAGCATAGTACAAAGCACACCTGAAATGGTCAGAAATGGAAGGCAGGCCACTGTATCCAATACACAGAAGATAAAATTATTTCAGAAGCAAAGGTAAATATCTTGAATTTCTAGTATAGTTTGCAGATACAGACCCTTATACCTCTAAAGGTATCAGAAGGATCTGTCATCAAGGTGGGGATCTTAATCTTTCTGTCTTCCTTGTAGCCTCATTGCCTGCTTAGTGGATATTTGGGGAGCAAGACAAAGCACCTGGCTCCTCAGTCTGTATCATCGCACATGAAAAGCAGTCATTGATTTCAATTTGTGCTGCTAGAAGTAAAATTGGAAGAAAAAAAAAAAAGTTCTGGAAAGATGGTTCTGCCATTAGACTAGCAGAATGGACCATTATCTTCTACCTAGCTCTACTTACTAAAATAACAGATGAAGGGAAATTGTTGAATGTGATACTGTGGTTTACATATTATGGAACAAAATCTAATTTTGACAGGACATTGAAATTAGTCTGCAGGAAAGAAATCTCATGTAGCCTGCAAATAGATTGAAGGAAACAAAGTTACATGGATTTGTGAATGTCAAAATACCAGTCCAGAAGGAAAAGTTGTCTACTGAGGTTCAGAAAGACCTAGAAAACCCACGAGTGTTATTGTTTCATCCTGTTAACTCCCAAACAAATTTACTTTATAAGGTGCAAGCTGTCTTCCTTAGTGGTAGACCAGAGCATTAATCTTTTTGATTTTCAACTCTGAATTTGGAAACAGTCTAGACGTGGCCCAGTTGCTGCCCTGACAGCTGCACATATTCGCAGCCTTCCATCCATCTGCTGAGAGCTCAGACTTGCTTGGACTCCTCCAGACTTGCATGCTGCTTTTTTGCTCATCCATGCTCTATCTTGACCCAGTAATTCTTGGAACTTCTATGGATGGAAGGTTTTTCTTTCTTGTCCTGTGCTGTTTGGCACTATGTCAGTCATGTATGAGGTTGTTATGGTGAGGGTTTTTTTAATTTCCAAATTCTTTAGCCCTCTCCAGTACTGTTTCATAAGAAATATTTAAATCTTTTCTATCATTTGCTTCAATGTTCCCAGAAAAGAAACATAAAATCACTTTTCTATGATTTTTTGTCTTGATGATATTTGGGTTTGCTGCTCTCTTGTATCACAAATTACCTTGCTGTACTTCTTTCAATTACAAACTTCCTCTTTCAATTACAAATAAGCTTCGCTTACCTTTTTGACCCTTTCAGCTGCATCTGCTAGCTAACAGACCTAGCCTCCTGCAAGTTTCCCAAACCCAGGTGTCACTGGATCTCTGGCTAGCTGCCCTCCTTTCCCATCTGTGTTAACATAGCTAAGTCAGCTAGCGTTGGTACCTACAAGGCCTTCTTTCCAGAACCCCTGTGTGATGGATTGATGTGATTTAAGCCATTGCATGCCTCATATACACAAATATAACATTCTTAGCAAAAAGAAAAGGGAATCAAGACCTATACATACGATTGTTACACCTTAATCTAAATTTAATGTATTAATTGATTGTTTTGGTATGTGCTTTTCAGCTTTACATCAGGCTCTGTAATGAGGAGAAACATAACACATTGCTTCATCATGGTTCTTGCTTTCTCACACTTACTCTTTGGGATGCTTTTTCTTCTCTTAAACCTTCCCAATCTCTTTTTTTCCTGTACTAAAATCATTAAGTCTGGAATCTTTATATTTTCTTTCATTCTTAAGGTAAATCTGAATTGACTACATATGTCAGTATAAGTGGGAGTTATACCTCAGTGTAAGCTACCTCCATTGTTTCCTGCACATACACACACGTGCACACATTTATGTATGCATTCCATCACTGCTATCACCCCAGTTCCTGCTGGTTTCCTCCACAAATTCTCCTTTGACATGGCTTAATTCAGTTTATCAGTCAAACAGAAAAATTGAAACAACTTTTTAAGCAACTAATATATCCTTTGCTCTCCAAATTTTTCAAGAGGCATGGATGCACACTCAGAGGTACACTTGATTCAGCAGAAAGAATAAAACAGAAAAGCAACAAGGCTTTAAAACCCTCAGAGTAGTGGTGGACATGATCTTGCAAAGAAAGAAACAAATATGAATTGTGTGATTTGAGTCATACAATGAGACAGGAAATATCAGTTTCACTTGGCTTATTTCCCTTTTAGCTGGAGGTGTAATAGAGTGCCTTTGCTCACAGCTTTTTCCACTCAGGAAGATACTAAAAAAAAACCCAACAGAGGGAATAAATAAAAGAGCCTTTTAGGTGAACACAGGACTGCAACGCTGACTAAAAAAAAAAAAAAAAAAAAAAATAATTGTGAAATACATATTGAGTTAAGTGGTAAAAGGTAGAAGATGAGTGGGGAAGACAACAGTCTAGATATGCAGGAAGGTTAGGAACATGCAGGAGCAAAAGAAATTATATAACAGCTTTTACTATAAACACTATGCAGCATTATAGCCCTTCAAGTTAAAAAAAAAAAAAACAAAAAACAAAAAAAAACCCACATAAAAATATGCCAAGTGCTTTCCCAAATGCCTACTTTGCCCATATAACGTGTGTAAATCATATAAGACAGGCAAGTAAAGTATTTTTTTTTGCTAAGTTATGGAAGTGCATTTATACCATGATTATGGAGACTTAAGAGATGACCATCTGCTTTTCCTCACGTGTCTGAAAATTTTCCATTTCCATTGTTACCGAATAACAAGCTAAACTTTTCTTAATACAGCAACTGGCTAACTTGTAAAGAAAATTAATTGCTTGGTTGCCTAGTCAGCAGGGTTACAATTTGGTACCTCAGTATGAAATGTTTAAGCAGCTTATCCTTACACATCTATCCAAGTACCAGATTTCCCATATTTTGGAAGCATTTCAAATGGAGAATAATTTTGTGGTCTCGATTCTTCTTACACGCAGCCCACAGCAACAAAATTGCATTTCCCTACAGTCCTCAAGGTAATTGCTCATGATTTACAGAAATGGGAAAACTAAATGGGTTGGGATGACTACGGCAACATTTTGTGGAATTCATGCAGCTAAATCTCCTTATATCACCTGGAAAAATGCAGGAAATGTACTTCTTTCTACTCAGAGAGGGCCAAAGAATCTTCTATGATGTAGGTAGAACATTATAGTCAGACCGCCTTTAGCTGTCCTCAACTTATACCCTACACCACAAGGCAGACTTCAGTGCTCTAAGAATACTATATGCCTATATAAAGGAAAGCGCAATTTTTCAATGTCAAAATGTAGAATATGTTACTACTTGTTATCAATCTGTCCTCAGCATTTCTCTTTTACTAACCTACAGAATAAAGTCAGTTAAAAATTCAATTTTAAAATAACCAAATAGTTGTACTCCAAAATTAATATTCTGAAATAGCCTGCTAGAGTTGGCAAAACTGATGTCAAGATGCTGGATTAAATCTCCAGTTACTCTATGAACAGCACAACCTAATAAACAACAGATTAAAAAACTTGTGCTTGTTCTTGAATGTTTAGAACTACCTATTTCTCCCGGGGGAGTATTCTGAAAAAGACAGCCTGAGACTGTAGCCAGTAAGGCATATTTTGTATCCTCTGGCATATGAATCATTGCACATCAAGTACTATACGCAAAAGAGCTATATTTGTCTTGGTATTCCTATTTATCTGAAAGATAATATCATGTTTATTCTTCACTATACGGTTTATGATTTACAGAGTACTACTACCATACTATGTGCTTTACACCCATGTAAATAACAATATTATTATTGCAATGGCACAGGCCTGTAGCACCAGCAAATACTTGAATAAGCTTTACTGGTTCAGCTGAGTCAAAAACATCTACAAGAATTGATTCTAAATATATTGTATAATTTTATGAGCATATTTATTGATTTTAGTGATCAGGATCTTTTCATGGTGTGCTCTTCTATTTTCAATGGAGCTTCTTCATTAGTTAAGTTTACATCTTAGCCTGGGAAGGTTGAGGTGGCTCCCATTTACAGATTAAGGTCAAGTGATCTATAGTTAGGTATTGACAACTTATTTTTAATATCATGTAAACACACACACACCATTTTTAACTGGCTGATCCTCCTTCTTACAGCCTTGAAGTTATGAGAGACTAAGCATTATGATCTCCTCAAATTTTTGGTTGTGATGATGTCTGCCATCAACTGCAATCAGCAGACAACTACCACAAAGCCATTCCCTCCTTCCTTCCCTCCCTCCCCTGGTGGGATGGGGAAAAGAATCTGGAAACAAATTAAAACCCATGGATTGAGATAAGAACAGATTACTAATTCTAATAATAAAAATAGAAATAATGATAGAAATAATGATAGAAATAATAAATAATAATAGAAATAATAATAACCGTAGTAGTAGTAGTAACACTAATCATAATAGATAACAAGAATAGATAACAAGAATAGAGGAATAACATTCAAGAAAAACAAATGATGCACAGTAGAGTTGCTCAGCACCCACTGACTGATGCCCGGCCAGTCCCTGAGCAGCAGTTAGCCTCTCCGAGCCAACTCCCCCCAGTTTATATACTGAGCATGACATTCTGTGGTATGGAATATCCCTCAGGCTAGTTTGGGCCAGCTGTCCCGGCTCTGCTCCCTCCTGGCTTCTTGTGCCCCTGCTCACTGGCAGAGCACGGGAAACTGAAAAGTCCTTGACTTGGGTAAGAACTACTTAGAAACATCTAAAACATCAGTGTGTTATCAACATTATTCTCATACTAAATCTGAAACACAGCATTGTACCAGCTACTAGGAGGAAAAATTAAATCTATCCCAGCCGAGACCAGGACACTTATGCTTGCGGTGTAGGCTGGTATTCATACCATGAACATGATTTGGACAGCTGAGACAGAATTATAAAATGTCCCACCAGCATAAACTCCACAATTTTTTCTAAGAGCTACTGGTAGCCAATAGTTATTCTAAGTGAACAACCTAGTGTATTAACTTCTTTCTTCTCTCAGCAGTTCCACCACTAGCACTTAGCGCAGCCACCTCTTCCAAGGAAATGCATAATGCTGAGAGAAAAAGCTTACACTGCAGAGATTTTCCAGGACTTATCACCAGTATATTTCTGTAAAAGCCAACAGATTGGTCATGAAGGAATCATTCCCTGGTTTTTAAAGGATCTCTAAATATGTTGTCCCAGGCACTCCCTTTATCTGGTAAAAGTTAGGACTGGAAAATTATTGACATGTGTACGCAGGTACTATTTTATTAAATGATTAATAAAGAAAGAAAAAGAAAAACTGAGAAGTGCAGTGTAATATTAAAAAAAAAAAAAAAACCACAAGAAAAACCAACACACACACACAAAAAAACCCCAACACCAAAACCAAAAACCAAACCACAAAAGACCCCACAAACCAATACTGCAGAGCAAAGAAGAAATTCAGCAGATTTGTGATAGGGCAGCAACAGTCCTGGCAGCACTTTTAGACTGTGACACATGGAAAACACTAAATGCATGGAATGAATGCCCAATGAGTCTGTAGATAGACATTTATGTCTAACAGTACAGGTATAAGAGAAAAGGCAACATGGAAAAGGAAGTGTGATAGCAGGCTACAAGATGTAAAACCTTAAAACATATGCAGTTTGATCTTTTGAAAGCAATGGAAAAGTATCTTTTATCTTCACTGGTCTGAAAGAAGCAGTAGCCTTGTACTAACACAGATATCAAATAGATCTGTGGTTACGAATTTCAACTAACTTGTCATCCTTAAAGGATGGAAAATAAAGGCAGGAAAGAACTCCCTGATATCTCTTCATAATGTTAAAAAATGTTGCATGATTCTTGTCTTCAGAACAAATAATATTCTATCTCCATAGCAAAGGACAGCAGTGAGCTCTTGTTCTCAAGCTATTTTCGGGATGTTAACTGACATCTCCATATTTCTCTGGATTCTGATGTTTCTTCTTAATCTGCTATTGCCTCTTACAAGACCACTGCCTCAGGGCAGGGGTTGTGTTTGCTTGCACTGTGCCTAGCACAGTGGGAATTTGGTTCATGACTGGACTTTCTTAGCCTTAGAATAATACAAATACTCACAGTTCTTGGTAGCCCTAGTTTTACAACACTGTGTTTCCAACATCATTAATGCACAACTGTGAGACTAGAGGACAGAGATAAAACTAGATGTTGATGACAGCCAACAGCATGAACTAGAGGACTGGAAACAAACTCAGCAGATGAAAAGGAAAAGGAATGTTAGAACATGGCTAAAAAATAGTCAGCTGAAGCAGCATGAGCCTGACTGACATCAGAACTGTAAATCTCATGCTCTCATGAAAAGAAGGCATTTTCTGATAACCAGCCAAGCACACGGGAGACTTGCATCTACATATCATTGTAAAATTAGCTTTTACTCTTGCTTTTCTATTTTGTCACAGACCCATAAAACATAGTTTTAAATAATGCCCAAAAGAAATTCAGAGCAGAGCACTGCAGGTAGAGCCTATTAGTCTACAGAAATACAGAACTGGTATTACAGGATTATGTAAATAACATGGCTGTGCCATTGAATAAAAAGCTGCGATGAGGGCTACTTAATTTACAGATGTTGTCATCACCTTCACTAACCTTCCTCTTCTACAATGGCACATGTTAAGGATCAACGTTTTATATTATACTAAAAGATCAAAAAGCTGCATGTTCTGGTTTGGTATCCAACCATAAGTCTCTCAACTCTGTTATCACTTCTAATAATGAAATTACATACAAATTGTCTTTCAGTGCTTGAGCATGTGAAATTGTCATCACTTTAAATCCCTGGCATAAAACCCATTTCTGTATCTGTTCAGCTATGTGAGAAGATGACTTCCTATAAAGAGGGAAAGAGGAAATTACACTATAGCTGTGCAGGCTAATGAAATCAACTAGGAAAATGCAGTAGATTTTAGATTATCCCTTTGGATAATTCTTCCTGTGGGCCTTAATCTCACCATTCTCCCTGGAGACACTTTAGCCCTGCATGCTAAGTAGGAAACATTCAGATTGTCAGTCAGTCCTCAGTTATTCAGGGTAATCCAAATAAAGCAAAGCATGGAATAACACAAAGCCCACAGTGACTATCCAGTGAAGAAAAATGTGTGCTACTAGTGACTGCATGGTACAAGCTGAGACGGTAAATTCATTCCACTGCTGTACAGCTGAAGCATCCCTTCACCAAGACTTATTCAATCCACAAAGCAGTAAGCAGGACTTGACTATATTTTGTGTTCATTTGTTTCATTTGCAGCGCTTGTGGTAGAAAAAACATTGACAGGAATGGCATGTCCCATTTTACTCCAAAGGTCAACCATTACCAATTTTTCACAGCACAGAATGACAGAGTTCCTGAGACGGATAAATATCAGAAATACACCAGATCTGCTTTTGCACTTTCATAAATTTTCTTTTGGGAGTGTATATAGAACAATGGTGCCTCAAAAAATATGCTAAAAGTAAAGATAACATAAATAGAAAAGGAACAAAAAATATAACAAAGGGGAAGTTTCTGAGTTATTATGCCAACTTTATTTTCTGCATAGTGTCTACAAAGGCAGATGAAAAATAGTTGGTTTGTATGTATCGGTATATATATATATATATATATATATATATATTTATTTTGTAACCAAAAAGTACTTGTAGAGAAATAGATGGGTCAAGACTGGGCAGAGAGTGCAGATCCCCATGAGCTGCCTCCAGAAGCAGTGGGAAGGACAGACACCTCCAGGGAATCACATCCCATCCATCTCCTGCTCTGTTATCTACACGTGAGGCAGCCAAGCCTTCTACCTACATTTAGCCTTTCTGATTTCAGCCCAGCTCCACCCCATTTCCCAAAGTGTCAGTAAAACTGCTGTAGTGTAGTTACTAGAGAGATAAAAAGCTATTTAGGCTAATTTCTATTCAGAGATCCTCAGCTCTTTCATCACAGGTGAAGTTCCCTCAGTTTCTCAGCAGCTGATATTCCACATATCAGTCTGAGTTTGACTGAGTGGCTTGCACTTCCACAGCACTCACTCCCTTAAAGTATTTCAGCAATGACACTTATTACCCAAGTCAGTCAAAAAGTCTTCAGCTGCATCTGGAAAAGTCAGGCTATGATCCAGAAAAATATCCCTACCTCTGACTACATGTCTATAGATTGATATAAGGTCCCACCACAGATAAATATCATATGTGGATAATTCTGTCACCCTGTTGACACATTCATCAATGCCTTTGAAAAAAAAAAAAAGAAAAAAAAAAGACACAACCCCCCCCCAATATTGTCCCATGTCTAGCCTCCTTTCTTCCAAAATAATGAGGCTGGAAAAAATAACCCACTGTCTGTGCTGACAATGACATACACTTCTTTGTATTTTGCTGCTTGGAAAACCCTTCCCCAGCCTGCCTTGGCGTGAACCTGTAAATTCTCTTAAATGCCTCAGTTTTCTAGGGCATTTTTAGGTTCACTGCATTTTCATAAGCTTCATTTATTTTGTGCTAACCCAGAAAATAATAATGTAAATATTTGCTTTTATGCACTTTGGTCCATCTTTGAAGGATCCAACAAGCCTTGTTAACTTAAAATAGAAGAGGAACAAAGAGGCAGGTAAAATGGCATTGGAAGGCAATGACTGCGAGCTCTAACAAACTACGTGCTCTTAGTCCACTCATTTAATATTTTTTTTTTCCCTTGATTTTACCATCTAGACAATGGAGGTTAGGATTCATGCTATGAATCCCCATACATTATGAATAACAACTACATGCAGGGCACCTTACCAAATCCACGTTATTTTTGAGATGTACCAGTGAGTTTCTCAAAGCTACATATTAACTTCTTGGGTTTGTGCTGAGAGCTTGAAACTGTCCCTGTCTTTAACTATAATTAAATTTAGAGCCATTGGAAAAGGAGTTTTGGTTTAGATACAAAAGAAAACAGTGAAGCCAGCCATTAATCAGCATCTCGCACGGAGTTCACAGCCTTGTTTCACTTCTTCAGGTTTATTTGTGGCTTTTTTTTTTTTTTTTTTTTTTTTAATAACAAAAAGGAAAGAATTACTGGCTGAGACTTTTTTGTCATTGTAGTGCTTTTAAGGAGATGACGCTCTTGCAGCAGAACACATAAAATGAATTTAAAAAGAAAACAAAAACAAGAAAAAACGTAGGTGTCTGACAGTTACGTAACAAAACCTGAAAAGATATCAACATTTTAAATTGCACCCTTTTTTGCCAATGTGTACCTATATAGACTTTAATTACAAGATTGTATTCAGCTTTTCAAATATTCAATATAATAGCATACACTTTTTCCTAATTTTAGGCGTTTGTGCAGTGAATCATTTACAACTGTTCTGTACTATTATTTTTATGCCCAAATAGATTCCATTAAAGTCATTTATATGGAAAATACAGAGTAAGGAATTTCACAAAACATATTACCAAGCAATAGTAAACATTTTCTGGAAAACAGAAGCCACCTATACTTCTAGCTAAATTAGCATCATAGTTAACTGTCTCATCTCCGACACGGCATATCTGGAAGATAACAGTGCCTACCTGAACAGATAAAAGGGCTAAACTGTCAAATGATTCAGCCCTTTAAGTGAGCATAACATATGCTATGCTGACGGACAGAAAGAAATTGTATATGGTTCAGTCCACAATCTGATTACTTGTTAAGCACCTCCCAAGAGGCATTCAGAATTACTCAGGATTGAATCTGAGATGATTAAAATTCATACTATAGAGAAGAAAGACCTATATTAAAAAAAAAAAAAGGCAGAAAATCTCAGTCACCTTTGACTCCTGTTAGTGTAAAACTAATGGAAGTCCTCCAGAGGTTTCTCCTGAGTGACATGAGAAACAGGACCCTGCCGCCTTAAGAAAATTAATACTTTTTTAAAACAAAACAAAACGAAACAAAACTCATTCTGCCAATAAGTAGATGTCAAGCATGCAAGAAGGAAGGGTGTAATATATCTCAGGTGGGGATATGAAGTCTTGTTAAACAAACATGAAAACAATGAAAAATTATTTTCTGAAAGACTCACTTTACTGAAGTGAATTTAAAAAGAATAGGATTTTACCCCACTTGCTCATATAATTAAGGTGTCAGAATGCACACCCAGGAGGACAGAGCTAATACCTGGGCTGGTTTTGGCTGGGATAGAGTTAATTTTATTTGCAATAGCTAGTATGCTGATATGTTTTGAAATTGTGCTGGGAACAGTGTTGATAATCCAGGGTTGTTTTTGTTATTGCTGAGCAGTGCTTCCCTAGAG